>CM019713.1:63435474-63929194 GCA_009760885.1 Achatina immaculata | reverse complement strand
CTTCGTGGTAAACTTGATAGGGAACATCATACAGGGACGCCGCTTACAGTTTTTCTTTACTTTTTTGTGAGATATCACTTAGACATCGGTTTGTTCGCTATCTCCCTTCACTTTGCATGAACTACAAGTCCAAATATTTGCTGTCTGCTGCTCCTGTCTGTACGGCTTTTGTTTGTTATTCTCACGGATTTAATCTGATATCCTACGTCAGCTCTGGGACTGGAAAATCTGGGATGATTTCATGGCTGTTACCTGGTCTCTCTGTGACGGGAAAACTTCGTTCCTTAACTGCTGCTGTCACATTTAAGACTGCGTAATCACTGTCGTTATATCAGGTCAGAGGTTGGGACATAGCGGCTTTATTAACTCCCCAGACGTTTATTAGCTTCAGGTTTCTTAGTCGGCTCCACCACTTTGGGAGTCACTACTTGCGTAATTTTTTACGTCTAAATGTTATTTTGTTTTAATTACTTCTGCTCATTCTTTTATCTTTTAATTTGTTGTATCCCATTCCATGTACACACTTTTATTTTTTTAATTTGTTGTATCCCATTCCATGTACATGTTTTTAACTTTTAATTAGTTGTATCACATTCCATGTACATGTTTTTAACTTTTAATTAGTTGTATCACATTCCATGGACATACTTTTATCTTTTAATTTGTTGTATTACGTTCCATTTACATACTTATTTTACATTTACATGCTGGTACTGATTATGTGACACCGGCAGTGTGTAATGATGATGATGATGAAGATGATGATGATGAGGAGGAGGAGGAGGAGGAGGAGGAACGGCAATATTTACTTATTATGTACTGGTCACAGAAAACAACTCCAACAAGAAGCTTGGTTTGCACGATTCATGACTCCATTACTCTTTCAGTGAAGAAATTACTACAGTTATTTTTAGAACATCCCAGTCTCTTGGTCTGCTAATCCTCTGGTTCAAGTCCCAGAAGTTGGGGATTTTTTCCTGGTAGCTGTACCACCACATCAATGTAGCCCCGAGGTCGACCCAACCTCTGACGGGAAGGTAAATGCGGCCAGGCGTGATACTCTCATGTACCGAAGATCTGGGAAATACCGGCCTAACACCGTATCCCCAATATGCCTCAAAGGCATGGAAAAGGGGGATTTTACCTTTACTTAGTTGCTAGAAACGCTAAACTGTTTGCAGCGTATGCTGTGGTGGAGGTGCTGTAAAACTTTAGATTTAACGAGAAGCTTGCTACAGTGGACTCTCTTTTATTGGAGACAGACTTTGCGGCATCTCAACTTCGGTGTAAAAAAAGAATTTGTCATTTGCTACGTCGTCATTTCGGACGTGGTAATATCATAGCTTTTCAGCCCTGCTTGCAGGTTGGACACTATAGTATTGCAGCCTTTCAGCACTGCTTGCAGGTTGGACGTTGTAGTACAGTAGCTTTTAAGCACTGCTTGCAGGTTGGACGTTGTAGTACAGCAGCCTTTCAGCCCTGCCTGCAGGTTGGACACTATAGTATTGCAGTCTTTTGACTAAACTTGATATTCATGGTCACTTTACGCGATGACCAATCAACCCTGTCTAAGTATGGAAAGTCTTAATGTCAAGGAAACCAACAGGTTTAGTTTCGTTGAAGGAATGTAAGATTCCATGGGAGGTGCTTAGTATATAAGGCCTAAAAGAGTAAGAAGTCTTCAGTCACGGGTGGGATGCTGAACTGAAAAGGCGAGGTTCAGCGTGGAACGGAGCTGCTCTTGGGTGAAAGAATGTTGTTGTTCGTGTACAGTGTTTAATCTGTGATTTGTCTGTGAGCAAGATGAGTGAAGAGAGCTACATTCTCATTGACCCATTGCCTCGCGTGAGTAGATCGTGTTTGTAGTGCTTTTGTATTAGTAATAGTTTATATTTGTTAACAAAGAATCACTGAGAATATCTTATCTGTTGTTCTACATGCAATTTGCAGCCTAGTGACGCTACAGTACATTAAGAACAGATAAATGAAGACGTGAAGTTGAGAGAAAAGAGCAAACTTAGAATAAATAAATAAATAGAAGAGAGCTAAAGTCGACAGAATTTTGCAGAAGTACAAATAAATAAAAAGAAGACATAAAGAACAGAAAATGCGTACAAAAGTACAAATAATGGAACATAAGACGTCAAGAGAATAGTTACAGAAGTACCAAATAGATAAGTGTACAATTATAGAGATGTATGTGACTATGTGTATGTGAATTTGTGTATTAAAGTGAACATAGTACAAATAGTACAGACCTCTTCCTATGAGAGATGAATACATATACATAATTCCAGACATAACAAAAGAATATGGAACCGAATGTGACGAAAGAAGCGAAAACGGGCTACACAGAACAGCGATATATATTCCTGGCTATGACTTAATTTACACCAAGTACACTAGACAAGGGGGCGTGAGTGATACATTTCGACTGATGAGGACAGACTGAACAAAAATGGCATACATCCTCTGATTGTAATCTTATCACATCTTACAGTAGCTGCCTCATTACTAATCTGGCAAAAATTACATACATGGTGTGACCGGTAAGTAATGAGATTTATTTTTTCAGCCAATCAGCAGGGCCGGGGGGAGGGGCGGATTCTCCTGGCCTGAAGGTTAGTGGAGGATGTTAGGTAAATGTCGATATCTCGTCTTTTGGCTCAGAGCTTTTACAGAGTGCGGATTGCTTGCGTAGTGGACAGCTGTTTAAGCGTAGCATAACGGTCAAAATGCAGATGAGTGTCGAGCAACGATGCGCTATAAAGTTTTGTGTTAAACTTAAAAAATCACTGACCGAGATCTTGCTATGATATAGAAAGCCTACAGGAAAGATGCTTTATCGAAATCAGAAGTGCTTCGGTTGCACAAGACGTTCAATGAAAAGACAGAGCTCTGCGTGGCACACCTCGACCAACGAAGACTCAAATGAGAAAATCGAAGATGAAATCAATGCTCATTGTCTTTTTTTTTTTACTCTAAAGGTGTTGTCCATAAGGACTCGTACCACCCTGACAAATGGTCAGTGCAGCATTTTACGTGGAAGTGCTTGAAGGACTGAAGAAAAGAGTAGCCCACGTCCGCCCGGAGATCGCCAACGCCTGGGTTCTTCACCACGACAATTCACCGAGCTATGCGTCACTGCTAATGAGAGAGTTTTTGGCGAAACAAACCGTGGCAACGCTGTGCCAACCTCCCTACAACCAGAACTTGGCCCCGACTGACTTTTGTTTTTGTTTCCCCGGCTCAAATAAGCTTGAAAGTCCACCATCTTGAAACTGTTAATGACGTGCAAGCTGCTTTGAAGGGGATCCCTGTTCAAGACTTCCAGGCGAGCTATGACGCGTGGCAGACCCGCTGGCAACGGTGTACTGATGCTCAAGGATGCTATTTCCAGGAATTTTAAGTATGTGTAAGTATATCTTGAACAAATCGAATTTATGAAATCGGCCTCATTACTTACCGGACACACCTTGTATATTCCTGAATATGACTTAGGCAAACCGGCTATACATAACAGGGCGTGGACTTAGTACTTCGAGTGCTTGTACTAGTAGACATGAGTACGTTTACTGAAACACGTGTCTTTGTTGGAACTTTAGTGAGTAACCGGATATACAATGATGAGTGTACAAGAGGTGGTGGAGCTATGATAAACACCGCTGCCACGTTTAACATGTGTAAATATTTTAGTAACTTGCATTCATATTTTGCATTGATAGTTATGTTGTTGTTGTTGTTGTTGTTGTGTTATTATGCATTTTTTACCATGTTTGCATGCTTGTTATAATATGACTGAAATGAATAATTTGATTTGATTGCTTGCGTTAGAATGGTTACATTACTGAAGATGACTGCATCTGTGTGTGTAAACAGCCTAGAGGAGTTGCTTATTTACCAGGGACAGAATGAGGGTGGGGATCGGTTAAGGGACACGAGGAGCCTGCGTTGACTGGAATTATGGGATGGGGAGCTGGAGTAGAGAGGAGAAGTATTAATTATGAGAGAAGAGGAGACGTATTAATTATGGGAGGTGTACAAGACGGGGACAGCCTCAGAAGAATAAGTATTAATTATATAGGTTTTATCATGCTCACGTGCAAAAGGAGAAAAGAATAAAGAACGGATATCGTACTACAGTACATTAAGAGAACCCAATGAGATAAAGAGAGAAAGAGACAGAAGAGAGAAATTAAGTAACAGAAATATAATAAATACTCCAAACCATATCCAGAGAAGTACTAACCACTGGACAACGGACCTTAACATTACAAAGCATTTGATGTATTAAAAAATAACCAACCACTCCCATTTAAGACAAACATTTAAGAAATAACAAATAGTCTCCCATTAAATGTAAAATGTTAACAAATACTAACGTATGTATATATATAGGTAACTAGACAGGTCAGAGCCATGGTCACTGCCTCAGTTTTCATCCACATCCTCTATGTCGTCGTACAATAGGCCCTTGTTTTCTGTGCCACAGGTCAGCCTAGAGCCTAGAGCCTAGAGACAACCAAACACCGTCCAGTCTTTTTGCCTCACAGCACTGAGCCGTCCTTGAAGATGACTGGCCCCTATGGTTGAGCGCAAACGAGCTCCTGATTTACAGACTCAGTCCTGTCTCCCCTCCGTTCTCTACATTCTCTGATGAGCCTGTTGATATCATCCCTCAGCTCTATCCACTTCGCTCCTTTTGCAATATTATGAAGGTGGGTGGCTTTAGCTTTTCGTGGCAGTCGACCGGAAAGGTCAAAGTAAGCTCCTCATATTGGGCAAATGACTGGCTTGTGTGTGTCGTCCATTCGGTAATGTGCAGCTGATTAATTCATTCGTATTTTGGTCGTTGTCGAGGTATGGCCAGGAAAGTGAGGGAGCGTGTTGTCGTAAATGTCTTATGGATATCAGTGTAACATTTAGTAGAATCGTTTCCTATAATTATCTCCACCTGCGCCTCCCTCAAGCGTATAATTTTTTGAATGGCTGATGTTTGTTTTTACCTGAATTTATCTGTAGATTTTGTTGTATTTCATATAGCGCAGTTGAAGTTTTCAGTGAACTGTAAATGTTTCAGTGTTTTACATAGGAGTATTATGTGTGTATGATGAATCGCCATTATTTGATCACGCCATTTTGATATGATAATTAATTGCATTTTCATTCAAATTTCAATTGCTGTGTTTTATTGTAGGTGAGCATTGAAACTTGTCATTTTGCCATTGTTGTGTCGAGCTTGCTCTTTATGTCATACAGTGAGCTCACACATTTTGAATAACTACCCATATATGTTTATGTTTACCCGTGTGGTACCCGGGATCTGCAAAGAATAGGACCACTGTACCCTACCATGCATGATCGTAAAAGGCGACTAAGGAGGGTTCAGCATAGGGCCAGCAACCCTTTCTGGTAAAAAACTATCAGACTGCTACAGAAACAGAAGCAAGGGAAAAAGCAAATGCAGGTGGAAGGAGAAATGCGTATCAGGAAACTGAGCCCATGAAGGTTGTGGATGAAAGCCAGCCACTGGAAGTCCCCAGCCCGACTGCAGACCTCCTGGAACCTAAACAAAAGATGCATATAGGCAGCTGGAATGTAAGAACACTAAACCAGACTGGAAAACTAGCACAAACCATCAAGGAAATGCACAGATACAAACTAGACATACTAGGAATACAAGAAGCAAGATGGACAGGACAAGGCAGAAGGAAATTAACAACACAGCACACAGAAGATACAATAATATGGTCAGGTAAAGAAGATCTTCATGAAGGAGGAGTAGCATTGATTATAACAAAAGAAGCATCAAGAGCATTGCTGAAATGGACCCCAATAAATGAGAGATTATTATATGCACGGTTCAACTCAAGATTCACGAAGCTGTCTATTATAGTGTGTTATGCACCAACAGAAGCAGCTGAAGAGGAATTAAAAGAAGATTTTTACAACAGCCTCCAAGCCACAGTAGAAACAATACCCAAGCATGATATGCTACTCATCTTGGGCGACTTCAATGCAAAAGTAGGTGAAGGAAATGAAGATAGAAGAAGAATCATGGGAAGAGAAGGAATCGGAGAAATAAATGAAAATGGAGAAAGACTGTGCAGTTTCTGTGAAGAAAACATGATGACCATCGGAGGGACAATTTTCCAACACAAAAACATCCATAAGGTGACTTGGAGGTCACCAGATAAAACCACAGAAAACCAAATCGATCACATACTAATAAACAACAAGTGGAAACGGTCACTACAAGATGTGCGAGCAAGGAAAGGAGCAGATATAGGAAGTGATCACAACCTTCTGGTAGCAAAAATAAAACTAAAATTAAGGAAAGCCAGAATCGGAGAACACAGAAAGATACATTTTGATACAAGAAAACTGATAGACCAGCAAACAAGAAATGAATTCTCAATAATACTTAAGAACCGCTTCAGTGTCCTACAAGACGAAGCAGAAATGTCCATATTAGAGTTCAATAAAACACTACAGGAAACAGCAAAAGAGGTGCTGGGATATCGGAAAAGGAGAAAAGAGGAATGGATAAGTGAGACCACATGGGAAAAGATAGAGCAAAGAAAAGAAATCAAGGAAAAATTACTGAACACCAAATCACAACGGCTTAAAGAACAAGTTTTAAGTAATTATGCACAAAAAGACAAAGAAGTGAAGGAATCATGCCGTCAAGATAAACGTCAGTATTATGACAACTTAGCAGAGACAGCAGAGAAAGCAGCATATACAAATGACATGAAAACCATATATAAAATCACAAAGCAGATGACAGGTAACTTCAATACAAGATGTGAAAGTGCAATAAGAACACAAAATGGACAACTGGTCAGTGGAGAAAGAGAAAAAATTGAAAGATGGAGGGAACACTTTAACACCCTACTAAACAGAACACAAGCAGCACAAGCAATAGATATACCTGAAGCAAAAGCGGAACTAAACATCAATACAGGACCAATAACAATAAATGAAGTAAAAGAGGCGATAAAGATGCTAAAATCAGACAGGGCACCAGGCGAAGATGAAGTGACTGCTGAGATGTTGAAAGCAGAAGAAACAGAAACACCAAAACAACTTTGCCGGATATTACAACAAATTTGGGATTTAGAAAAAGCCCCAGAGGAGTGGAAAACTGGTCTTATAGTAAAACTACCAAAGAAGGGTGACCTCAGAGATTGCGGGAACTGGAGAGGCATTACCCTACTGCCACTCACTAGTAAAGTATTTTGCAGAATAATCATCAACAGAATTGTACCAACACTTGAGGAAAAACTTCGGAAAGAGCAGGCAGGATTTAGGAAAGGAAGATCATGCATAGACCATATATTTGTACTTAGACAAATATTAGAACAGGCAAATGAATGGCATAGCACAACATATGCATTATTCATAGATTTTGAGAAAGCCTTTGACAGTGTCAACAGAGATGCAGTGTGGAAAATCCTAAGATGGCATGGCCTCCCCCATAAAATAGTTAATGTAATCAAAGCCCTATACGAGGGTTTTCAGTGCAAAGTTATCTGTGGAGAACATACCTCCAGCAGCTTTAGGGTACAAACAGGAGTGAAACAGGGATGTGTACTATCACCAACATTATTTATCTTGGCAGTAGACTGGTTAATGAAGGAGGCAACATCAGACAAACGCAGAGGATTACAATGGACCCTTAACACAGTGCTGGAGGACCTTGACTTTGCGGACGACATTTGTCTATTATCAAGCAGTCACAAAGATATGCAAGATAAAATAAACAAGTTAACCCAGAATGCAAACAACATAGGACTAAAGATCAACGTAGGAAAGACAAAGTTAATGAAGCAAAATGTGAACAACAGAAATGTACTCAGAGTAGATAACAAGTTAGTGGAGGAGGTCAACGAATTTGTATATCTTGGCAGCAGAGTAGTAGAAAATGGAGACAGCACAGAGGACATCAACAGCAGACTTACTAAAGCAAACCAGGCTTTTGCAATGCTACAGAATATATGGAAATCAAATAAACTAAGCATAAATATGAAAATCAGGATATTTAAGAGTAATGTTCTAAGTGTACTACTCTATGGAAGTGAATGCTGGAAAATCACCAAAACCATAGAAAACAAGTTGAATTCTTTCCAGACTAAATGTTTACGTAGAATTAAAAAAATATTTTGGCCAAACACCATAAGAAATAACATCTTATTGGCAGAAATGCAGATGAAACCACTGACAACAATTATTGAGGAAAGACGCTGGCGATGGTTGGGACATGTGCTCCGAATGACTGACAACTCACTACCAAAAATAGCACTAAGATGGACACCACAGGGGAGCAGAAGTAAGGGTAGACCAAAAGAGACATGGAGAAGAACAACAGAAAGGATGTTGAGCAATAGAGGGCTCACCTGGGCAAGAGCAGAAAAAAAGGCGAAAGACAGGCATTTGTGGAAAACCCTTGCGGAAGCCCCATGTGCCCTGGGCACTTAAGGTTCAGAGAGAGAGAGAGAGATATGTTTATGTTGTAAGATGTCAAATGTGACTGCTCATATATATATATATATATATATATATATATATATATATATGTGTGTGTGTGTGTGTATGTGTGTGTGTGTGTGTGTTTGTGTGTGTTTTTTCTCGATGCATGCATAAAAATGTCACAGACTTTCATGCATATTGATGTATTTTCATAGATATGGTGAAGTGAGTTTCTCATTTCATTTGACTGTCATTTTTGTAGATAAGACGCAGTTGTGAAAACTGCAAGATTTGTTTATGACTCATGAGTTGGTTGATGTAGAAATATTAATGAAGAAATAATGTTGAACAATAGTACGGCTTGCACAAGATTACTTAGTGAGGCCTTCTGCTGGAAAGGGGCCATTTGAAGTACATGTGTAGTTTAACACGAGAGTCACCACGATGACAGTTATTTTCTCGTGTACTTTGATTCATGAAGTGTCTAACTTCTTGTGTACTTTGATTCATGAAGTGTCTAACTTCTTGTGTACTTTGATTCATGAAGTGTCTAACTTCTTGTGTACTTTGATTCATGAAGTGTCTAACTTCTCGTGTACTTTGATTCATGAAGTGTCTAACTTCTCGTGTACTTTGATTCATGAAGTGTCTAACTTCTCGTGTACTTTGGTTCATGAAGTGTCTAACTTTTTGGCTGAATGTTTTCTGGTTCGTGTTGCATCAGTTTTCGTTGTTCCCAATTGACGTTGTCTTGTATGATATGTTTCTGTCTTGTGATTAAATGATATATATTTTCTTGGTGACCAAGTAGTTGCGCGTTGTTGCTCATGTTATGTTTAAAATGTGCTGAATGTCAAGGTATTAATTCCTCCTACATTTAAATTTCACTGGTAGCATGCTAGACACAAATGAGAGGGTCTGATCCTGGGTTTTTTTTTATTGACGTGATGCAGTTTCTGTAGGTTCCATTAATAGGATTGTACGCCAAAATGGGTAAGAAATATTTTGATTAATACAAACTAAGCATCAACCTCGTATATTTTACAATATCCTCCACAGCTACACAGTATACACAGCATACACAGTATACACAGCATACACAGTATACACAGTATATACAGCATACACAGCATACACAGCATACACAGTATACACAGCACACACAGCACTAATGGATGTTTCAGCCTCAACCGTCCATGAACTAGTATGTTTAATACGTCAGCTTTGCGTTAGTGCCAGCGATTTATGCAGGAGGTGGGTGGTGTTACCGACCAGAGTGAGATCAGTCTTGACATGTGCAACTCTCCTCATGCCAGGCAGGCTCAGCAGATAACTCATGGTCACAATCGGAATATCGTTTGTACAACCCAGGACACTCCGCGTAGATTCATTTTGAATTCTGTTATCAGTTTGGGCTTAGATAAGGTCAATAGCCCCGATACCGTAATCGATCAATCAGTGTCTACATTAATTGTACAGGTATCCATTGCTGAATAACCCACCTAGTCACTGCCTTAGTAGCACTACGTCCTTTTTTCCTGCTCTTTGTATGACACGGTCTATGTACCGACGGTAAGACAACGGTCGATCACACGTCATACTCAGGTACTCTAGGTCGTCTATGTGTCGACGGTAAAACAACGGTCGATCAAACGTTATACTCAGGTACTCTAGGTCGTCTATGTGTCGACGGTAAAACAACGGTCGATCAAACGTTATACTCAGGTACTCTAGGTCGTGTGCTCTCTTGACCTGCATCCCATTGCAGTGGATTGCTGCCATCTTTAACTACTCTGTTGTTCTTAGGACACGATAACACGTACGCCTTACGTGGGTTGATCACTGCACTGTAATTATCACACCAGCTGGACAAGTGATTCAGGGATGTTTGCATAGCCCGGGCCTCCTTAGTCCTTGTGTGCCCTTGTTTGTAGATCAGTTTGTCATGGGCATAAGTGAGACTTCTGTCTATCCCCGCACTTGGTAACCTAGCAACATAGATATTAAACACAATTGGTGACAGTGGAGATCCTTGTGGAAGACCCGGTGCTATTTCTATCGGTCTCGAGATCCAAGAATCACCCGCAAAACGATCGACCGAGATACCAATATCGCAACAATACAGGGAGTCAACCAAAAATTTATGTCCCTTTCTACTTGGAGGTGGAGTAGTCTGTCGTAGCACATCCGATTATACACGTCCTCTCAGTCAATAACACCCACCATCATCTTATACTTTCTTCGAAATCCCTCATAAATAACACATGCGAGAACCGAAGCATTAGTTGCCGTTTGTCAGCCAAGGCGATATGCACCAAGCGTCTCCGTGTTATAGTATTACATAGTCATATGGAGCTAATAAGCTCAAATGCATGGAAAGAAGGAGTACTGTCCCTTAATAGACAGTCTCTACTTATTGATCCTAGCTCAGGAAACATGCGATAGTAACGAAGTAGTAGAGTTTAGGTCTGAAGGTTAAGGTCATTGGCTACAGGAGTGAAAAAGTTCGCTATCGCGCGAATATTATAGTGAAAAAAAATAGAAGGTTAAATTTTGTAAAGTGTTTCGTTCGATGTCGTGTTAAAGTGAAATTTCACTTTTTTTTTTTTTTATAGAAGTTGTAGGATTATCAAACTGATTTTTAAGCAGAGGAACATCCGAGAAATTAGATACCAGAGATGCGAACATGAGAGAGATAGACATTAGAACAACTGAGAATTCAGATTGTAGAGAGTAGACAGGGAGACTTGAGAGCTTACATTATGATTGTTGTCAGAGTTAGAGATAGGTCAGATTAGAGAACAGGCTTCTTCTTCTTCTTCTTCTTCTTCGTTCGCACTGTCTGTCTATATCTGCAGTCCTGTCTCTTGGATAAATTTCACTGTTTTTTGTAACTCATGTATGGAACCGTAGAGCTTATCTTCTTTAGTGGTTTCACTGGGCCAGTAATTATTTCTCAGTGTCTCGTAGTTGATGCAGTTCTGGAGGATATGTTCCACGGTTTGGGGCACCTGGGCACATGTACATAGATTAGTAGTACCAACCTTAGAGAACAGGCTAAATTGCTGGAAGTATTTAAAGATTTAGTTGTGTTTTCTAATTTGTCCTTCTTAGAACAACTTTAGTTGTGTTTTCTAATTTGTCCTTCTTAGAACAACTTAGTTGTTAGTTATTTGAAATGCAGTAGATTGTGTGTGTCAATTTTCCACTTGAGGAGATTCATTATGTTATGGTTGGAAATGTGATTACATCAGTGTAATTCCTTACAAATTGTAAGTTTGAATAGTTAAGTAATTTTTTTCTCTGACTGAGATTCTCTCACTTCCCTATGGCGAACGAGTTCTTTCCGGGAAGTTGTGGTTCTATATATTCTTTCCTACCTGTGCCAGAAGTTTCCTTCATCTTCATTCTATCATCCTCATGTTTCCCATTTTTTAGTAGAAAGGATTAAACAAAGAAAACTTGAATATTTTAGACACATTAAATGTCATGAGAATTTAGAGAAGACGGTCTTGGAAGGGTACATGATGGGAAAAAGAAAGAGAGCAAGGCGAAGATGGCTGCAAGACATTGTTGATGATCTGCAAATGGATGCATCAGCAGCAGGGCATCTTGCTTACAACAGAGAGGCCTACAAGAGAGCTGTTAAGGATGTAAAGTTCTGCAAGGGACATGCATAACTTGTTTTCATTCATTCTACACCGTGGACTCTGTTAGCTCTCCTATCTATGTAAGTCTTGATAGTCTGCCAGGTTCCGTTATTGTTCTACGTTGTACTAATGCCTTGGTTTGTATACGTTATAAATGTTTAACAAGGAAAGAAGAGCTTCAAGATCTAAACCAGATCTCCCAGAATTCTGTCAATAACATCTGTATAATATCTATCAATAGTAGCATTTTTTTAGCTACAACCCTCTGTAGTAGCATTTGACGGCTACAACCCTCTGTAGTAGCAGGAGCTAACGTGTCTCATAATAGGCACATTCTTCTATATCTGGTGCCGATATAAAAGGCACATACTAGTAAATTGGTGCCAAGTCTAGAGAGCTATCATGCTAAATCCGGTAGTTTGTCTCTAACCTCTAGATCATGAGATAACCGTCTTGGAGCAATCTTTTCCATAAATATTCGGCAACTACACAGTTCAGAATGATCCTTATCGGGTTCAGTTGTTGGCGCCACACAGCTGTGCAACCACTTTATCTCCACTGTAGTATCACAGCCTTTCAGTACTGCTTACAGGTAGGACATGTACCATCACAGCCTTTCAGCACTGTTTGCAGGTAGGTCATATAGTTTCACATGCACTAAAACTGCTTGCAGGTTTGTCGAAATCTTGGGCCAGTTTTAGTCTACTGCAGTGTTGCCCAAAGTGGGCGATAACGCGCCCCCACCCCCGTGTGCTTTGGAAAGAACCAGGGGACGATGCAAGGAAAATGGTCGGGGTGGGTCATTGGAGGAAAAGGAGGCAGTAGGGGGGAGGGGGTGTTGAGGGAAAGCGAAGCAGCCGAAGAGGAAGGTAATACCCTCCTTGTTAGCACTTGTAGATCTGATTTTGAGAAACTTGTGTTCCCTCATCCATCATTTTAAAAGCTTAGAATATTATACAGTAGGTGAGCTATATATATACTCCTTCATATTGTTAAATAATCTGGTTTGCTAGCTGAAGTCTTTAGTTGTGTAATGTGCAAGTAATATATTAAAGTTTAATAGACCATTGTACGAGTACTATATGAAAGGGGGGGATGCGTTGAGTATGTGCCCTTGGAGAAAGGGGGGGGGGGGGCGGCAGTCCGAACAAGCTTGAGAAACACTGGTCTACTGCCTACGATGAATATGTCGCTAGAAAAACACTCGAAGACCAGAAACTGAAAATTCGAATACATCGACCATTAAACAACAACAACTACACAATAGCAACGACAACAAAAGATGAATGGAAGTTCTGTTTTTTGCTTCTTTTTTTTCGGGATAATTATTACCATAGAAAACAAGTTGAATTCTTTCCAGACTAAATGTTTACGAAGAATTAGAAAAATATTTTGGCCAAACACCATAAGAAATAACAGTTTGTTGGCAGAAATGCAGATGAAGCCACTGACAGCAATTATTGAGGAAAGACGCTGGCAATGGTTGGGTCATGTGCTCCGAGTGACTGACAACTCACTACCAAAAATAGCACTAAGATGGACACCACAGGGGAACAGAAGTAAGGGTAGACCAAAAGAGACATGGAGAAGAACAACAGAAATGATGTTGAGCAATAGAGGGCTCACCTGGGCAAGAGCAGAAAAAAAGGCGAAGGACAGGCATTTGTGGAAAACCCTTTCGGAAGCCCCATGTGCCCTGGGCACTTAAGGTTCAGAGAGAGAGAGAGAGAGAGAGAGAGAGAGAGATTACTCTCCCCAGAAACTCGACCAGGATTCGCAAGAGCGCGGCCATTTTACTTACACCATAAAATTTAATCTCGAGACGCCATCTTGTCAATTATGTGCTATCACAGTGGTGGGTTTTTTTATGATCGACGTTTTTTTTTTTAATGAATAAAAGGAAATTGGGGATGAATACCAGTTGATTTTCGGTAAAAATATTAATGGCTGTTACCACGAGACGTTTGTGAAAGAGATCTTTGTATCTTTATTATTCACGATAAACTATAGAAGACGGCTCCGTATATACGTAATGTTGGGTGTGTTATGTTCCTCTGTAAACGTTTTCTGCCATGTTCAGAAGATGGCAGAAGTGAAGAAAAGAATGAGGGAAAGAGGAAGTGAGAGATTTTCGTTAAAATCTGAAGTTTAATAAAAAAAAAAACTCGCGCTTGAACACACAAAATACTCAAGTAAGAAACATGATTTAAATCGCTGACAAAAGTCAGTCAGTCATGTCGTGAGTCCAGCATTGATGTGAGTTCTAGTTATCCACTTGCTTGTAGTTTTCTATGTTTAATTTTAACGCAGTAGAATCAAACCCATCATTTTTTGCGAATTTTAAAAACTGTCATTTTTCATAAACTGTCATTGGAAAAAAAAAGAACAAATATATCTATACTACATAAACTTAATGTTGAAGAAGGCTGGATAGTAGAGAGGATTAAACAGAGAAAACTTGAATATTTTAGACACATTAAATGTCATGAGAATTTAGAGAAGACCGTCTTGGAAGGGTACATAATGGGAAAAAGAAAGAGAGCAAGACCAAGATGGCTGCAAGACATCGTTAATAACCTGCAAATGTATCAGCAGCAGGGCATCTTGCTTACAACCGAGAGGCCTACAGGAGATCTGTTAGAGAGGCAAAGTTCTGCAAGGGACATGCAAATGACTGACTGAATGTCACTGCAAAATTAAGTAACAGTTTCTGGGGAAAAAATGAAATAAAAATTGTCCAAAACTATGTATTAAACGATAAGAATATTGTCTATTTTTATCTTTAAAAAGTACATCCAAACTATTAAACCTTCCTAGGATTACTATCTCAACAAAGTACATCCAAACTATTAAACCTTACTAAGATTACTATTTCAACAAAGTACATCCAAACTATTAAACCTTACTAAGATTACTATCTCAGCAAAGTACATCCAAACTATTAAACCTTCCTAGCTCATACCGTGCTTTTCGACATTATAGTGTCAGTTCCAGTATACTCGGTGCGTGAGAATGGTCGTTATAATGTCATTGGTTTGTTTCATTAAAACAAGCGGTGTACCATTTAGATTGTACATATTTCGTCCACGATTCCAGTGACACTTTTCAAAATGGCGAAAGAGTGCCTAGTTACGAGCGATTCCGACCGAGAAAAAGGAAGCGAAAGACCGAAATTTTTCAATTTTTGATGATGTATATAGGGGTATGAATATGGCCTGTGACCACCCCACTGCTCTTGAATGTATCCCAAGTAGATCTAGACATATTTAGACGACTGGGGAAGTACTTAGGAGTTATTCCAGACATTAATTTAGCGAGAATGCAACATAGAATCAGAATATGAGATCGACAAGTAGATCTACACATCTCAGATGGTAAGTAGTGCAGATCTAGACCTCGCCGATTGTGAGCTGGCCACAATCAGTGTCTAAAAACATGACATTACTTCTTTTTTCCTAAAAAAAAACTCTGCATTTATGAAATTTTCATTCATTTAGCTATATTTTGAAACATAATAAGTATACGGAAGTACATGGAAATACTGTTTTCCATTCTATTTTACAACTAGACCCCCTAACATATCAAGACCCGCGTTTTTACTCCCGCACTCCAGAACACGTCCGTGTTTCTTCCTCCAGCACGGGAAGAGCTAGGATTACTATCTCAACAAAGTACATCCAAACTATTAAACCTTACTAAGATTAGTATCCCAACAAAGTACATCCAAACTATTAAACCTTACTAAGATTACTATCTCAACAAAGTACATCCAAACTATTAAACCTTACTAAAATTACTATCTCAACAAAGTACATCCAAACTATTAAACCTTACTAAGATTACTATCCCAACAAAGTACATCCAAACTATTAAACTTTCCTGGGATTACTATCTCAACAAAGTACATCCAAACTGCCAAACCTTCTTGGGATCATCATTTCTTCTGATGGTGATAAAAATATAGGCTTGTTTCGCCTTGTAAGTAAACGTTGTTAAAAAAAAACACTACCAGACTCCAAAAATGCACACCTCAGTGACAAATATTGACGCTTGTAACAGTAAGGAGAACTGTTTAGAATCAGTACAAAAGAGAAATAAAAAACAGTACGTGACGGTTTCATGCATAAATTTGATATAATAATTATGATCAAACAATGTGTTAGAAAATGAAAGTGATCTGCGATGAGTTTAACAAGGCCATGATGGAAATGTTGGTGAAAACGCGATGTTAACAAATGTTGTTTCTAAGTGTATTTTACGAAGAAAATGTTGATAAACCATGGACCGGCTGTAGCCCGAGGTGGTTGCCACTCCTAAGTTGACACACCTGAGTGTTGTTGCAAGCTGCCGTGGAGGTTGTATGATAGGTATGGCTTCTACTGCAAGGCCTGGGAGGTTAGATAGTTAGTACTTATCAGAGTGAGAGATTTTCTGGGAAGTGAGTTTACTCGAGTCTGAAGGTTTCAAAGAGGGGAGAGAACTACCTTTCTTTTTTCCGAAATACGTACATGACAAATTCATACTTAAATGTTACATAATAATAGTGGTAGAATGATGTGTTATGAGGAAGAATGTGATCTGCGATGAGTTCTACAATGCCATGATGGGAGTGTTGGTGATCTAACCTGTGTTGTTTCTAAACGCATTCCCATTGATAAGGTCAGGATGAAACAATAAAGGCTTGTATCCAACAACTTTAGTTTTCTCACACCATACAACGCCAGTCGGCACGGCACCTGATGATGATGATGATGACACCATACAATTGCTGCCTAAATGCTAATTTGACATGTACATTAATTTTTCTTGGAAGATGTAGAAAAAAAATTTTCTTCTGTTAAAAAAAAAAAATGTTTTCAAACATTGCCTTTTTTCTGCATAACCAAACAAGATGCCTAAATTCTGCCAAGAGGATGCTGGACTGTGCATGTTTGTCTGTTTATGTTCGATGGATGGTGTTCAACATGATTGCTCTATACATGTCTTCTTTCTATGTTATTCTTATTGCTATCTCTTTGAGTCAAGAGTTTTAAAGCTAAAGACACAGTTTTGCACTCAAAGAAGATGTGTTCTTCTGTTTCTTGTGTGTTTGTTCTACATAGTCTAGATCTGATCAGTCTGTTGGATCTGCGGGCGACTCCTTGTATGGCCGGTGTTATGTTGAGCAGTAGTCTGTATGTTATCTCTTGTGCACTTGGCGCGATTCCTGTCTTGTGTAGGTTTTTAAATGAATCTGTGTAGTCAGTAATGAAGTATTTGTATCCTCTCTTTATTCTGTCCTGTAATGATGGCTCCTGTTTCCTGACCAGATATTTGTAGATGCCTGATGTTTTCATGTGTATTAAATGTCCATGTCCAGTGACACTTTGTATGCATTGTCTGTAGAAGAGCGGTATAGTGCCAAAGTGATGGGGATATGCATTGTTTAATTTACAAAGTTTGATTAGCCTTAGCCCTACGTAGTAGTGGGCTAGTGTATGTTTGTGTGGCTGTTGGATGATCTGACCCACATATTTAATCCTGAGTGCCTGGATCTTTGTTTTCATGTCCTGTAAGGAGATGCCTCTTCTTTTCATGTCTTGTAAGGAGATGCCTCTTCTTTTCATGTCTTGTAAGGAGATGCCTCCTCTTTTCATGTCTTGTAAGGAGATGCCTCCTGTTTTCTTGTCTTATAAGGAGATGCCTCCTCTTTTCTGTCTTGTAAGGAGATGCCCCCTCTTTTCTGTCTTGTAAGGAGATGCCTCCTTTTTTCTGTCTTGTAAGGAGATGCCCCCTCTTTTCTTGTCTTGCACCAAAGTTTTGTTGGATGCTGTGTCCGGTGTGTCGGAAAATACAGCCGCTAATCATTGAGGTTATTTCTTTAAGTGACTGTAGGCAGGGGGAAGATGTTTACTGTGTATATCAGTTGTGAGATGACGCAGGTGTTGACTGTAGGAAGGAGGGAAGATGTTTACTGTGTATATCAGTTGTGAGATGACACAGGTGTTGACTGTAGGAAGGAGGGAAGATGTTTACTGTGTATATCAGTTGTGAGATGACACAGGTGTTGACTGTAGGAAGGAGGGAAGATGTTTACTGTGTATATCAGTTGTGAGATGACACAGGTGTTGACTGTAGGAAGGAGGGAAGATGTTTACTGTGTATATCAGTTGTGAGATGACACAGGTGTTGACTGTAGGAAGGAGGGAAGATGTTTACTGTGTATATCAGTTGTGAGATGACACGGGTGTTGACTGTAGGAAGGAGGGAAGATGTTTACTGTGTATATCAGTTGTGAGATGACACAGGTGTTGACTGTAGGAAGGAGGGAAGATGTTTACTGTGTATATCAGTTGTGAGATGACACAGTTGTTGACTGTAGGAAGGAGGGAAGATGTTTACTGTGTATATCAGTTGTGAGATGACACAGATGTTGACTGTAGGAAGGAGGGAAGATGTTTACTGTGTATATCAGTTGTGAGATGACACAGTTGTTGACTGTAGGAAGGAGGGAAGATGTTTACTGTGTATATCAGTTGTGAGATGACACAGGTGTTGACTGTAGGAAGGAGGGAAGATGTTTACTGTGTATATCAGTTGTGAGATGACACAGTTGTTGACTGTAGGAAGGAGGGAAGATGTTTACTGTGTATATCAGTTGTGAGATGACACGGGTATTGACTGCGACACTTCTGTCGAATATGCTGGTGGTTTTATGTTTGTATATTTCCAGCCTGTTTTTGTTTTATTTTCTCAATTATATTTCGCCATCTTGCATTGCTGTTGTTTGAGGGCGTGGCTGTAAACAAAACGCCGCCATGTTAAGGGTATGGTATCAAATCTCATTTCATCTCCAATGAAGAGCGGTAGCAATCAGAGAAAATGTGAGTGATATAAAATAAGTGTTTGGCACGTTTTTGTAAATTTACCTGGCGCTTAATCAACGCTTCGTGCCTGGTAAACTGTCATTTGAGAGGATAGTGTACGAGAAGATAAATAAATCAATTTTACGTCACAAGTAATCTGTATGCTTCATTCAGAGTGGGGGTGGGGGGGGGGCAAGGTTGATCCCACGTACTGAACACACTTTCACTAATATCCTGTGTAGTTACTCTCCTCTGACAAATCTTTAAAGTTTAATAAAGGATAGGAAATCGGCAAGGACTCTTTCGGTGAGAATGTTGTCGTTGTTTAGAAGAAAGTTTACTAACATACCTCTCTTTCCATTGTTGCTGCATCTTTATGCCAGAGGGAAACAAAAGATCTTGGAGTGGTGAAGAACTTGCATTTTTAAGGTAGTCTAAGAAATAGACTTCCACATAGGCTCCACCCGGAGCACCCAAGTTTTACGGGATGTTATGTTCTCTATTTGGAGCTGTGTGTGGATTTGGATTATGTTGTGACCAAATGTGGTCCTTCTGCGTCTGATGACTGTTTTATCCACATTTGTGGATTCCATTTATTCCACTTGGACTCGGCCTACAAGTGGTCGATTTGGACTCGATTAAAGAGTTATCGATTTGTACTAGACTAAGGAGTGGTCGAACTAGGCTCGACTAAACAGTGGTCGTTTTGGATTCGACTTGCTACTTGAATTTAGTGACCTGTAACTCCACTTGAGACTGACTATAAAGGAGGTGGTGGATACAATAATGTATCATTTATCGTACATTCAAGATGTGGGGGCAACTACAGAGTCTTGGAAGACATTTGAGTAGTGCGTCATGTTTTAGAGCAAGAGCATAAACTCTGTTACAATTAGAATAAATACCAGGGTGCAAAATATGAACCACGTCTTACTAAGAACTTACTGTGTCTCCTTTAGAACTTGAATTACCAGTATTGCCTGGTCTTATAAACGCCCAGAATTACGAGCATTACTTCGTCTTGTTCATTCATTCATTCATTCATTTGCATGTCCCTTGCGGAACTTTGCCTCCCAAACAGCACTCCTGTAGGCCTCTCGGTTGTGAGCAAGATAGCCTGCTGCTGATGCATCCATTTCCAGATCGTCAACGATGTCTTGCAGCCATCTTCGTTTCGGTCTTCCTCTTTTTCTTTTTCCCATTATGTATCCTTCCAATACGATCTTCTCTAAATTATCATGACGTTTAATGTGTCCAAAATATTTAAGTTTTCTCTCTTTAATCCTCTTTACTAGCCAGCCTTCTTCAATACTAAGCTCTTGTAGTATAGATATATTTGTTCTTTTTTGTGTCCACGATATTTGGAGAACTCTTCTGTAGCATTTACATTCAAAGGCATTTATGTGTTTCTCAACTGTTTTGTTAAGTGTCCAGGTCTCACAGGCATATGTTGCGATGGGAAAGATGCATGCCCTTAAAAATCTTATTTTTGTGGTTCTGTCTGCTCCTCTCCACAGATTCTTTATTTGTTTTACTTTCTGAAGAGCAATAGATGTCCTCCTTTTAATTTCCCTCATTGTATCTCCATTATAGTGATCCAAGATATTCAAAACTCTCCACTTCTTCGTCTTGTACAGAACTTAAATTACTAATATTATTACATTACCAATATTACGTCGTCTTAAACACGGCTTGAATTACCAGTATCTCAGCTTCTCTAAATTTACCGTACGTGGCGCTAACGTGTAACAGACGTCGCAGAATCTATGAGAAATGTCGAAAGACTTCAAGCGTGCCTGCCTTCACATAAAGAACACAAACAAGAATCAGTATAGACTCACACAAAGCACTATACATTAAACTGCCTTTTATACTTCTGTTTGTGTAGCTGTTTCTCAAGCATCGCTCCGGTTATAGGAAATAAAATATGCTGCAATGTGACAATTTTCTTATGTCTGTGCAACTGAATTTCACGCATTTCAAGTCTTCGGTTACATGAGTTCGGTTTGATGGAACTGAAAAGAATTAGTTCTTGCTTGGCTACTGTGACCTGCCGTGGCAGTTTTCTAAATAGTTTTGCTTTACTTGACTGGTTCTCAAAATCCAGTTGGTGCATGCGTTTTCAGCCGATTCTATTCATATCGTTTTCTTTTCCTTGCAGATTACGGGGGGGGGGGGGGGGGGGGGGGGGGAGGGGGGGGGGAGAATCAGAATTTGTATTTGGAATCATTCGGTCGAAAGCTGATTATTTGTTGGCTGAACTATACAATTTTATAACCATATGTCTGTATACACATACATCTGTATATAGATACTGTATACATATACATCTGTATACAGATACTGTGTACATATACATCTGTATATAGATACTGTATTCATATCCATCTGTATATAGATACTGTATACATATACATCTGTATATAGATACTGTATACATATGCATCTGTATATAGATACTGTATACATATACATTTGTATATAGATACTGTATACATATACATCTATATATAGAAACTGTATACATATGCATCTGTATTTAGATACTGTATACATATACATCTGTATTTAGATACTGTATACATATAGCTAAAAGCTATCAATAATGACAACATGAGACAACTACAGAGAATGTTTAACAAGATTTGGAAAGAAGAAAAGGTACCTTCTAATTGGAAGAAAGGAATCATTGTTAAAATACCAAAAAAGGGCAACCTTAGTGACTGTAACAACTGGAGAGGAGTAACCTTAATATCAGTTGTGTCAAAAGTATTTTGCAAGGTCATTTTGAATAGACTCAAAGATATAGTTGATACTGCAATGAGAGAAGAACAAGCAGGATTTCGAAAAGGGAGAAGCTGTCTCGACCAGATCTTTACTCTCAGAATAATACTTGAAGAACATATGAAAAGCAGAAACCATTAATACTGAACTTCTTAGAGTTTAAAAAGCCATTTGATAGCATACACAGAGATTCATTATGGAGAATTTTATGTCTATATGGAATACCATCTAAAATTGTCAACATCATTAAGGACTTATACAATGGATATGTTTGTGCAGTCAAGACAGAAGAAGGGATGAGTGAATGGTTCCAGATTGAAACAGGCGTGAAACAAGGATGTATACTGTCTCCTTTACTTTTTAGGATTACAATAGACTTCATAATGAAAAAATGCTGCACAGGTAACACAGGTATTGACTGGGTACATGGGACCCAACTAGAAGATCTTGATTTTGCTGATGACATAACTCTTATCAGTAATAATATGAATTCCATGCAAAGAAAAAACAGAAAGCCTGTCTTCACTGGCTAGCAAAATAGGACTTGAAATTAACAAGGACAAAACAAAAATAATGAAAATTCCCATCAATCAAATTGGAAAAATACACATAGAAGGGACAGATATTGAAGAAGTCAATCAATTTGCATACCTTGGCAGCTACATAGACCAGGATGGTGACACTAGAAAGGAAGTTAGGATCAGAATTGCAAAAGCAGCATCAATCTTCAAGAATCTTGAGAACATATGGAATTCAAAAGTTATAAGCACAAAAACCAAGTTAAGACTATTCAATTCAAATGTAATATCCACCCTCATTTATGCATGCGAAAGCTGGAAAACAACTAAAGAAATAGACAAGAAATTAGACTCTTTTGAAAACAAATGCCTAAGGAAAATACTCGGCATCAAGTGGAATGAATTCAAGAACAATGCAGAGATAAGACAGATGACTGAACAACAACCAGTTTCATGGGTGATCAGGAAAAGGAGATGGACATATGTTGGTCACTTGATGAGAAGAAATGATCAGAGAATCCCAAAACAAGCTATCAAGTGGAACACAACAGGCCGAAGAAAAAGAGGCAGACCGCGTGAAACTCTGAAGAGGACATTATTAAGAGAGGCCAAATTAACAGGCATAAAATCCTTTGATGAGGTTGAAAGACTCGCCGAAGACAGGAAAAATTGGCGAACTACTTTGCGAGCCCTATGTGACGTTTAACGGCACGGGAAGGATATAAGATATAAGATACATATACATCTGTATATACATCTGTATATAGATACTGTATACATATACAGGACACAAGCTTGGGGCAAAAGCTTTGGGACTCCTATCAGGATCTGGAGAGGACTGCGGGCTTTGCCATGTCGACAGGGATCAGGATCTGAAATGACCAACAACCTCTTACGCAGAAGAAAAAGAAGAAGAAGAAGAAGCATGTGTGAAGCTGTTTATGTTTCTTCGATGATTTTGAACCTGAGCCAATCTTCTTGTGGCAGCTGAAGCAGGCAAGTACCTGGACTTGAAATGGTTCCTGAATGTTGTCAGCAAACAAAAAACAGTAGACTCTCCGTTAACCGGAACTCAAGCATCCGGCACGTTCGAGCAACCGGCAGCTTCAGGTAACCGGCAGCTTCAAGTAACCGGCAGCTTCAAGTAACCGGTAGCTTCAAGTAACCGGCAGCTTCAAGTAACCGGTAGCTTCAAGTAACCGGCAGCTTCAAGTAACCGGCAAAAAAAATTGAAGAAACGCTTTAAATAACAATTAAAATCAGTTTCCAGAGGAAATATGAGCTTAAACTTGGTGCGCATCCAAGCAAGTTGTTATTCATTCATTTTTCAAGAAAGCTGCAAGAACTTTTGCTAGTACAGCATCATCTTCTGATGTACAGTACATCCCAAGCCATCCACATCCACTTCTCCTGTCCTATCTACATCATCATTGGATCTTGATGATCCTAGTGCGATGTCTACCCAGTGAACTCTTTACCCCTACTATAACAATATTAAGTGTGATGTATTTGTTCGTTCGTTCGTTCGTTTGTTTGTTTTATAAGTTACTTGAAGTTTTAAAAATTATGTTTGTGAAGTTCACTAAGTTGAAATTTTTAATTAAAACTGCACACTGCATTCACAGAGCTGTTTTTTAATTATTGTTTTAATAATAAAACTGCGTTTCTTTGAGTTTATCTTTATTTGTCTTAATTTTCTTTAATTACTGCATTTCAGTATTAACGTTAAGTCAGTACATAGTTTATGATATGGTGTGGTGTGGTACGGTATGGTATGGTATGGTATGGTATGGTATGGTATGGTATGGTATGGTATGGTATGGTATGAGGTGTAGTATTAGTTAGGCCTGTTTTTAATAATAACTCTCAGGTAACCAGAAATGACATTTATCCAGCATCTACCAGTCCCCATAGGTGCCGGTTAATTGAGAGTCTACTGTACATTATAACAATTATATTTTTTTTATATTTGTTATTTCATATTATCTTCCAAGGCTGATAAAACTTTTTAACGTATGAAAAATTCAGTTTACCTTAAATTATTTACATTGTTAATGTTATGAACCAACCGCTATGGGTAAGCTTTGCAAAGCCGTTAACTTCAGTCCATCTCCCAGCATGCACTAGTCTTGTTGCTTGAAAAGAAGTGTGCTGGGGAAATAACTGAGACTGAAAATGTGCTTTTCTAGGATTTTTATTCCCTCCCTTTACCCTCTCCTGTATTCACTGGACCGAGTTTCATGTATTAGCTCATTTTCATTTATGTCTTTAACGCCGTGTGAGCAGTGTAATCCTAAAGGTAGATATAATCCTCTCAGTTCTTCCCCGATACTAGGGGCCTGGGTATTGTGTTTCGCACAAATGAATGGACCTAGTAGCGGGTTTGGAACCGAAAACCTTCAAATGAGAAAACAAGTTTTTAATATGGACACTACCTTTGAAACAAAAAAACAAACAAAAAAATTGGCCTTTTAACATTTTATTAATTAGCAGTTGTACCAAATATGCAGTTGCATTCATGTTGTTGACTCTTTCATCAATGCTCTGTTTGTAATAGCTGCATTAAAAGCTCAATAAACTAAGCTGTCCGGATCTTACAGGCAACAATTGTGCAAAGATCAAGCGTTATTACCCAGAATTCTGGTCATTCTGAAGAGCAGTGTTACTTAGTCCCACCTCACACTGATTTTGATCTGTAGAATGAGTAAACTGAAAAAAAAGAAGAAGCATACTGAAGACTGAACACAAAGTAATGACAAGAACTGTATACATCACAAAGATACCCCCCAATATTAGAGTAAGCGCGATGTCGTGTACTGCGAAAGGGCAACAACCCGCTTAAAGGAATAAATAAGAAAATGGTGGAATATACTATTTTTCAACACTATACGTTTACTGTTATTATTCTGGTCGGAGTTCCTCGTCTTATAACGTTTGCCCTCAAAGTTCCAACTGGTAAGTCAGGCTATTCACGATTTTCCCATACCAGCTTAAGGGACTAAGTCAGGTCCTCCACCTCCCTGGAACTGTGAGCTGGTGTCCTGCAGCCAGTGCTGTGAAAGTGTTGGGGCACAGCATTGTGTCAGCTTGGGGACAGGTTATGGCAGCTATTTTTGTCCCCAGTCCTTGAGTGTATCTAAAGAGTAGGAGATGTGTAATACCAAAGCGTACCGCCATGGGGACTATGGTGATCCCACCCTGTTAGTCTGGCCAGGCCTGTTACTGGGTGGGTACTAAAGAAGAAGTGAGACAAGGTCTTGGTCAGCAATGGGTCACTCATTGTTACTGGGGGGTATTAAAGAAGAAGTGGGACAGGGTCTTGGTCAGCAATGGGTCACTTATTGTTACTGGGGGGTACTAAAGAAGAAGTGGGACAGGGTCTTGGTCAGCAATGGGTCACTCATTGTTACTGGGAGTACTAAAGAAGAAGTGGGACAGGGTCTTGGTCAGCAATGGGTCACTCATTGTTACTGGGGGGTACTAAAGAAGAAGTGGGACAGGGTCTTGGTCAGCAATGGGTCACTCACTGTTACTGGTGGGTACTAAAGAAGAAGTGGGACAGGGTCTTGGTCAGCGATGGGTCACTCATTGTTACTGGGGGGTACTAATAAAGAAGTGGGACAGGGTCTTGGTCAGCGATGGGTCACTCATTGTTACTGGGGGGTACTAAAGAAGAAGTGGGACAGGGTCTTGGTCAGCGATGGGTCACTCATTGTTACTGGGGGGGTACTAACAAAGAAGTGGGACAGGGTATTCGTCAGCAATGGGTCCCTCATTGTTACTGGGGGGTACTAACAAAGAAGTGGGACAGGGTCTTGGTCAGCGATGGGTCACTCATTGTTACTGGGGGGTACTAACAAAGAAGTGGGACAGGGTCTTGGTCAGCAATGGGTCACTCATTGTTACTGGGGGGTACTAAAGAAGAAGTGGGACAGGGTCTTGGTCAGCGATGGGTCACTCATTGTTACTGGGGGGTACTAACAAAGAAGTGGGACAGGGTCTTGGTCAGCAATGGGTCCCTCATTGTTACTGGGGGGTACTAACAAAGAAGTGGGACAGGGTCTTGGTCAGCGATGGGTCCCTCATTGTTACTGGGGGGTACTAATAAAGAAGTGGGACAGGGTCTTGGTCAGCAATGGGTCACTCACTGACAAAGCCGACAGCATCTTTACTTATGAACTGGGAAGAGAAGGAAGAGAGAACTGACCTCATGAACAATTTAAAAGAACAAAAATCATAAATGGATGTAAAAAACAGAAAAAGGGAAAAAAAAAGTAAAACTGCATTTTTTTTTTATGTCACATTTTATTCAAAGAGAAAAGATGGCAATAAGACACACTGTTCCCACAATTTGTGAAAAACTTATTTCACATCATTTCTTTCCTCTCCACATAATCATACAACAAACAAATATTTCATACTGTTTCTTTCCTCTCCACATAATCATACAACAAACAAATATTTCACATCATTTCTTCCCCTCCACATAATCATACAACAAACAAATATTTCATACTGTTTCTTTCCTCTCCACATAAGCATACAACAAACAAATATTTCACACTGTTTCTTTCCTCTCCACATAAGCATACAACAAACAAATCTTTGTTCTTGGTAACCTACTGCGTGTTCACTTTGGGTAACCAACTTACTAAGGGTAATACTGACATTTGCTTTGTGATTGGAAAGCAACAGTTTACAACTTTCTGTGAATAATAAACTCTTTTTGGATTACTTTCTACTGACAATAAACAGTGAATATTTTCTATCAATATGCATGCAAAAACAAAAAAAATGCTGGAAAAGGATTGGTCATGTGCTCTGAAGAGACCCCAGCCATACGATGGAAACCTGAGGGAACAAAGAAAGAGAGACCAACCAAATGCTGCCTGGCAGAGAACTGTTCAAGAAGAAATGAGTAGCATGCAGCATAGCTGGGGCACAATACAAAGGCTGGCCACAGACCATGAGAGACACAGAGAATTTGCTGCTGCCCTGTAAGACACCACAGAGTACCGGCGGTGAATGATTGCTTACCAAGGACACAGATGGATTTTGTATCAGTATCTATCAGTTTGGCCAACTTTACATCTATAATGAACAGCTGGGTTACTTGTTATCAATAATAAGTCTATATCATTCTCTATCAGTGATAGATACTTTGGATCACTTCCCATGCTCATTCTTATTTTTCTGATGGTTGTGTTTACAAGTCGTTTTATTTTGTCCCCCTTTAATAATATTTTGCAAACACTAAACAGAAAATATTACTACAAATAGTAACTCAATAATAAAAACTTGGAAATGAGACTCGTGAAGGTAAATTTGGGGTTTAATTATCAGTTTTCTTAGCTTTAGGTTATGAGCTTTGTCTACAAAATTCTGAAGACTAATTTTACCTTGTTTGCTCTCACACAAACCTCTAAACTAAACAAGTGTGTATGTGTGTGTATGTGTTTTTTTTTTGGGGGGGGGGGTTGTGAAATGTTGGACTATAACATGTCTATACAGCTACCTGCAACAGCCATATCTCCATGTGCTTCCATCTAGTGCTGTCTCCCACATACACATATTGTATCTGATTCAATATGCACAACTATAAAAGATCCATCATTAAACACAGCAAACCATCAGTCAATTTCAACAATCTATCATTTCCAACAACCACCTTCAAGTGCTGTGACAAGTGGATTGGAGATAATTAGCACTCTCCATGGATATCCATCTTTGATGCTTTCATCAGATTAGCCTATATCCAATTTCTATCCCACCTGGACAGAGGGACTACATTCCCACCTTGTACATCACAACCAGCAAACAGTAAAAGACATTCAGGTGTGAATCCCGCACTGCACCCAACAAGAATGAGGTGGTAACAGGAGTAGACCACTATCCCTATAAAATGCCTTGTATGATTTGTGAAGCTATTGTCAGTTGAAAAAAGGAACAACCCTGTGGGTAGGACAAAATCCAAAAATCGAACTGAAAGACAAAATGACAGGAAGCAGTGGGAATGCCTGTTACGTTCACCAAGAAAAAGCACACAAGATTTCTAAAACTAATCCAAGGCTCAAGTGCAAAACAAATGCTTCATCTTATGTTACTATATTTAGCAATATCCATCTTAAGTTTCACACTTCTACAAAAAAAATATTCATGAAAGCTAACGTATGATGAGTCTAAAAAATAAAAAAAACTATGCATTTCTAGGGACAACTGAAAGCAAAAATCCAATGTAACTTGTGAAAAGTACACCCACAAAATGATATATCCAAACAACACACGGCTGGCACAGCTGAAAGGTGGCAAATCACTGACTACCAAAATCCACAATGTGGTTTACAGATCAGAGTACCTCAACCAAAAATATTTATGATATTATTTAGAAATAAAGGAAAACTAAGATGAACAAAACAGGAAGTAATGTCATGTCGCTCAATCACAAATTTTTGCAAATGTCACAAGAAGAATACAGTTTAAGAACTTGATGTTGGAAAACTCTAAAAAGAGATGGACACGTGTCATAGAATAAGAATGCCAACAGACCTGTTAGACATGCTAAGAACTGGGCAGAATGGAAAAACTTTATCACATAAACCTACTGCCATTGCACAAAATCAATGATTGTAGCATATAACTAAATGACTGTAGTACATAACTAATGAAAGAATATTTGTACAAATGACTTTACTTGAAATTGTTAACATTTAATTAGAAACTTATTTTTTTAGCATTTAAAAGCTAAGCCACAGTAAACCTGGAGCCTGTCAACAATCCAGCTTCCTCTGGGTTTCTGTGGCAATCCCATACCTTCTGTCTCATAACCAGAATCTGTGACTACATCCAGCAGTTAGGTCTTCTTCTTCTTATCAGTCTGCTTATGCCATTAACGTCATAGGGAGTTTCAGACATGAGTCCAGATCAAAGTAGGAGGCCTGGGTAGCCGTCATGTTGTTTCCTCAGTGTGTCTTTCACCCTATCTATCCACTTCTTCCTTGGTCATCCTCACACCCTATATCCAGGTGTTTTCAAGTTGTATGCTCACGCCGCTGGCTGTTTTGGATTCACGCATATCAAATGCCTTCACCATTTAACTCTGACTTTCGATGTGGTCCTGGACAGGTGTTGTTCTCACCATTTGCCCGACAAATTTCATTTCGCACTTGATCCCTTTTTTTTTATCTTTTTTTACCATTTTTCTTAAGCATTTCATTTCACATGTTGTTATCTTTCTGTCCTGGTATTTGGTGAGTGTCCATGTGTGGCACTGATAGCACAGAATCAGGATGAAGCTATGATCATATTCTGCAGCCTGCACTCCTCCTACATAAAGACAGTCTCAAGTATGAATCTCTTGAAAACACCGATGTGTCTCTCCTTCAACAACCAAGGAGGATCATCTGCTGGTGTCTCTGTATCTTTCCAAACTGCATCGCATTCTCTGCTTAAATTGAACAAAATCACCATTTACCAGAAAGAAGGCAACTGCCACTGGTGTAAACTACAGGACCTCTGTGATTCTAACATTACACATGCTATCTTCACATATTATTACTGTCAATCTTCCACACCAATAGTAATAACATTTTTCTGAACAAGGAGCATTGTTACTAAACTGAGACATTTTTACATTTAAGAAAAATTCATGTGCATGTGGTACAAGAAAATGGATGGATGACCCTGACCTATGAAATTACAATGATACCAACAGCTGGACAAACAGACCTCCAGGAACTAGTTGACAGCTCAAAGATGATCACTAAATATATCTTACATCCTTCCTGTGCCATTAAATGTCACATAGGGCTCACATAGTTGTTTGCCAAGTTTTCCTGTTTTCAGCGAGTTTTTCAACTTCATCAAGGGATGTTATGCCCACTAAACTGGCTTCTCTTAACAATATTCTCTTTAGAATTTCACGTGGTCGACCTCTTTTTCTTCAGCCTGTTGTGCTCCACTTGATAGCTCTTTTTGGTATTCTCCGATTGTTTTTTCTCATCACATGGCCTACACATGTCCATATTCTTTTTCTGATCACTCATGAGACAGGCTGTTGTTTGCTCATCTGTCTTATCTCTGTGTTGTTCTTAAATTCATTCCACTTTATACCAAGTATTTTCCTGAGGCATTTGTTTTCAATAGAGTCTAAACATATGCTGAGAAATTTTTAGCTACAGCCAGCTCCAATATTTTCTTCAACTCTCTACTATCTGATAATATCTGAAGTCCTTTCACTTAGGCACAGTCCAGGTCATCACCAGGCATTTGTAGCAGGCCCACAGCTTCTGGATCAGGTATAAACCCTCCAGCCAGATCTGGGAACACAGATATTCACTGGCTGGGACTATGTCCTGGTGTTTGTTCATAATATTTTGAGTTGGCAAACTGAGCCAACAGTCAACACTGACCTGTCCTATCACCTTCAAAACACAGCATAAACAAATTAATAACAGCACCAACCAAAAAAACAAAATTGATAAAAAAAAAAAAAGAAATGAAAGACGCTACAGACAATAGATGCTCATAAATTCAAATCTATGATGCTTACATCAGATTAATGACAATCCCCTATTTAATTATGATCAATATCAAGTTTACTAAATATTGAAGAAATTAGATCTGACATAAATTACCCAAAACTGACTACTGAATATGAAAACAAATTACAGTCTTGGGATAACAAAAAGAACACAAATAATCAAATTGCCATAAACTGTCTTCCATGTCACTCTTTAACATGTCACATATAAGAGAAGGTGATCTGTTACTCCAACATTTGTTTCCTGTGTTCGGTCATACATATTGCTGTGCATCATAGATAAGAAAAAGTGCTCTGAACATGCTCTCAAAGATCCTTGATAATGCTCATATTTCTTGCCCCAGATGGGACAACTGCTTCAGAAACTGAGATGCACTGACCAAATCACTACAGCCATAGACGATTTTTTTGTGTACCGTTGATGTTGACTTAGCCTTGACATAGTCCATCAGGTTTTGAAACTCGATGTAATTTCCACCACCAACAATAAACACGTAGGCTTCCTGAAATGGCGACTTACTGCGAGGTATTGATGCAGCATCTGCCCTCAACAGCTTGGGATCGAAGTATCGATAGTCATCCGTGTCAGGCAGCGACTTGAGCTCCATGAGAGCATCCACAATCCTGGTAGTTGGAAGATTGTGACTTTTAACCACAAGGTTTTTCACACCTTCCATGACAAACTGGGAACCTTTGGAAAGAAGTCCAGAAAACATGCTGGTTGAACTAACGCCCCCACCGTGTACTGACTTGCTGGTGCTTGAAGTTTTGTGTAAGATTTCCAGCGACGGACATACTGCACTGCTGATATTTCACAATTTGCTGCTTGCAATGCCACACAGTACTGGTCAATTTCTGCCTCCGACATTGGAGGGCCACAGATCATCGCAATGATAAAAAGACGAACTTTATCTTCAGGTTTACCAGCTTCAGGATCGGAAATTATGTCCATAAGTGATTTGTTCAGGGTCAACTTGCTCATCATCTTCTCCTCAGTCTCGAAATATGTGTCAAGTTTTCTTGCTTTAATCTGCTCCAGGAGAGCTGTAGCAACATTCATGTGCATGTCTATAAGCCGTTTTTTCTCCAGGAGTTCTGGAAGTGAAGTTACAGCCGATGTAAGGCGTGCAGTGTTGTCTGAAAGCATGCTAATAGCTGTATCATCTTCTCCTTCTAAACCAAGGGCTGCTTTCAGTTTTTTTACCTCACCCTCCTCTTGTCTGTATGCATTCAGCTCCTCCTGAACTGCCTCCGCAACCTCTGGGAATGGGTGCCCTTTCTGAGACATCCACAGTTTGTCTCGAGATGAAAGGTCATATGTCTTCTTTCGTGTTCTCTGTTTCCTGGCGGGCGATGTAGCTGGACCTTCCTCGATGACCTCCTCTACTTCTACTCTGTTCAGTTTTAAATCCAGAACATCATGACATAAAGCCTGATATGTCCACGTATGATGAAGCATGGTAGCCAGGTCCAGGTTGCGATCCAAGACTATCAACAGAGGCCTCTGAAAGCTAAACTGACCCGGAACTCCTTCTGAAGCAAACAAGCTATTTCTGGCATCTCTTAGATTCTCTCTCAGTTTTTTATCCAGTTTCTCCGCCACCATTTCTGCAGCATTTCCACGTGGTGAGCGGATAATAGGCACAACTGAAAGAGTAACAAATACAGAAAACAGGCTGTCTACAATGCTGTCCATGATCCATTCCATTTCAGTATCCTTCACATCACCCTTATTTATAGCATAGTAAGAAACAGAATCCCTGTCTTGATGTCGTAATGTGAACAGTTCATTCTCAAGTGAAATGAAGTTCAAGTTCTGGTCAAACACCTTTGCCACTTGTTGAACTACATTCGTCAGCAACGCGGCCTGTGCAATGTCTTCAAGTTTCTGCCTGGAAATTGCTGATATAAAATTAAGATAATAAGATTCATACAACTGATTCTGAAAATCTCTGCAAATACGCTGAATGTTATCATCTGTCGGCATAACGAAGTATATGGCCGGCACGTCTGGAATGGGATCACGATCAGAGTGGAGATTCAAGTGAAGAGTAACTCCAAGATCTCTCAGCTCCTTTACTGTCAAAAGTGGGGAAATAATATCTTGTCCAAACCTGTCGTAGACAAGAACCTTCCAGTTAGGCTCAGCATGATAAGCTTTTGTCAGCGGCTGGTTAAAATTTAGCATTCGCTTCAAGGCGTTGATTTGTTTTTCCTTCAACGATGTCGCCATCTTTGTTGGTTATGGCCGTACAACAAACAGCGACACACGTGGCACTTCCGGTAAAGGGGAAGAATTGGAATTTGCCCTGGAATTTGGAAAGTAGAATCACAATCATCTTTTCATTCTCAATGGAACTGCGAGTACGTGTCTTTTGCAGCCGACGTCGTAAAGATGGTGAGGCACAGCATCGTGTCGACTTCAGAGCGGGTTATGGCACTTCTTTTTTCAGTCCCTGAGTGAGCTGAAAGCCGGGAGTATCCAATACTTCTTTAACAGACTGCCGCTATGTAACCGCTTAGATCTCCGTTAGCCTGGCCATGCCTGTTATCTGGGATATCAACAGAGAGGTGGGGCAGGGTCTTGATCAGCTAAGTTTCATTAGCCCTGGCGTCAGAATGTCAGCTAAATAAATTATTCGGTTCTTTTTTATTTTAAACTTTATTTGGTTCTTTTCACTTGTGCATACTCTGGAGAAGCATAATACCCAACGCCAGTCGGCACGGCACCTGATGATGATGATTAAAAGTTCAGTCCACTTTTTGAAGTTGTTTTGTTTTTGTTTCCTACAGGGTGTTATATGAGTGATATAATAATCTTTTTAGATAAAATGTTTCTGTTTAGGCAAATACGTGGTAAGGTAATGGATATTACCGCTTTAACTTGACTTAAATCATATGCAAACACCCTTCGCCTATCAGGAAAACAAAACAAAACATTAAAACATTCTTAGAGAATTACAGACCAACAAAATACAGAATTTAAAAAAAAATAATCAAGTTTATTTGAACATATCACAAGAAGACAGTTAAGATGATATTTCAATCACTGAGAAAGTCACTTCATGTCACAGGAAGACAAATGAGAGGGTATGGCAGTTCCTGTAAAACTCACTGCATGCCACGAGAAAACAACTGAGAGGATATGACAATCACTGGAAAACTCACTAGAAAAGAGCAGAAGAAAATGAAATGAGAGAACAATATCTGAACGAAATGATCAAGCAGCATAGAAAAAAAAAGACAACAAATCTGATCAAAATCATCTAGGTTCAAACAACATAATGAAGCATAATTACCACCTTGTATAGTAATGACTGAATTCTATGATATTATTTTTCTGATTTCCATCGCTTTTTACATCCTTTTCTCGTGTATATTTCACTGACCACTGGTTTTTGCTATTAGAATGTTACCAGAATGCAACTGCACTCTTTGTCACAACTTTATGCAGATAATGAAGTTCGAAAACCGGACAATTTTTGTCAAACCTAAACCCAAAAAAGTGGGGGGAGGGGAGGAGGAAGGGGTGTAAGGGAAATGGAAGAAAATGTCCCATTTGGCTGGCCAAATGGTGCATGATAAGAAAGGTTAACAGATTTGATAAGAAGCATCAAAGTTTCGGAGGCTCTAAACTTTTTGCTATGATGCAAAAACAAAAAGAAAAGGTTTATAATTCTCTTTCCTTGGGTGTCTGTGACAAGATGTTATCATACAATCGAGCACCTTCACCGGTGTCAAATTAGACCATGCCGAGTAGCATGCTTAGTGACTGTAAAAACTGGAGAGGAGTAACCTTAATATCAGTTGTGTCAAAAGTATTTTGCAAGGTCATTTTGAATAGACTCAAAGATATAGTGGATACTGCAGTGAGAGAAGAACAAGCAGGATTTCGAAAAGGGAGAAGCTGTCTCGACCAGATCTTTACTCTCAGAATAATACTTGAAGAACATATTGAAAAGCAGAAACCATTAATACTGAACTTCATAGATTTTAAAAAGGCATTTGATAGCATACACAGAGATTCATTATGGAGAATTTTATGTCTATATGGAATACCATCTAAAATTGTCAACATCATTAAGAACTTATACAATGGATATGTTTGTGCAGTCAAGACAGAAGAAGGGATGAGTGAATGGTTCCAGATTGAAACAGGCATGAAACAAGGATGTATACTGTCTCCTTTACTTTTTGGGATTACAATAGATTTCATAATGAAAAAATGCTGCACAGGTAACACAGGTATTGACTAGGTACATGGGACCCAACTAGAATATCTTGATTTTGCTGATGACATAACTCTTATCAGTAATAATGTGAATTTCATGTAAGAAAAAACAGATAGCCTGTCTTCACTGGCAAGCAAAATAGGACTTGAAATTAACAAGGACAAAACAAAAATAATGAAAATTCCCATTAATCAAAATGGAAAAATACACATAGAAGGGACAGATATTGAAGAAATCAATCAATTTGCATACCTTGGCAGCTACATAGACCAGGATGGTGACGCTAGAAAGGAAGTTAGGATCAGATTGCAAAAGCAGCATCAATCTTCAAGAATCTTGAGAACATATGGAATTCAAAAGTTATAAGCACAAAAACCAAGTTAAGACTATTCAAATCAAATGTAATATCCACCCTCATTTATGCATGCGAAAGCTGGAAAACAACTAAAGAAACAGACAAGAAATTAGACTCTTTTGAAAACAAATGCCTAAGGAAAATACTCAGCATCAAGTGGAATGAATTCAAGAACAATGCAGAGATAAGACAGATGACTGAACAACAACCAGTCTCATAGGTGATCAGGAAAAGGAGATGGACGTATGTTGGTCACTTGATGAGAAGAAATGATCAGAGAATCCCAAAACAAGCTATCAAGTGGAACACAACAGGCCGAAGAAAAAGAGGCAGACCGCGTGAAACTCTGAAGAGGACATTATTAAGAGAGGCCAAATTAACAGGCATAAAATCCTTTGATGAGGTTGAAAGACTCGCCGAAGACAGGGAAAAATGGCGAACTACTTTGCGAGCCCTATGTGACGTTTAACGGCACGGAAAGGATATAAGAAGATAAGAGTAGCATGGACCTATGATTTTTTTAAAAACCAAACGGTAGGAACAGCTTTATTCATTAACGAAACAAACAGGTGGAACGTATCGGTTACAAAACCAAACAGAACGAAGACAGTTTAAGGTCAAATTTAAATGTGCTGTATATACAACACAAAAAAAAGAGGGAAATGTGGGGGATTATACACTTATCTCTTGACTTGTGTGAAGTTGCCTCCAAGAGATCTGGTTGAAACACATGGTTTAATGTTATTGTTTTGTGAATTTTATATCAAGTTGGTAGATTCAAGTACTTAGGAACGATTATAACATCTGATGGGAAATATCACAATGAAATAACAAGCAAACGTGCTCAGGCCAAGTCAGCATTCCAGACAATGAGACACATCTTGTGCAACAGATCCATATAAATGGAAACAAGATTCCGAGTACTTAAATGTTACATCGAGCCAATTTTGTTTTATGGATGTGAAACATGGTCCATGAATAAGAGAGTACAGCGAGAAATGGAGGCCATGGAAATGTTGTTCTTAAGAAGGATGTTGAAGGTACCACGGACAGCTAAGAAAACCAATGAAGAAGTCTTAAGAGAGGCTGGAGTTAAAAAGCAAATTATAGCAAAGATCAGAGGCAGACAAGCGAGATTTGTAGGACATTTTCTGAGAAGAGGAAAATTGGAATACATTATGGCACCTGGAAAAATTGAGGGAAGAAGAGACAGAGGAAGACACAGAGAGAAATTGATTGATTGATTGATCTTTATTTCAAAAGGGTTAAGAATTGAGCACGCAGGCCCGTTTGACATATCATACATCTTTCACTCTATTCCAGACATTCTACAAATATGCCGTTCATGTAACATGAGAGACAGAGACAGAGAGAGAGACACAGAGAGAGGTTACTGGATGGGCTGTCAGTGTGGCTAGGAAGAAAGTCACTGGCGGATCTCATGGTCAGGTCTAAAGACAGGGAATTGTGGAGAGAAATGATCGCCTACGCCACACGGCACGGCACTCGATTGATTGAATTTTATATCAAGAGATGGGCGGTATAGATAGAAAGGGACGGGGCCCTTATCAGGTTTAGCCTAGGGGACACCCAGGTGGTGATTAATCAGTCACTGAACGGGTCGTGAAGCCAGGCTGATTGGTTAGTTGTAAAGAGGGAGTAGAGAGAGGGGGCAGGGATACAATGGTTGTCAAGACAATATAAAGATGGACAGAATGTAGTTAGGGCGTTTGTGTGTAGTTTATCCACTAAAGCTGTGGATAGGAACAGACAGAACTACAAAAATAAGATTTTTAAGGGCATGCATCTTTCCCATCGCAACATATGCCTGTAACACCTGGACACTTAACAAAACAGCTGAGAGACACATAAATGTCTTTGAAAGTAAATGCTACAGAAGAGTTCTTCAAATATCATGGACACAAAAAAGAACAAATATATTCATACTACAAGAACTTAATATTGAACAAGGCTGGCTAGTAAAGAGGATTAAAGAGAGAAAACTTAAATATTTTGGACACATTAAACATCATGATAATCTAAAGAAGACCGTCTTGGAAGGGTACATAATGGGGAAAAGTAAGAGAGGAAGACCAAGGCGAAGATGGATGTAAGACATCGTTGATGATCTGCAAATGGATGCATCAGCAGCAGGCTATCTTGCTCACAACCGAGAGGCCTACAGGAGTGCTGTTTGGGAGGCAAAGTTCCACAAGGGACATGCAAATGAATGAATGAAACGTCATGAGAATTTAGAGAAGACCGTCTTGGAAGGATACATAATGGGAAAAAGAAAGAGAGGAAGACCAAAGCGAAGATGGCTGCAAGTCATCGTTGATAATCTGCAGATGGATGCATCAGCAGCAGGGCATCTTGCTAACAACAGAGAGGCCTACATGAGAGCTGTTAGGGAGGCAAAGTTCCGCAAGGGACCGACTGAGTTAGGACAAAGGATCTAGACTATAGTGAAGTGAAGGAAAGAGTAGATGAGATGTTAGAAGTGAGGGAATGTGGCATCAGATGACGGATGCTGTGAAGCTGAAAGTCAGGCAAAGCTGAATTTAGAGTTCAGTTCATATGGTCCTATATTAATGTATTAAATGATTTTCGAGAACCAGGCAGCTGCTGTGACCACAATGCTGTGACTGTCACTTGGAAATCTGACTTCCTTAGCAGGAAGGGGAAAGACATTATTCTGTGATCACGTTAACCGGCAATTACTGGTAAATTACCGATTAAAAACGAGAAAAACCGAAACTTTTGGAGGTTGTCGGTTGCCATAACCAGTTTACATTAAGAACGAGTAAAAAAAAAAAAAATCGGTTGGAGGATATTCGGGTCTGGAGGCTGATGTTCCTGAATTTGCATGGATGAGAATCAACCAGTTTTAATACTGGTTCAGCACATGAGCATTTTGTAAAGTTTAAATCTCACCACAAATAAGAAAAAAAAATCACACAGACATTTACTTCCGCAGACATCTGTATAGTAAGTTTAATTTTACATTTAAAAAAATATCAAGTACTGAATGTTGTGTTGAGAAAACTGGTATTTCGGAAAGTACTCATGGAGGGTGAAAGACAGAAACATATGTACCGGTATCAAAAAATCATAGCGCGATTACTGCATTATTCCAGTTATTTAGTGCACTTTATGAAATTAGGGAAACCACGACAGTCTGTTACCACCACCATCACTGGGCTGGAAGCAAATAGTTCGGTTTTATAGACTTCAACGCAAGATCTCTCCAAGGTCAACAGTTCTTTGTTCTCTCGTGGCTGCTCGTAGTTTTGCAGTGTGTGGTTTGATTCACGGCTATTTTCTTACTATTTTTCTTTGTCTGAACGACTAAAGTGCATTGTCTATAGAATTTTAGAGGTTAACCACGCATACTTTGCCCTAATGTTTTCTGTGTGCAGGTATAGCCGTTCTGGAAACAGCACAGGAAGGCAGATTGAAGCGTATGGTTCAGGTTTATAAAAAAAAAAAAAGAAAGATCGAGGAAATTTGGCAGAAACACGAATGGCAGAAAGTAAGATGAGCACATTATAAATGAAGAACATACAACAGTCCAATATTTTGACAAAAGCCTTTTCCAAAGAAAGACCGTCTTTCTTACAAGAAGGGTAAAAAAGAGATTTGCCACTTATTTGTTCATATTATGTTTTTTATGTATGTGATCCTTGAAAAAGGCTTTTACCGATATATTGGACTGTTTTATGTTCTTCCTTTATATGTGGTCATCTTATTTTCTGCCATTCGTGTTTCTGTCAACTTTCCTCGCTCTTTTTTTAAAAATCTTTTTGCAAAACGGAATATACCTTCATTACTACTTTCATTACTAGAATCAGTGACCATTCTTAATTGTGACCATTCAACGACCTGAGACAAGAGACATGACCAGAGGACACTAGCTTGGACCAAAAGCTTTGGGGCTCCTATTAGGATCTGAAAAAGACTGCAGGGTTTGCTATGTCGACGGGGATCAGGATCTGATGTGACCAACAACCTCGAACGCAGAAGAAGAAGAAGAATCAGTTTTACCGCAGTCGTCACTTCTCTGCAAACTGCACAGTACAGTACCACATTACTACTGTATGTATGTTGTTTTCATGTTATTACTGTCGCTGTACGTTGATTGATCAGAGATGATCTCAATTCAAGTGCACGTACTTCGTGCAAAGGATCTCACTGACAACAGTGAATCAGCGTCGTTGTCAAGAGTGAAAGAATTTGGATAGCAAAAAAATGACCGATTTATCAAGAGCTCCTGATAGATGGTCAACCAACAAAGAACGGATGTAATCAGTTACTGTACGCTGAAGGAAACACCGAAGAGTAGATCGGAGCACCTGTGGGCGTGTCCGAGCGTAGGGATGGTGGTCCTTTCTAACAGCTCTATTTGGACAGTTAGGACGTTGGCAGAAGACGGAAGTGAAGTCTCGCAGTAACTTCTGCTATGACCGTCCATAAATTTCAGTGCACAGAGAACGAACACTTATTTCTAAGAGAGCAGATGTCATGAACTAAGTGGCGAAATTAAGTTCGAGGTAAGTAATATAACACTTCATGAATATGGAAGTGAAGGATGTTAAGATAATACAGAGCAACATTCTTGGATGAAAATATTTGTGAAGGAATTTGGTGTACAGTAAACATTGCTAGCAATACAAATCTGGGTTTGTTAGGATTCCCTATCCAAATACCATAAAGTGACATAACAGTTAATGCAGTTTATATGAGAACTCAAAGCATGTACACAAACTAATGTCTTATGTTCACATGTCGTATTTTTATACTCGGCCAAGTAAGTTCTTTATTGACGGGAACTGTTGTGCAAACATGGGCATGTTTCATTTACTAAAGTGAAATAACAGTGTTGTAAGCTTGGTTAGCTTTCTTAAAATCGTAGATAAAGCACTTTAGACGTGAGAGAAAGAAAGATATGAAAATCTGACATACAATTTTTGGAAAAATAAATGTGCAACACTGCTCTATCACTTTACTGTACAAAAACCTCATTTCCTGTTTGGAAAAAAAAGTAAGTTTCATTTACCTTGATAACTTTATATTTTGATGATGTTGCAGATTATGCATATCTAGTACAGAAAAGATATTGTCAGGGAGGAAATCCAAATACAGATGTAAAATGTGCAACCTGCATGATAACTGATATTGTGCATTGTAAGATTTATACAAACCATATGGTCATACATTATAAGAGAAGAAAGTGAATACCTGGTTCAGCTAGAGAAGAGGAGAGCATGAAACTCTGAAACAAGCAACAGTTATAATGACCAAGGATGTTTATTACCCCCAGAGAGTCTTGCTTCAAGAGTGCATTGTCCCAGAGTAAGAAATAACTAAAGGAAGATTCAGTTTCATGACCTGACCAAGAGTGCATTGCCCTAGAGTAAAAAATAACTAAAGGAAGATTCAGTTCTATGAACTGACCAAGAGTGCATTGTCCCAGAATATGAAATAACTAAAGGAAGATTCAGTTCCATGAACTGACCAAGAGCGCATTGCCCTAGAGTAAAAAATAACTAAAGGAAGATTCAGTTTCATGACCTGACCAAGAGTGCATTGCCCTAGAGTAAGAAATAACTAAAGGAAGATTCAGTTCCATGAACTGACCAAGAGTGCATTGCCCTAGAGTAAAAAATAACTAAAGGAAGATTCAGTTCCATGAACTGACCAAGAGCGCATTGTCCTAGAGTTAGAAATAACTAAAGGAAGATTCAGTTCCATGAACTGACCAAGAGTGCATTGACCCAGAGTAAGAAATAACTAAAGGAAGATTCAGTTCCATGAACTGACCCAGAGTAAGAAATAACTAAAGGAAGATTCAGTTCCATGAACTGACCAAGAGTGCATTGCTCTAGAGTAAGAAATAACTAAAGAAAGATTCAGTTCCATGAACTGACCAAGAGTGCATTATCCCAGAGTAAGAAATAACTAAAGAAAGATTCAGTTCCATGACCTGGCCAAGAAAAACTTTTAGGAATTGCAGCACATGTTAAAATCCAAAATTCTGTCCCAAAACATTACGATAACAATCTGCACAACTGTAATAAGACCAATTGTCATGTATGGATTAGAAATGTGGAGTACAACAAAAAAAGGTGAACATTTGCAGGTCTCTGAGAACAAGATCCAGAGAATGTTTGGGCCCATAAAGGATACCAAACAGTGGGGAATGGAGAGCTAGAAATAACACTGAACTTAGCAGCTTAGTGAAATCACATCTTGAAACCAAACTGAATAGATTACATTGATTGGGTCATGTAGAAAGAATGGAAGAGAACAGACAAATGAAAATGATGAGGCTACAATAGATGAAGGAGACAAGACCAAGAGGTAGACCAAGACAGAAATGGAGAGACAGCATAGAAGAGAATAAACAGCAAATTGGCGTCACCATTTGGAGAGAGAAGATTAAGAGTCGGTAAGAATGGAGGCAAACTTAATCTGTAGCCTTAATGGCTTGGAATGCTGAGGAAAAAGAAAGAAGATTATGATGATGCAACAGATAGTTTTTACCATCCCTCCTGTCAGATTGTTAAAGTATTTTATCTCCATGAGCCCAATGAGTCAAATCAAGTTAGCTTGATTATGTGTGACATAATTGTAGTAAATAAGTGAATTGTCTTTGCCTTTCATTTTCATCTTCTAATGCTTCATTGTGTGTGTCATTCATGTTGTTACCTTACAGTGTGAGTTATGCAATGGGAGCTGAAATTTCGTGTGAAATTTTGATTTGACAAATTCTGTTAGTCTATGGTTAAATAAATACAATGTGCAGTTCTGGTTGGCTGAGTGATTAGATGCTCGGTCTGCTAATCTGGTGGTACTGGGTTCAAGTCCCAGCACTGGGGGATTTTTTCTGGTACCACCACAGCAGAAAGGCCCCAGGTTCCACCTAGCCTCTAAAAATGGGTACCAGGATATCTGGGAGAGTAAATGCAGCCAGGTGTGATACTGACCACAGCACACTTTCATGTGCCAGTCTTGTAAATATGAGCCTAACACTATATCCCAAATATACCTTACTGGCACGAAAACAGGGATTTTACCGTTGCCTTTTATGTGGAGTTCTCAGCTATTGTTGTACAGTGGTTATGAATAAGCTCATTCTCATAAGCTTTCTTCGTTACAGGTTCAATAGTCTCTGATTTGCTTCACTGCCATTGTGCAGAAGAGTATTCCAGTTAAGTAGTACTCATTACATACCATCTTGCTTAACTACCACAGAGCAGATACTGTTCAAGTTACATATATTTCAGTGAACATAGCTTTGATACAAAAAGAGTTTTAACAGTTTTCAATATAGAGTTAATGTTCTGGTACTTCTAATTATTTTTATCACTAACCCATGGCTCAGGAGCAGTGCAGACATTAAATCTTCAAACAGGGAACTGAGAACTCAGAGAAGCATAGCAGTAGAGCAGTGGAGTGTGAGAGCAGAAGAACAATGGAGTGGTAGAGCAGTGGAGTGTGAGAGCAGAAGAACAATAGAGTGGTAGAGCAATGGAGTGTGAAAGCAGAAGAACAATGGAGTGGTAGAGCTGTTGAGTGGTAGAGTAGTGGAGTAGTAGAGCAATGGAGTGGAAAGGCAGTGGAGTGGTAGAGCAGTGGAGTGGTAGAACTGTAGAGCAGTGGAGTGGTAGAGCAGTTGAGTGATAGAGCAGTTGAGCCTCATAATGAGGAATGTATGAAACAACCGACTGTGGAAACAGAAATCAGCAGTGTGAATTATTATTGGAGGAGAAAGAACCCGAACCGACAATAGAAGAAGTTTTATGGGCAATAAAGAATCTGAAAAATGGTAAATCACCAGGATGTGATGAGATAACAGCTGAATTTATTAAAGCAAGAGGAGAGGAATGTGCAACAATCTATCATGCATTATGTAAAAAGATATGGCATTCAGGTATTTGGCCAAAAAAATAGAAAAGAACTGTATTCATACCACTGCCAAAAAAATGGTAACCTGAAATTATGCACAAACTACAGAACTGTTGCCCTGATTAGTCATGCCAGTAAAATTCTGTTAAAAATCATAATAGGTAGACTTTGTAAGAAAATAGAAGAAGAGGTCAATATGGTCCAAGCTGGTTTCAGGCAAAGAAGAGGATCAAGAGATCATATATTCAATATAAGATTAATAATAGAGAAATGCAGAGAGTTTAATGTGAATCTATATTTATCCTTTATAGACTACTCAAAAGGCATTTGATTGCGTATAACACCAGAAACTTTAGGAAATAATGAAAAAAATCAGATTTCCAACACATTTGATACAATTAACATCACTGCCGTATCTAGACCAACAGGCAGCAGTAAGAATAAATGGTGAAACAAGAAGTTGGTTTGACATAAAACAAGGGATCCATCAGGGATGCATATTGTCGCCCTACTTGTATACTGAAAATATAATGAGGAATGTTAGAGAAGATGTAGACAAAGAATATTACGATGCCATAACAATTGGGGGTTATGAAATACCAGAGATTAGATATGCTGATGGCACAGTGTTAATGTCCACAACACAAAAAGGAATGTAAAAACTAATTATGTCAGTCCGTAAGAATAGTGAAGAGCAAAACCTCTATCTTAATGTGAAGAAAACTAAATTGGTGACAACTGACAAAACAAACAAGGCAGCTGAAATATGTATCAATGAGGAAAAACTGGAAGAAGTGGAGAGTTTTGAATATCTTGGATCACTACTAACTGATAATGGAGACACAATGAAGGAAATTAAAAGGAGGGCATCTATCGCTCTTCAGAAAGTAAAACAACTAAAGAATCTGTGGAGAGGAACAGACAGAACTACAAAAATAAGATTTTTAAGGGCATTTATCTTTCCCATCGCAACATATGCCTGTGAGACCTGGACACTTAACAAAACAGCTGAGAAACACATAAATGCCTTTGAATGTAAATGGTACAGAAGAGTTCTTCAAATATCATGGACACAAAAAAGAACAAATATATCCATACTACAAGAACTTAATATTGAAGAGGGCTGGCTAGTAAAGAGGATTAAAGAGAGAAAACTTAAATATTTTGGACACATTAAACATCATGATAATCTAGAGAAGACTGTCTTGGAAGGGTGCATAATGGGAAAAAGAAAGAGAGGAAGACCAAGGCGAAGATGGCAGCAAGACATCATTGATGATCTGTAAATGGATGCATCAGCAGCAGGCCATCTTTGCTCACAACTGCGAGGCTTACAGGAGTGCTATTAGGGAGGCAAAGTTCTGCAAGAGACATGCAAATGAATGAAGTGTGTCTTATTGGCCAGCAAATGTAGAAGTTTCTCTTCTTGTATGGACTTAAGATGCCATCAGATTTGTAAGAGTATCTTTAAACCTATCCATCCATAATCATCTTACTGACCAGCACTGTGTGCATGCTTGCCATGTTGTAGACCAAGTAAGAATATAGAGAAAACATGACTTCAGTGCATATTGAGCTTTATCTTGTCTCTTTATATTATTTCCCTTTGTCACGGCTACTAACCTTTGCAGGTCATATAATGGTGAAGCTGTATTGACAGTTGGAAAAGCTTTTATCAGCCAATCAGGACTCAGCCATGGAAATGTCCACATCTGGCAAGCCAGTGCCTTCACCACGAGCAGCAAGACACCCTCAGCAGAGCACTCAGATGCATTATACGCTGCATAACCTGGCAACCGTGGCGGCTGATGCAGCAGCCAGCGTGCATGCAAGTGCTCATGGGATGCAGCTGAATGAAGACAAAGCCAAAACTGTGCTCAAAGAGGCAGTGGATGCTGTGGTTAACAGTTTTGCCAAACACACACACAGCTGTGGGAGAGGTTTGTCTTTTAGTTTTAGCTAAATATGCTACTTGGACCAGTTTAACTCTTAACCTGCCAAGACAACATTCATAACACACAAACATTTTTTGTAATTTTAAAAAAATCACTGCCGCGATGCTTTACCAGAAAATAACACAATGCCCATTTTTATCATTTTCAGGAGTTTATTATTTATGAACTCCCAACTGCAGAGCAAAACCAAAGGAATATGGTTATTGTATTTTTTTAAAGCTGTTTAAACACCTCATGGTAGGTTTAAAGTTAGTTTACCAGATACTTACAGCAGCTTCTCTCTTGAAACAAACAAGCACCAACTTTTGCACACACAGAAATAGGCATTTCTTTTGAGCCTTTGTCTTTGTTTAAACTGGCAGTTTAAGAGCTTACCTAAGGTAATCTGTCAGTTTAAGACCATCTTACCTGAGGTAATCTGTCAGTTTAAGACCATCTTACCTGAGGTAATCTGTCAGTTTATGACCAGCTTACCTGAGGTAATCTGCCAGTTTATGACCAGCTTACCTGAGGTAATCTGCCAGTTTATGACCAGCTTACCTGAGGTAATCTGCCAGTTTATGACCAGCTTACCTGGGGTAATCTGTCAGTTTAAGACCAGCTTACATGAGGTAATCTGTCAGTTTAAGACCAGCTTACATGAGGTAATCTGCCAGTTTAAGACCAGCTTACCTGAGGTAATCTGCCAGTTTAAGACCAGCTTACCTGAGGTAATCTGCCAGTTTAAGACCAGCTTACCTGAGGTAATCTGCCAGTTTAAGACCAGCTTACCTGAGGTAATCTGTATCTCCTTGATAATAAGCACTAACCTCAGACTGCAGCCCAAAACTGAAAGAGATTTCTTGAAGATCTGTTTATTTTGTGGCATTAGGTTTTAGTGCTACCCACAGATTAAGATTTGAATAAATCCAATGAGGATCTGTAGTTCTCAGCTGCTTATTAGTAGATTTTATCACATACTTTGTTTTGTTGTTGGGAAATGTCTTCGTTGCAGTCAGGACATTCCCATGCCTGCTTGGCTGGCCATTCCAGTTACTGCCTCAGGATGAGAGTCATAGGTGGTGTAGCACTTCAAGCACTGGTCACAATTTCTGTGGCACATTTTCCTAGAATTATTCCAAAGTAGCGGCCATCTAGCCTACTCTGTGATCGTCAACTGCCAAGGGATTTTTAACACAGATTTTCAGTCCCTGCTCTAGAGATGGGGGAAATTTATTGCTGGAGGATTCACAAGAAAAAATCCCCGCCACTTCTGGTGGGATTTGAACCTATGACCTCCAACACTTACTTGAAGTGAGTGTCTAACCCCGAGACCTCACATCCCCATAGACTACAGATCAAGATACAAATAAATCCTGTTAGTGTCTATAGCCTTTTTGTTGCATAACTGTAGGTTTTATCTACAGATAACAAAACAAAATTGAAAGAAATCTCAGGAAAGTTTGTAGATTTCTATCCTGTGGTGGTAGATTGTTTGCACGGAATACAGCCTAGGATTTTAAGAAAGTGCGTGAAACTATGAAAAGTGGATGACAGCATCCCAGTCTTCCTCAAGTGGAAATCTAAGGAACTTTAACCTCAGTATCTCATCATGCCTTTTAAGTGTGTGTTAGGCAACACAGTGAGCCATGATTGATGGCAGAAATCAGTTTTTAAAAAATTGTCTGGTTTTTTTTTCCTTTGCTGTAGCTAAATTTCCTGGATTCAGATTTGAAAAAATTCACATGAGCAAAAGAACACAAGATCCATACTGGTCATAACAAGTCACCTTCACAACAGACTGAGAGTCACTAGCCTCCATGTGGTTGTGGCAGAGTGACAGCAGAGCACTTCAGACAGGAAAGCTCTCCTTAAGAGCATCCTATACAGGAAAGTGTACTTAAGAGCACTCCTTGCAGGAAAATTGTGCATATGAGCATTTATTTCAGGAAAACTGCATAAAAGGACTTATTACAGGAAAACTGTGCATAGCAGCACTTATTACAGGATAACTGTGCATAGCAGCACTTATTACAGGAAAACTGTGCATAGCAGCACATATTACAGGAAAACTGTGCATAGCAGCACTTATTACAGGAAAACTGTGCATAGCAGCACTTATTATAGGAAAACTGTGCATAAGATCACTTATTATAGGAAAACTGTGCATAAGAGCACTTATTACAGGAAAACTGTGCATAGCAGCACTTATTACAGGAAAACTGCATAAGAGCACTTATTAAACTGTGCATAGCAGCACTTATTACAGGAAAACTGTGCATAAGAGCACTTATTATAGGAAAACTGCATAAAAGCATTTATTACAGAAAAACTGTGCATAGCAGCACTTATTACAGGAAAACTGCATAAGAGCACTTATTACAGGAAAACTGTGCATAAAAGCACTTTTTACAGGAAAACTGCATAAAAGCATTTATTACAAGAAAACTGCACATAAAAGGACTTATTACAAGAAAACTGTGCATAAAAGCATTTATTACAGGAAAACTGTGCATAAAAGGACTTATTACAGGAAAACTGTGCATAGCAGCACTTATTACAGGAAAACTGTGCATAGCAGCACTTATTACAGGAAAACTGTGCATAGCAGCACTTATTACAGGAAAACTGTGCATAGCAGCACTTATTACAGGAAAACTGTGCATAGCAGCACTTATTACAGGAAAACTGTGCATAGCAGCACTTATTATAGGAAAACTGTGCATAAGAGCACTTATTACAGGAAAACTGTGCATAGCAGCACTTATTACAGGAAAACTGTGCATAGCAGCACTTATTACAGGAAAACTGTGCATAGCAGCACTTATTACAGGAAAACTGTGCATAGCAGCACTTATTACAGGAAAACTGTGCATAGCAGCACTTATTATAGGAAAACTGTGCATAAGATCACTTATTATAGGAAAACTGTGCATAAGAGCACTTATTACAGGAAAACTGTGCATAGCAGCACTTATTACAGGAAAACTGCATAAGAGCACTTATTAAACTGTGCATAGCAGCACTTATTACAGGAAAACTGTGCATAAGAGCACTTATTATAGGAAAACTGCATAAAAGCATTTATTACAGAAAAACTGTGCATAGCAGCACTTATTACAGGAAAACTGCATAAGAGCACTTATTACAGGAAAACTGTGCATAAAAGCACTTTTTACAGGAAAACTGCATAAAAGCATTTATTACAAGAAAACTGCGCATAAAAGGACTTATTACAAGAAAACTGTGCATAAAAGCATTTATTACAGGAAAACTGTGCATAAAAGGACTTATTACAGGAAAACTGTGCATAGCAGCACTTATTACAGGAAAACTGTGCATAGCAGCACTTATTACAGGAAAACTGTGCATAGCAGCACTTATTACAGGAAAACTGTGCATAGCAGCACTTATTACAGGAAAACTGTGCATAGCAGCACTTATTACAGGAAAACTGTGCATAGCAGCACTTATTACAGGAAAACTGTGCATAGCAGCACTTATTACAGGAAAACTGTGCATAGCAGCACTTATTATAGGAAAACTGTGCATAAGAGCACTTATTACAGGAAAACTGTGCATAGCAGCACTTATTACAGGAAAACTGTGCATAGCAGCACTTATTACAGGAAAACTGTGCATAGCAGCACTTATTACAGGAAAACTATGCATAAGAGCACTTTTTACAGGAAAACTGCATAAAAGCATTTATTACGAGAAAACTGTGCATAAAAGGACTTATTACAGGAAAACTGCATAAAAGCATTTATTACAGGAAAACTGTGCATAAAAGCATTTATTACAGGAAAACTGTACATAAAAGGACTTATTACAGGAAAACTGCACATAGCAGCACTTATTACAGGAAAACTGTGCATAGCAGCACTTATTACAGGAAAACTGTGCATAGCAGCACTTATTAAAGGAAAACTGTGCATAAGAGCACTTATTATAGGAAAACTGTGCATAAGAGCACTTATTACAGGAAAATTGTGCATAGCAGCACTTATTACAGGAAAACTATGCATAAGAGCACTTATTACAGGAAAACTGTGCATAGCAGCACTTATTACAGGAAAACTATGCATAAGAGCACTTATTATAGGAAAACTGCATAAAAGCATTTATTACAGAAAAACTGTGCATAGCAGCACTTATTACAGGAAAACTGCATAAGAGCACTTATTACAGGAAAACTGTGCATAAAAGCACTTTTTACAGGAAAACTGCATAAAAGCATTTATTACAAGAAAACTGCGCATAAAAGGACTTATTACAGGAAAACTGTGCATAAAAGCATTTATTACAGGAAAACTGTGCATAAGAGCACATGATAGGAAAGTTGTATATAAGAGCATTTCTTACTGGAAAACTCTGCTAATGAAACTTCTTGTTGTCTACTCAGACACCAGCACCAACCTCTGTCACAGTGCAGCAGCTCATCTCAGGTTTTCAGCAACACTGTAGACCTTCTTTGTAGGGGGCTGGGGTCTGGCCAGCATCACCGTAGAGCTTTTCTTGTAGGGGGCTGGGAGCTGGCCAGCATCACCGTAGAGCTTTTCTTGTAGGAGGCTGGGAGCTGGCCAGCATCACCGTAGAGCTTTTCTTGTAGGAGGCTGGGGTCTGGCCAGCATCACCATAGAGCTTCACTTGTAGGAGGCTGGGGTCTGGCCAGCATTACCATAGAGCTTTTCTTGTAGGAGGCTGGGGTCTGGCCAGCATCACCATAGAGCTTTTCTTGTAGGAGGCTGGGGTCTGGCCAGCATCACCATAGAGCTTCACTTGTAGGAGGTTGGGGTCTGGCCAGCATCACCATAGAGCTTCACTTGTAGGAGGCTGGGGTCTGGCCAGCATCACCATAGAGCTTCACTTGTAGGAGGTTGGGGTCTGGCCAGCATCACCATAGAGCTTTTCTTGTAGGAGGCTGGGGTCTGGCCAGCATCACCGTAGAGCTTTTCTTGTAGGAGGCTGGGGTCTGGCCAGCATCACCGTAGAGCTTCACTTGTAGGAGGCTGGGATCTGGCCAGCATCACCATAGAGCTTTTCTTGTAGGAGGCTGGGGTCTGGCCAGCATCACCGTAGAGCTTCTCTTGTAGGAGGCTGGGGTCTGGCCAGCATCACCATAGAGTTTCCCTTGTAGGGGGCTGAAGTCATTCCTGGCAGGTCCTTTGCCTGAGTGGGGTGTACAGCTGGCAACTGTGGAGGATGGGGCGCTGTGCCTGATGCTCTTTGCTTGAGAAGCTCTGAGAAAACTCCTGAGGCTGGTTACAAATTAATGTAAAGGTGAAGGACACAGAAAATCTGATTAAAAAAAAAATTCTTTTAATGTTAGAAAAAGTTAGAAGCGTCAGTATTTGAATATTTGCACAAAAGAAGGCAAGAAACAATTTAGATGAAATAATTGGGGAGGTTTCAATGTTTTTGTAAACTGAAATGTTAATGTATGGTAAAATAATGCATGAATGCTATATTTTAAAACGTTTTAAACAGTTTACAAAATATTAATAAATGTAGTAATATAAAGAAATTTGTATTACAAGAGAAATTTATGAGTAGCATTTTCTCTGATTTATAACAGTGAATGTTGTAGAAGCATTACAAGAGTTCTGGCAGATGAAGCTCGAGAGAGGAGCTGATCTGACCAATGGAGCACTTGTTGTATATGAGTCCCAGCCAGCAACTGTCCCTCCTTATGTGTGCTATGTCACCTTGCCAGGTGGGAGCTGTTTTGGTAGTTTTCAGGTAAACCATTTGCACAATTTTTTTTTAGTTTACTTTCATAAAGTCATATTTCTGTAAGATAAGCCCTTGCTTAGTCTCATGGATGAATATCTCTGGGAGATGTCTTCTGTTTGACCAGAGTCAGTAAATTTTACCACTTTTGTTCCATGCTGTGGGGACCAAGATTGCTGTGTTCAGGTGATGGCTGTGGGGACCGAGATTGCTGTGTTCAAGTGATGTATCTGTTATCAGGGTTGCCCAAAACCCTGTCTCAGTTGGTTCTTATAGTAATGAGCAAAGTCTGACTAAATGGGTAGGGCTTGCTGTAGTCCAGATGGTGGTGGAAAGCTTGCTTCTTTTTTTTTTTTTGTCAACCAAGTCATTATCATCCACCCCTATTCCAAAATATTGCCTGTTATGCAAAATCTTCAAGCAAGCCAATATAATCCACCCCCATTCCAAAATATTGCCAGTTATACAACATCTTCAAGCAAGCCAATATAATCCACCCCCATTCCAAAATGTTACCCGTTACGCAGCATCTTCAAGCAAGCCAATATAATCCACCCCCAGACAAAATATTGCCAGTTACGCAACATCTTCAAGCAAGCCAATATAATCCACCCCCAGACAAAATATTGCCAATTACGCAACATCTTCAAGCAAGCCAATATAATCCACACCCAGACAAAATATTGCCAATTACGCAACATCTTCAAGCAAGCCAATATAATCCACCCCCAGACAAAATATTGCCAGTTATGCAACATCTTCAAGCAGTCGGTTGTGAAGAGCATCCTGCTCACAGTTACAAGAGATAAAACAGAATCAGATTATACTGAGGGAGTTCAGGCATCCATGTTGGCTCCCCAGACTTGGTGGACCACTTCTCTAGCCAAAATTTTATCTCTCTTTCTGGTGGACCACTCCTCTAGTTAAGATTTTATCTCTCTTTCTGGTGGACCACTCCTCTAGCCAAAATTTTATCTCTCTTTCTGGTGGACCACTCCTCAGCTAAGATTTTATCTCTCTTTCTGGTGGACCACTCCTCAGCTAAGATTTTATCTCTCTCTGGTGAACGACTGCTAGCCAAGATTTGACCTCTCACTGGTGAACCACTCCTCTAGCCAAGATTTTATCTTTCTTTCTGGTGGACCACTCCTTTAGCCAAAATTTTAACTCTCTGTGTTGAACTACTGCTGTCTAAAATTTTAACTCTCTCTTGTGAACCACTGCTATCCAAGATTTTATCTCTCTTTCTGGTGAATCACTGCTATGTAAGATTTTATCTCTTTCTATTGAATCACTGCTATCTAAGATTTTATCTCTCTTTCTGATGAACTTCTGCTAGTCAAGATTTTCTCTCTTTCTGGTGAACTACTGCTAGCCAAGATTTTATTTCTCTTTTTGGTTAACCACTGCTAACCAAGATGTTGTCTCACTTCTCAGTAGCAAAGATTACTGTGCTGGTTTGGTGGTACAGTTATCAGGGTTGCCCAAAACCCTGTCTCAGTTGGTTCTTATAGTAATGAGCAAAGTCTGACTAAATGGGTAGGGCTTGCTGTAGTCCAGATGGTGGTGGAGTTTCTAGAAAGCTTGCTTTTTTTTTTTTGTCAACCAAGTCATTATCATCCACCCCTATTCCAAAATATTGCCTGTTATGCAAAATCTTCAAGCGAGCCAATATAATCCACCCCCATTCCAAAATATTGCCAGTTATGCAACATCTTCAAGCAAGCCAATATAATCCACCCCCATTCCAAAATGTTACCCGTTACGCAGCATCTTCAAGCAAGCCAATATAATCCACCCCCAGACAAAATATTGCCAGTTACGCAACATCTTCAAGCAAGCCAATATAATCCACCCCCAGACAAAATATTGCCAGTTACGCAACATCTTCAAGCAAGCCAATATAATCCACACCCAGACAAAATATTGCCAGTTACGCAACATCTTCAAGCAAGCCATATAATCCACCCCCAGACAAAATATTGCCAGTTATGCAACATCTTCAAGCAGTCGGTTGTGAAGAGCATACTGCTCACAGTTACAAGAGATAAAACAGAATCAGATTATACTGAGGGAGTTCAGGCATCCATGTTGGCTCCCCAGACTTGGTGGACCACTTCTCTAGCCAAAATTTTATCTCTCTTTCTGGTGGACCACTCCTCTAGTTAAGATTTTATCTCTCTTTCTGGTGGACCACTCCTCTAGCCAAAATTTTATCTCTCTTTCTGGTGGACCACTCCTCAGCTAAGATTTTATCTCTCTTTCTGGTGGACCACTCCTCAGCTAAGATTTTATCTCTCTCTGGTGAACGACTGCTAGCCAAGATTTGACCTCTCACTGGTGAACCACTCCTCTAGCCAAGATTTTATCTTTCTTTCTGGTGGACCACTCCTTTAGCCAAAATTTTAACTCTCTGTGTTGAACTACTGCTGTCTAAAATTTTAACTCTCTCTTGTGAACCACTGCTATCCAAGATTTTATCTCTCTTTCTGGTGAATCACTGCTATGTAAGATTTTATCTCTTTCTATTGAATCACTGCTATCTAAGATTTTATCTCTCTTTCTGATGAACTTCTGCTAGTCAAGATTTTCTCTCTTTCTGGTGAACTACTGCTAGCCAAGATTTTATTTCTCTTTTTGGTTAACCACTGCTAACCAAGATGTTGTCTCACTTCTCAGTAGCAAAGATTACTGTGCTGGTTTGGTGGTACAGTTATCAGGGCCAGGAAACCGTTGCCAGTAAACTAGTGCAAGTAATCCAGTGCCAGGAAACCAGTGCAAGTAATCCAATGCCAGGAAACCATTGCTAGTAAACCAGTGCAAGTAAACCAATGCCAGGAAACCATTACCAGTAAACCAGTGCCAGGAAACAAGTGCCAGTAAAACAGTGCCAGGAAACCACTGTCAGCAAACCAGTGCCAGGAAAGACCCTGTATTACCACTTCATTGATACTCCTTGTAATACGCTCACCCTGGCTGATGCTCACCACAGAATCTGCATGGTGGTGGATTTGTTCAGAAGCATGCTTTTTTTGGATTCTGTCTAGATCCACAAGCCACCATAACCCACTTTTAATTCGATGCCATTCTTATGCATCAGTATCTACACTGTCAGCTGCCATGATTATCTTGGGAGTAGTGCAGTGACTAGCCAGCTGACTGTACTAACCAAAGGGAGTGGGTTTCAGTCTGACCTCATCTACTCTTCAATCAGCCCAGATGAACATAAAAATGGTCACATAATATTTGTGTTAGGGAACTTTCTTGAAAGATGGAGAATATCCACAAGACAAAGATCACTGTAAGCATGGCTGTAAGTGTATTTATGGTAATAGGACATTCACACAAAAATCAGATCCGTGTGTATAGGATTGCACCAGAATTTATAGTAGGAAAATGAAAAATTTTAATTCTGAACTATAAATCTTAGTTTTAGTTTCATTGTAAGAAAGTGTATTTCTTTATCATATGTAACACATTTAAAAAGCAGGGGAAGCAACTGTGCTGGTCTTTTGCTTTGTGAAATTTCATGTTGAGATTCTTCACTTCAGCTTTTGCTGACCGAGAGCCTGAGTTGCATAATAGTTAGTGTGCTTGTATCTTACACTGATGTTGGTAGTTTAACTTGATCTTACACTGATGTTGGTAGTTTAACTTGATCTTACACTGATGTTGGTAATTTAACTTGATCTTACACTGATGTTGGTAATTTAACTTGATCTTACACTGATGTTGGTAGTTTAACTTGATCTTACACTGATGTTGGTAGTTTAACTTGATCTTACACTGATGTTGGTAGTTTAACTTGATCTTACACTGATGTTGGTAGTTTAACTTGATCTTACACTGATGTTGGTAGTTTAACTTGATCTTACACTGATGTTGGTAGTTTAACTTGATCTTACACTGATGTTGGTAGTTTAACTTGGGCCAGAGCCAGATCAGTCATCCAGCTATAGAAGCTGTGTACGCGGCTCCTTTTGGAGTTGCTGTGAGGGACGGTGATCACATCACCCAGTTATGTGCCAACAGCTCAAGGAAGTTTTGGGTACTAACACCATGTCCTCTAAAGGCTTCTGGCATTGATGGGACTATGCTGTTGCTCTGTCTTGTAACAATAACCTTACAGGTCTCATAACAATAACCTTACAGGTCTCATAACAGTAACCTTACAGGACCGCAGTAAGAAAAACTGAGCAGAAAGTTTCCTTTGCAATGTTCAGATTTTGACAGTAATAAACTCTGCAACTGAAACTCCTTTCAGATCTGCAACACAAAGGCAGAGGCAAGACGAAGTGCAGCAAAGATTGCTCTAATGAACTCTGTGTTTAACGAACACCCATCAAGAAAAATTACAGATGAATTCATTGAGAAAGCTGTAGGGGATGCGCTGAACTCATTTCAGGTGTGCAATTTTTTTTTTAGCATTCTGTATTTAATAAAAAAAAGTCATAGATAAGTGATAAGAGTGATTAAATATAAAAAAATAAGAAGGCTGAAAATAAAGGACATTTTTTTTGGTCATTTTACGTACCTGGTTTTTTTTTGTAAGTTTAAATACCTCAGTAAGAAACGTGGACCTTCTGGTAGCAAAAATAAAACTAAAATTAAGGATACCGGGGAAGTTCGTATTCAGAAACCATTTGATTTATGTCGCTCTGTTCGAGGCACTACGCGTGGATGTTCAGTTGGGTGCTGGATTAAAGTGCTGGTCTTGATATGTATAGGGGGTATAGTTGTAAAATTGAATGAAACACAGTATTTCCATGTACTTATTGTTTCAAAATATAACTAAATGTATGAAGATTTCATAAATGCAGAGTTTTTTAGGAAAAAAAGAAGTAATGTCATGTTTTTAGATAATGATTGTGTCCAACTTACCATCGGATAGGTCTAGAGGTACAATATGTACCATCTGAGATACGTAGATCTACCTGTTGATGTCGTATTGTGACTCATTGTTGCATTATCACTAGAATAATGTCTGAACTAACCTTCTAACTACTTCTCCAGTCGTCTAATATGTCTAGATCTACTTTTGATACATTCAAGAAAAGTTTGTCTGGTCACAGGGCATGTCCATACCCCATCTACCCCTATCTACATCACCAAAAATTGAAATTTCTGGCAGAAAACTTCAGTTTTCTCCCTCGTAACTAAGCACTCTTCGGCCATTTTGAAAAAGATCACGGGGCATGCACACTAAATGTTTACAATCTAAATGTTACACCGGGTTGTTAATGAAACAAACCAGACGTCACTAGAATGACTAAAGGCATCATGTGAGGAACCGGAACTGCTGTCTTAGTGATGAAAGGCCTGAGAAGAGTTAAGAAGTGTCAGAATGAAAATATAGCAAAGAGCTCAAGTAACAGCATTGTGTTAAAAAGAGAGTATGTTATAGTTGCCACAAATGTAATGTTATTTCCATGGCTAAGATCCCAAGAAGACACCAGCCATCATGAGATCATACTTGCAGTATTATTAACCTAACATAGTGAGTGTCATAACAACCAGATGGGAGTACTACCTGAAGGCGGGGTGGTGTCTTGGCCAGTTTTTGTTTGTTTGCTCCCATCAGTAATAAAGATGAATATTAGGTCACAGTGTTATGGGAAGTAATAGGATTTGGCAGTTGTTGGTGAATGAATGTCAGGTCTCAGTGTTGTAGAAAGTGATATGATTTGGCAGTTGTTGGTGAGTGAATGTCAGGTCTCAATGTTGTAGAAAGTGATATGATTTGGCAATTGTTGGTGAATGAATGTCAAGTCTCAATGTTGTAGAAAGTGATATGATTTGGCAGTTGTTGGTGAATGAATGTCAGGTCTCAATGTTGTAGAAAGTGATATGATTTGGCAGTTGTTGGTGAATGAATGTCAGGTCTCAATGTTGTAGAAAGTGATATGATTTGGCAGTTGTTGGTGAATGAATGTCAGGTCTCAATGTTGTAGAAAGTGATATGATTTGGCAGTTGTTGGTGAATGAATGTCAGGTCTCAGTGTTGTAGAAAGTGATATGATTTGGCAGTTGTTGGTGAATGAATGTCAGGTCTCAGTGTTGTAGAAAGTGATATGATTTGGCAGTTGTTGGTGAATGAATGTCAGGTCTCAATGTTGTAGAAAGTGATATGATTTGGCAGTTGTTGGTGAATGAATGTCAAGTCTTAGTTATAGAAAGTGATATGATTTGGCAGTTGTTGGTGAATGAATGTCAAGTCTTAGTTGTAGAAAGTGATATGATTTGGCAGTTGTTGGTGAATGAATGTCAGGTCTCAATGTTATAGAAAGTGATATGATTTGGCAGTTGTTGGTGAATGAATGTTAAATCTCAATGTTGTAGAAAGTGATATGATTTGGCAGTTGTTGGTGAATGAATGTCAGGTCTCAATGTTGTAGAAAGTGATATGATTTGGCAGTTGTTGGTGAATGAATGTCAGGTCTCAATGTTATAGAAAGTGATATGATTTGGCAGTTGTTGGTGAATGAATGTCAGGTCTCAATGTTATAGAAAGTGATATGATTTGGCAGTTGTTGGTGAATGAATGTCAGGTCTCAATGTTATAGAAAGTGATATGATTTGGCAGTTGTTGGTGAATGAATGTCAGGTCTCAATGTTATAGAAAGTGATATGATTTGGCAGTTGTTGGTGAATGAATGTCAGGTCTCAGTGTTATAGAAAGTGATATGATTTGGCAGTTGTTGGTGAATGAATGTCAGGTCTCAGCCTCAGTGAAATAAGATAGGATTTGCTAGTGGTTAGATCTGTCAGCTTTCTAGAGAGTGTTTGAAAGAATAGATCTCTTCAAACTGAGTGCCATGTTCTGTGTGTATATGTTTTTGAACACTGGCTAACAATTTTCAAATATCCATATCGGGCTGAATATTAAATCTTTGCATCAACTTTTACAGGGCACATCATCAGATTCTGACAACCCCAATACCGGCATCGGTGCATTCAAGTTCATGCTGGAAGCCAACCGCGGACGATCAATGCTGGAGTTTCAAGAGCTTATGACAGTTTTTCAGCTCCTGCATTGGAATGGAAGTCTCAAGGCCATGAGAGAGCGCAGCTGCTCACGGCAGGAAGTTCTGGCTCATTATTCACACCGTGCCCTTGACGATGACATGCGGTCACAGATGGCTCTAGATTGGATTGCCAGAGAGCAGGAATCCCCTGACATTATTGCTTCAGAGCTGGAGAATGCAGAGCGTGACCTTGAAGCAGCAAGACTAGCGGGCAGAGAGCTTCGCTTTTTCAAAGAAAAGCGGGATATTCTTGTGTTGGCTCTCAGCCAGATAAACCCAGCTGATGAAACCATAGCTTAACTCTTGCTAACAGAGGTCAAACCTGAAGGTCAGGGGTCGGCAAACCTTGTCAGTAGTGGGCCGGGTGGTAAATATTCTAGGTCTTGTGATCCAAGAGAATATGCAAATTAAAAGATATTTGTGAGATCAGAAACAAAAAAAAAGCATGCATATATTTGTTTATTATGCTTGCATGTTATATGCTGTTACATGCAATCATAATATAATGAGAGAAGGAAAAGGAGAAACTACAGAATTATACTGTTCAGATTTGGTGTGCTGGTTCATCATAATCACATGTGTATAATCAACAGACAAGGTTGGTTTATAATGAGATTTTAACTTTCTTTTTTTTCCTGAGATACCAGAATCATTATAATAAGATTTTACCCTTCATCTTGTCAAGATTTTTAATTAGGAATAAGTCATTGAATCAAAATATTGATATATCATTGATAGATTATGTGAGAAAATAAATAATTGAGCATGCAGGCCTGTGCTTTATCTCTCAACTTCTACGCTGAGATGCATATTCAGGATTTGTTTTATATATAAAATGGGCTGACAGGTCACATCTAGCCTGCAAGCCATAATAACAGGCCACGTGTAGCCCACAGGTCATAGTTTGCCAACTCCTGCTGAAGGTGAAACAAGTGCCTCAGTGTTATACAGAAGGATGGCACAATGAATGCCATCAATGTACAAAGTGACTACACCATGTTATGTTACATCAGGTATGCTAACTTATCCCAACCACATACCAGACGTGGGTAACTGTACATATGGAAATGTATACTGTTGCATATTTTGTGGGTGTAGCAGCTGTTTTTGGGGAGATTACTACAGCCTGACTCTTCTATAGTGTAGAGATTACTGCAGCTTGATTCTTCTGTACTGTAGAGATTACTACAAACTGACTCTTCTATAGTGTAGAGATTACTGCAGCTTGACTCTCCTATACTGTAGAGATTACAACAGCCTGACTCTTCTGTAGTGTAGAGATTACTGCAGCCTGACTCTTCTATAGTGTAGAGATTACTGCAACCCAACTGTCCTGTAGTATAGAGATTACTGTAGCCTGACTGTACAGAAGTTCTTCATAGATGTACTAATAATGTGTGCACATGATTTGAAGGGATATGTGATAACCTACCAGAAACACTGGTTTTCCCTTTTGTTTAGCATAATTTCCCTTAACAAGTAGCCAGGTACACAAAACTGTTGGTGATGCACATTCTGCTGAGGTCTTCCATGAAACAGAACACACTTTCTTGTGGTATTCCTGAGCTTAAAGGTCATCATATCATCGGCTGCTGAGAACACAGATTTACAGTTCTGTGGGGATAAAGAAGGGCAGAAGTGTAGTTTAGAAACAAGCCCATTACTTAAAAAAAGAAGAAGAAAAAGAAGAAGAGGACACTGTTAAAGATAACAAGTGGGGGATGCATTAGAGTTTCAAGTTATTTGTTTTGCATTCTTCCTCTCCCATCATTTGTTGGCGACATTGATCAGAGCTGTCTTGTCTCCTGCAGTTTCTGTCAAAAGTGAAATGGATGTCTGCAAGGTGTCGATGGCCAAATTTCTTTACACCATCAGGCCTAAGAAGAGACAGCAGCGGACTTTGCCAAAAGACAAGTGAATGCATATTTGTGCAGTGTCATTTAAAAAGGAAACAAGGCCTAGTCATGAAAGCATAGGAAGGATGTACAGATACAGACAGGATCATGCAAGAAGAATATTCATTTTTGTTCTGGCCAGTTGTGGCAGTCAATCAATGTTTGGAAGCTTCAACAGACTGCCTTCTTCCACATCTTTTTCTGACATGAAAAGAACCATTATCATAACCATTAATTATTATTAATAATGGGAGTTTTAAATTTGTTTTGTACTTATCTTTCAGATATCAGAATGGCTTGTTTTCTGCTTGGTCATCCTTTTACACATATATGCAGCAGGCGTAATCATTCACAAACAATATGTGATTTTTTTTTTTTGGTATCACTTTTGCGCTTGTTTGCCTTACAATGTTGCATTTTAAAATATTTTTTTTATATATCAAGAAACATGTTGTATTTACCAATGAACAAATTACTGTATATGCACTTAACAGTGTTTTCTGTGTTTGTCTTTGTTAATACTTACACATTTGTATAAGGTAAAGGTATAGATAATCCTGTCATGCCTTAGAGGCACATAGGGATATGGTGTTAGTGCCCATATTTTCTAATGTAAGCCCTATTTCTTTATAAATGTTTTCAAGATATCAGCTTGAATTTTTTTAATGAAAGCATTCTTCAGTGTTAATCTCTCTTGCATTCTTTCCCCAATTTCACTTTCTTTTTCTTATAAAATTAGCTGTGAAATTTCCCTTGTTTTAAGTTGTTGGGAGACTACACCTGTGATATAATGTTCTGTATAGTTTCCACATGTGAGTTGTGTAAAGTGTTATCTTTTTCTGTCTCTGTAACTCCTGTTTTCTCAGCTCATGTTACAAATGGCTCCTGAATCTTCCATTTTCTTCTCCTTGCATGTGATTTTACTTGCTTCTTTGAAAATGTTTCCAGCTTTCATTCTCAGTTCAGTGGGAGTGGTCCATCTCTCCACCATATTTTCAATTCAGTGGGAGTGGTCTATCTCTCTAACTACCATATTCTCAGTTAAGTGGGAGTGGTCTATCTCTCTAACTACCATATTCTCAGTTCAGTGGGAGTGGTATCTCTCTAACTACCATATTCTCAGTTCAGTGGGAGTGGTCTATCTAACTACCATATTCTCAGTTTAGCGAGTTTCTTCTCTCCAACTACCATGAGTTATTTAAATGCTTTTTAAGAGGAAAAAATTTAGAAAAAAAAAAACAAACAAACTGCAGTCTTGGTTTTGCTCCATAGTTGGGTGTTTGTAGTTTGAAACTGTTGTATGTACTAAACGTATCATTTTGTTTACCTGCAAAACATTGAGGCCGTGATGAATGATAAAAAAAAAAATGTTCATGATTCTGAACTTGAAGGTCACATGCATTTTACATCAGGTCAGGATTTTAAATTCCTTGATTGTGCAGTGAGACGACATCTAGCAACATGTTTAATTTACCATTTGATGACAAATTCTTCACTGGTAACAAGTCACGCGCAGTATTTGAGTAGGTAGATGGTTAGGTCTGCATATTATTCTTTTTTCATGCTTTGAATGCTAGATTTCTTGATCACTGGTCCATAAAATTGCATGCATGATCTGTCAGTGGATACAGTGATGTTCATGCATAATCTCTCAATGGATACAGTGATGTTCATGCTTGATCTGTCAATGGACACAGTGATGTTCATGCTTGATCTGTCAGTGGATACAGTGATGTTCATGCTTGATCTGTCAGTGAACAAAGTGACATTCGTGCATGATCTATCAATGGATACAATGATGCATGTGCATGATCTGTCAATGGATACAATGATGTATGTGCATGATCTGTCAAGAATAAAGTGATGTTCGTGCATGATCTGTCAGTGGATGCAGTGATATTCATGCATGATCTGTCCATGTTTTTGAAAAATGTTCATAGAAAAATGCAGATTTCTATGCAATTGTTGTAACATAAGCCAGTAAAATTGCTGTACATAGATTTGCTTTTAACTAGAGATATAAGCTTAACTGAGTTATATGAATAACTTTGGTTCATGTTATGTGGCTGGAAATTGCTTGAAAGCCTGTCCTGTTTTGTGACAAAGTAAGCTGTGTTGTCTCACTTACTTAACCTTACGAACTCTGCAGGCCATAAGGTCCTTGAACTGAGAGTGAAGTATCTTATTTGATGTTCAGCCATTTGTAATCCAAGCTGAACATCATCATTATCATGTGCCGTGTACAGCCTGTGGCATTCATATGTCTATTTTGTGCAGTATTTCTGATCAGTTTTATTACTTTTCTTTTTCTGTGCCACATGATGATCTCCTTGTCTTGTATCCTCCTGTTTGTTCCTATCTTTTCCCCACGAGTCTTTTAGTGACTGACAGCTACGGACTTTATGAAAAAAAGCACCTTTCATTTCACAATTTTTTTTTATTACTGAGAAAAAAAATAAAGGAATCTCAAGTATCAAATTTACATTATAACTTATTTTGGCTTTGGCTTGTACAGCGCAAGTGAGACACACAATATATTTATATTTTTTACATGTGCCTTTCACTTGGATTGAAATATTTTTTTAAAAAGTAATTAAATATCACTTTTTTTGGTGAACCTGGCTGCTGATGCACCAAGTGGCACCAATATTACTGCCACGTCATTATTATGAACATTGCAGCTTTTTATCATTAATGCAGCACCTTATTGGAATTATTTTTAACATCGCCAATAAGGCTGGTTGTGGAATTTGCTTCATTTTTTTTTTACCTGCCTTAGTTTTCAACAAAATCATGTGGTGTGTATTTGCTAGGTTGGTTAGAAGTGAATGTTAGCCAGATTCTCCTGTCTGAAGTGTTAATCAGGAGAGAGCATTGCTCTCAAGTACAAGTTCAGAACAATATAAATTATAACAGTAATTTCATTGTTTTGGCAGCTTTTTTTTTTTTAAACACCACTTTAATGACTCTTAATAAATAATGCACAGCTATTTAAAAATCAATAATAACCGAGTATAAATATGTTCTGGTTAATGCCACAGATGTTTATAAGGCATCAGATTAGTGAACATGCCAGCTATACTGATTACAGACACAACAAGTTTTCTTTTTGGAGTTGAAATATTTTAATGATAAGTGAAAACATCAATGTCATTTATCTGTGAAAATTATAATGAAAACATAATGTCAGAAATGGTTTTTTAGCTGGACAATTATTCTGTATTCCAGTGTTTTCCAAAATGGACCTCAGTGTCCCCCATGTGGCTGTTGGAAAGGATTTGGGGGGGGGGGGGCTGTGAAAGAAAAAGGGTCAGTGGGGGGAGGAGCGTTGAGGGAAAATGAAGCAGTCAGTCAGTCATTTGCATGTCCCTTGCGGAACTTTGCCTCCCTAACAGCATTCCTGTAGGCCTCTTGGTTGTAACCAAGATGGCCTGCTGCTGATGCATCCAACTGCAGATTATCAAAGATGTCTTGCAGCCATCTTCGCCTTGGTCTTCCTGTCTTTCTTTTTCCTATTATGTATCAGTACAGCAGACTGGGCAGTAATACCTTCTTTCTTGGCACTTTTCAATCTGATATAGAGAAACTTGTGTCCCTCCATGAAACTCATCCTTCAGAATAATGCAGTAGGTGAGTTATAAATATACCCCTTCTTATTGTTAAATAAATTGGTTTGCTAGCTCAAGTTTTTAGTTGTGCATATCTGGTTTAATAAGTCATTGTACCAGTAGTATATTGGGGGGGGGGGGGATGTGGCTAAGGATGAGGGGACAGCAGCCCAAAAAAACTTGGGAAACACTGAATTTTCTATGCTGTACAAGTCTGATAGCTCTATAGTCTCATTTCTACAATACCTAAGGTCAATATCCACACAGTAGAACCTGCAGCTATTATCCTTCTGTAACTATTCCTTCTGATTGTTCTCCAAGTGACCACTTTGCCTGGCAAATATACAAAGTCTGAACTCAAAACTTGTGTAATACAGCTCATTTTATTCTTCATTAGCACTGAATTTTATGGCTGTGTATATTGAAATAGTAAATTCATACACAAAAACTAGGGGAATTTTTATTTCTTCTCAAACCTGAAGCATGATCAATACTGATATATTACTCAATATTTTATTTCTTCTCAGACCAAAAACATGATCAGTACAGATAATACAGTACATCTGTCAAGAGTTTTTAACATAGAAAAGCAAGTATTATGAGAATAATCATATTCTTCATCATTCACTCAGACATTGACACCAATCTCACAAATGCGGGCAGTCCATCTTTTTAGCATCACCACAGAGCATCTCCTGTAGGGTGCTGGGGTCTGTCACAGTCAAATAAGTCTGTTATGCCAATTTTCAACTTCTGGTATAGATAATATCTCAGCCTGCAATGCCCTGTTCTTAGTCAAAAGATTATCACTTGGTCATTTCTTAAGAATTTGTAGCATTCATCATCAGTTTTTGCTGTGGGCTGTTTTGTCCATTTGTCATTATATATAGCTTTTAGTTTGTTTTTTGTTTGTTCATATGTTGTGCTTCTATCACGTTACATTCTTCCTCTCTCTTCTGCCAGTTTGTCTGCCTCTTCATTTCCTTGAAGGTTAATGTGGGTTGGTCTGTTTTACTGAATGTTGTGCTCGCCAGTGATAAGAAGGTTGTCTAGGTCTTTAACATTTTGGTGTTTTACTGTTTGTATTTCAGACTGAATCTGTGAAAAGATTTTTTGCTTCTCAGCATGGTTTCTGTGTTTTATTGGTTTCATTGCAGCAGTTTTTATTGCTTCTGCTCTGCTGTGTCATTACTGGAGTAGACATCTGTTGGTACACCCATCGGTATTGTTTGTTCTTGTTTTAGCTTTAGAAATATGCCTCCACCTCCATTTTCTGTGACATTTGTAGCTGATCCAATGAGAATAATGACCCCTTGCCTGTCTGATGAATATATGAGTAACTGGTTCACAGGATCCTACTCATATTGTTAGCAGAGGGAACTGTTATCTTATGAGTGAAAAAAAAACAAAAAACTTCCAAAGCTCATATCTACCAACAGGATCAAAGAAAAAAGACTTGCTTGTGCTTAAGATAAATAATAACACACACATATCTTACACCCTTCCTGTGCCGTTAGATGTCACATAGGGCTCGCATGGAAGTTTGCCAAGTTTTCCTGTTTTTGGCGACCTTTTAAGCCTCATCAGGGGATTTTATGCCTACTAATTTGGCATTTCTTAACGCACACATACATGTAACAAAATACAAAGACAAGAAAAGAAGCAGAAGGTGACCCACACACTGTGCCAGCTTAGTGACACACAGAAAGTGACCTGCATGATGTGCTAACTTACTGGCACACGCATGCTCATATACATACAAAAAAGAATCTCCCATCAAGAACTTTACCCCTTCCCTGCCTGCAACAACATTTTGGCTTGGGTCCTATTCCACAAAACAAAGAACACACAATCAGCTGTGCTCAGTCATGTTGGGGTGGAGATGATTGTGAACTTGGGTCCTGCTTCACAACACAAGTACAATGTACACACTGTACTCAGTGGAGCAGGATTGTAACTGGATGTGAACTAGAGTCCTGCGTCAGCTGTACTCAGTGGAGCAGGATTGTAACTGGAGGTGAACTAGAGTCCTGCGTCAGCTGTACTCAGTGGAGCAGGATTGTAACTGGATGTGAACTAGAGTCCTGCGTCAGCTGTACTCAGTGGAGCAGGATTGTAACTGGATGTGAACTTGGGTCTTGCTTCACAACACAAGCACCAGGTACACACAGTCAGCTGTGCTTGCCAGAGCTGGATGTGAAGCCAGGCAGTGTTCCGTGAGAAGATGACACATATCCCACTTTCTAAAACAGTAAAAATCACTGCTGAATGTGTTTCATACATAAAACACAATGGTCTCATATAAAAGTATCTGTTATTTTAAAAAATCAGTCCAGCCTTCAACCCAGAGAGAACATAAGCAGAGGATTTTGTTGTTCCAACTATATAAAAAGTCAGCCGACGAAGTGTTACGTATTTACATAAATTAACAAGCAACACATGAGTGCAGATTTGGAATAAGCATCAGCCATTCATGTGAATTTTTAAAATGCCCATAAAGCAAAAAATGATGTAAAAATACTTCAAAACAAAATTACAAATAAAAAAAAGCAAGTCATACATGACAGAGTTTAACGGAAATATCCACACAAGAAAAAGAGAACATAAAATCAATGTATGCAAATAATGTCACAGCATCGAGGTTTAGAAGGGACATATAAGAGGCTTTTTTTTTTCTTTAAACCTCAAAGATGCACCAAAACACTGATTCAGGTTTAGCTACATAATCTTGAAATTTGAATTTTCATTTTGCCAGGAAAAGAAAAAACCAAACAGTGAAAAAGGTAAATATTTAGCCACAAAATATTTTTTTTAAATGGTTTAGATCAAAATGTCTGTGTTTTACAACAAGTTTTTGTCAACAAGTAATTTTATAATTGATATCAAGACACTCAAGCAATCTTAGAACGGTCTTAAACTACTAAGATGAGAAATAATTTCTAATTCTGTATCACATGTTGCTATGGCAACAATATCAAACACAATCTTTTGATCTCTGTTTACAGATTACTCATATCTGATTTCATATTTGAGTGAAAAAAAAAAAATTTCAACATTTATTTCCAACAAAATACTCAAAACCTGGCAACCTCTACAACTCTTTGCACTGTGCAAACCTAAATGATACTTTTGTTTTACCCTTCTTCCACGTTTATGGATAGATTAACATGTTCTTGACATTTACAGAAAAAACTGGTAATAAAAATAAACTTCAGCAAGAAAAAAAAAACATCACTGGTCGACCATCTTGCAAAAGCATTGTAATGGCAGCATAAGGACATTAGAGTCGGAATCCGTGATGTCCAGCTTGAATACTCCGTCGTCACCATCCATGCTGATAAGTGATCCTGTGGCCTCTCGGTTGTCCCCCATAATCACTTTTGCCTGGAAAACAACAGGTCAAAACAGCTGCAGCCACAAGTATTTACCCAAAATACTTCTCACAAAATGTTAGCAATCAGGAACTTCATACATTCTCATAGTTTTTATTTGCCATACATAAAAACTGACCTTTTTCTTAGCACATCTGACAGAAGAAATTTTTTTCAAAATTAAATGTGTGAAACAAGTTAATTTGGTACTGTTTCACTATATTCTTTCACTCATTTACATAATACGGGATGTTCCTGCTTATTCAACTGGTTCGTGAAACTGGCTTAGTTGAAAACTGGAACTGACTGGAAAGTGGAATCCAGACTAGTTTTGCAAATGAACTTTGGCAGCCAAAACACACAAACAACTGACTGCATGTCTCTTTGAATGCAAGCGAACGATAGATAAACAAAAACAAACAAACACCTACAACTTAAAACACAAAAACTCTTTAAAAATATCTTCCTCCTCCTCATCAGAAAATGCAGTGAATCTTTTTTTTTTTTTTTTTGAGAATGGGACAGGGATCTTACAGGGGCTGAGGCTGATGACCTAAATCTGGAGGATCTGCACTGACTGTCAACGGCTGCAGCTGTGAGGTTTCAAAAAATAAAGATTTGCTTATTTCTAGATTTTCTTGCAAACAGAGTTTTGTTAGTTTTTTTAGGAAGCATATTACTAACACAGATATAAAAACATTATATTATCACAGATATAAAATTACTATATAAACAATACAAAATCCACTTTGAAAACAAACTGAAGCAATCAAACTGAAGAAAACAAACTAAAGAAAATAAACTGAAGAAAACAAACTGAAGAAAACAAACTAAAGAAAACAAACTAAAGAGAAAACAAACTAAAGAAAACAAACTAAAGAGAAAACAAACTAAAGAAAACAAACTAAAGAAAAAACAAACTAAAGAGACAACAAACTAAAGAAAACAAAGAAAACAAACTAAAGAAAACAAACTAAAGAGAAAACAAAGAAAACAAACTAAAGAAAATGAAGGCACTGAGTAAACTTGATCAGAATAGAAGCCCATGTTGCCAGATTTTCGTGTGTTATGAGTATAAAAATTAAATTATCTTGCATTTTTTCCCCCCTGAATTTTGACTAGTATCGTTTTGTTTTAAATCAAAACTTTCATCTGTTAAGCCTGGTAGAATCACATGGAAGGTGGCTGAAATAGCAGACTATGCAGTAAAATGTGTGGCTTCTGGTTACAAAGAACACCGTTCAAAATGGCAAACTGTTAAAAGGAGACGACCGAATACACAAGTGGAGTGGGAGACAACCGAACACACAAGTGGAGTGGGAGATGACCGAACACACAAGTGGAGTGGGAGATGACCAATACACTAGTGGAGTGGGAGACAACCAACACACAAGTGGAGTGGGAGACGACTGAACACACAAGTGGAGTGGGAGACGACCGAACACACAAGTGGAGTGGGAGACGACCGAACACACAAGTGGGGTGGGAGACGACCGAACACATAAATGGAGCAAAGTTCATTTACTGCCAGCAGAGTCAAATCAAGAAGAAAAAAAGTCTCTCTCTTTTTAAAAAGATGAACAATGATCAGGAAGTTACTTGCATCATAGGAATATCACAGGCTTAAACTGACATTATTGCTACAAACTTTGAAACCACCACCAATGCCATCTACGGCCACTCTGGCAGTTACAGGAAAGTTAGCATTACACAAACAAGCGGTGGCTGACCGCAACCCTGAGTGATGAACATTTCGTGGTCTTTTCTGCAAACCATGCGCATGCTGCAACATGGCCTCCGTGCAGCGGCTGGGATATGAGTTCCCACTCAGAAGCTGTCGTCATCAGACTGACATTTGTTATCCTCAGTTATCATCCAAACGAAGCCTTTTTAAGATAAGCCAAACATAGCCCATGGATTGGAAATTAGTGGTGTGAAGTTCTGTTTGCTGACAAGTACAAATTCTGCATAGACTTATGCAACAGACATTAGCAGATGGAATAACAAGCTAATGAGAGTTCTTTTGACTGTGTTGTTTCAAGTGGAGAGGAGGCATCCAAATATCCTGGATCAGTAGCTAGAGAGATGGATGCATTGATCTCCTGTATTCAGGATTGGTATATAACGAATACAGGTTTGTGTGCCTGGAAGACACCATCAGACCACATGTAACCACCCCAAAATGAGATGAATTCAAAATTCACTGCATCATGTCACAGAGCAAATGCTGACAACAATGAAATGAATGTCAACACTATCATGTGTCTCTTATGGCCGGCTCACTCCTTCAACCTGAATCCTATTGAGCCAATCCCAACAGCTCAACAAAACCAATAAAACAAACTGGCATAGAAGACAAAGGAATAAAAGAATATAGAAAGAAATTAACCAAAACTGCTTTCACAACTATTGTAAGGAATGTCTGGAGATCATCACACTGATTTGGCTGTTGGTCTGTAAACTTGAGAATCCTCAGCCAAAATCAACATTTCACATGCTCATACAACCAACTTACCTTGTCTCCTTTCTCAGGTGGTACAGGTTCCAAGTGTTCACAGTTAATGTTAATTGTTTTCTCCTCCTCAGTCAGGTACAAAGTACACATGCCTCCCTGTTGACACCAAAAGCCAGACTACGATAGTATTCATGTCTAATAGTAAACATCTAAAAACTGCCAGTGTAATATGATATGCAGATGATTCTCAGCATATGCAAAACTGACATATAAAATCAGCACTCATCAAAGAAATTTTCAACTGACAAAGTCTGCATAAAACACCATCATAAAACATAAGAAATACATACAAAGGTCAATGTCCCAGAAAGGCAGAAATCTCAGTAGTGATCACTTTTGTGACTGTTTTACAGCTTTGAGATAAATCTCACATGACTTGGTTAGTATTATTTTACATCTTAGATATACATCTCACAAGACTTGGTTAGTATTATTTTACATCTTGGAGATAAATCTCACAAGACTTGGTTAGTACTGCTTAAAATAAAGACCAGCCTGAAGGAAATAACATTCTAGACAATGATGACTATCCATAAATGTAGAACTATCTGTTTAGGACTGACAAAATAAGAGTTTCCCAGTTCTTGCGTTCAAGCCAGCCAGGGGATATTTAAATGTTAATGCACTGGGTTTAACAATGGAGGAAAAATATATCCAGCTCACAAACTCGTTTACATTAACTTTGAAAATAATATGGAGTATGTTGGCGAACAATCATGCTCTGAACAGAAGCTCATTATTCAAACTTCTTCTGCTTTTGCTTTCCGACCACTGCCGGTTTAAGAACGGCAGTCACTTCAGGATGCGGCCTCTGGTGATAGTCAGCCACTGTCTTTATAAATAATTTCAATGCTATGGCATCAGAACCAACACTGCCACCATGGTACTGTACAACTCAGCACAGCTTACCTACCTCCATCCTCATGACAAGTTTTAGATCATATTTTTATATGTATGTTCATATTTGAAACTCATATTTTTGGACAAAATTCATTAAAAAAAAAGATTGGCAAATGCACATGAACTATGTTCTGCAGCATCGAGTGTGAAGGACACTGCAGTTATAAAAGAGGCGTGAAAGCAATGCTTGTCAGCGAAGCCAACGAAGAAATAAGTAAGTGCAGCAAGTGAGATGGAAGGCCTATTTATGCCACTCTTTAGTCCTGCGCTGCGTGTCTTGTTCTGTAAGACGCTAACATTTAGGACCTTTGGTTGGTTCTAAGGACTGCAAACGCGCCACAAACAGCCTCTGGCAGTCAAGTCCAGCTCCTGGCCTTCCAGTGGCAGAACTGTTTAAACTGACAGGAGAAGGGGCGAGGGCGAATATCTGGCGCCTGAAAACCAGTTACTTAGGGTAGATGAGTGGCACGTTTGGTAGCTCATCTGCCGCTGTTGGCGAGATCTTCAGCTGCCGTGCGTGGAGCGGTGCTCTTCCCGGCCAATGAAGAAATCTGCAAATGAGGTTGCCGCGCAGCATCACTGCGGAAAAGGTGGTTGAAAGGATAAAGCGAAGCAAACAGTCAAATCACGGCACTTCTGGTTTGGAGGTCGGCCACGTCCTGAGTGCAGTCATATCGGGTGAAATGCATGAACCGGCTTGTCCCAGAGGTTAAGACACTGCTGGTGAGACTCCTCAAATGCCGCGCGTGGAGTGAAGCTCCTCCCGGTTAAGGAAGTAAATGCGGAAAAGAAATAAAGGTTGCTGTGCGGAGGCGATGGGAAAAGGTGGTGGAAAGTGAAGTTTAACCGGTATGTCCAGTAGTATCGCTACGAGAGCTATACCACGGCACCTCTGCTCTAGAGGCCGGCCACGTCCGAAATACACCTACACTGGTGAAATATGCCTAAACCGGCACACACCAGGGGTGGAACTCGATGGCTAGACATGTCATGCCACCTCCGCTCTAGAGGTCGGTAATGCCTGATAAACACCCATACTGGTGAATTTTGCCTAAACCGGCTCATACCAGGGGTGAATCTTGAAGGCTATGCATGTCACAGTACCTCTGCCCTAGAGGTCGGTCCCGTCCCAAACACACCCATACTGGGAAATGCCTAAACCGGCTCAACCGGTAGAAGTCACTAGTGGCGAGGATTCGTCCTCCTGGACAAAAGCTCCATCCTGGTCACAACTAGGAAGGGTAGCGGCCACGACCGCAAAATGCTGAAGTCGGAGACACTGGACCAGGGAAGTCTAGATAGGCAACCACCTCTCACCCGGCGGGGATGTCTGCGTATCCTAATCACGCTGAGGTTTTCCGGTGAGAAAGTCCAACCCTGGACTGGATGGGCAACCACCTCTCACCCGGCGGTGATACACGGGTATCTCAAAACACGTCGAGGTTTTCCGGTGAGAAAGTCCAACCCTAGACTAAACTGGTGCAATGAAAACCACGGTGTCACGCAATCCCGCTTCCGAGACCCACCAAGAATACAGGCTAAAGCACTATGATACTCTGAACCCCTTGTGGTCCTTTCGTGGATCTCGTGTGGTCTATTTTGGACCACACAGGGGACCACGGGACCTAACGAGGACCACAGGCGTGAATTCAGTAGGATCACAGTGCGGTTTTTGGTGGTAGAAGTGAACGAAGAAGAAGAAGAAGAAGGACCTTTGGTTCAGTTCATTATTATTTGTTATGTTCTCTCTCCATGCTTTTGTTACTGTTGTTTGATGAAGGCTGTAGTCACTAATATTACATGATTGTCTTGTCAACAGGTAAAGCTTAACATCATAACAGCTGGGTATGTGTATATATGCCTGCACACACACATACGCACACTACTGGAAAAAAATGACTAAGTAAGAGGAAGTGTGGAACAAGCACTTATAATTGCAGGTAACATTTAAACATTCTCAACTGAAGCACTCAACGTAGAACTAGTTTTCACATTCAACACAGAAAAACACAGATGAATGATGGACTTACGTTAACACTCTTAATGATTCCGGTATGAAAGACAAGCTGATCATTCTCGTATGTGGCCTTCACCTTGACCACAATATCTGTTGTGTGCCAGTCTGTCATGCTCGGCTCCATGACTGAAACAAACCAAGTAACTCCCTGAAGCTGCTGACACTGTGACATTCATTTTAAACCATGAAATATTGAAGATCTACCGGGGTATGTTCTTCGGTAGCTTTCGTATTTGTAAGGAGATTCTCCTATCACAGAGAAGAATCTGAACTTCACATTACCAAATGAGGAAATGCACTGAAACAAGATAGTGTCTTGATCAGTTCTACTTCTATGTTCTGGACAATATCATCTTGCCAGTCATCTCAGCTTCCATAATTTACACATCACCTCGCACTGGCAAATCCAGGACGCTGTGATCAATACATGATGAAACAAAACCACAGAGCCATCATGCCACAGCACCACCTACAGGCATGATGTTTCTGCCCATATTTTTCTTGACCTGTCAGCACAGACGGGTGATGTGGTCAGTGTCATGCCTGGCTGCCTTTCTTCTCCCCGCTCCTGAGGAAGTCAGGCGACTGGAACACCTTCAGCCAGACTTGAACCACTGACCTCATCATGAGAGATGAGCATACTAACCACTGTGCCACTCAGGCACACAAGATAAGAAATGGCTTAAACTCCAACTGTTTTGTCATAGCAAGACTGTGTACAGTCCACAAACTGAAAATCTGTATAATTCAGTTATCTTTTGTTCATTAACTTTATTTATTTTAGTGTGGTCAATAAATGCCAAATATTCTCTTACCTGAAATATTAATCTTCCAACCGTTTAGCCCATGTTATGTTAATCTTTCTCTCTCTCTCTCACATACATATTTCTAACAAACTTCTTACAGTCATCATCACCATCAGGTGTCATGCTATTGGCAAACATGCTTTTCTCCATTTCCAGCACCCCTTGATATTTTGTCCGCTGAAAGACTTTGGTCAGCAGATTCAGATGGTTGCTCTCACTCTTTTGCTTCACGGGTTTTCAGCCACATGAAGGTTTCTTTAACCTCTCTCTTATCATTGCTTTGAAAACAAGAATCTGAACTTTTTTTTTTTTTATCTTAAGATTATAGTTGGTATGCAATGTCCTGTAATTTCTCCGACAACTTTTTCATCTATTCTTGCGGCCATTCAAGCTGGATTTGCTGCAAATCTTTCTCTAAAACTAAATCTCTATAGCCCTCAAGATTTTCTTTCATCTATTTATTTACAACATCTAAAAAAGCACAGTAATACTAAATATAATATATTTAATTAAACAGTATTTAACTCTTCCCGTGCCATAGTTGCTATAGTGATAACTTCCAGTTACTGAGTTGCGTGCCATAGTTGTTATAGTGACAATTCATTTGTTTCAATAAAACAACTGGTGAAACATTTAGATTGTACATATTTCGTCCGCACTTCCGGTGACATTTTTCAAAATGGTGAAAGAGTCCTTAGTTATGAGTGATGCTGAGCGAGAAAAAGGAAGAGAAACATTGAAAATTTTCAATTTTTGATGATGTAGATAAGGGTATGGACATGGCCTGTGACCACCCCACTGCTCTTGAATGTATCCCAAGTAGATCTAGACATATTAGATGACTGGAGAAGTAGTTAGGAGGTTGTTTCAGACATTAATTTAGCGAGAATGCAACACAGAATCACAATACGAGATCGACAAGTAGATCTAGACATCTCAGACGCTAAGTTGTGCATATCTAGACCTAGCCGACGGTGAGCTGGGCACAATCATTGTCTAAAAACATCACATTACTTCTTTTTTCCTAAAAAAACTCATTTATGAAATTTTCATACATTTAGTTATGCTTTGAAACATAATAAGTACACAGAAGTACATGGAAATACTGTTTTCCATTCCATTTTACAACTATACCCCCTAACATATCAAGACCCGTGGTTTTTGTCTGGCACAGACAGGAACATCCATGTTTTTTTTCTGGGCCCAGGAAGAGTTAATCACATGAGATTTTTATAAAGTTTTCATATACGAAGCATGCTTACAAAGATAACAAGAGCTACAAAAGTTTCCAGATTATCAAAACAATAACTCACACATCAGCACAATTTTAACTTCTTCACCTGAGATTTTGATGTGCGCCCAGGAATATGCTTACCTGTCCCAGGTGTCTGAGGTGTGTAAGGAGCAACTGGTGTCATCGGACTGTACCTCATTGGAGGACTTCCTACAAAGCTTGCATTGCTTGGACTAGCCATGATGCCTGGGTTGGGGGTTCCAACATATCCTGGACTCTGAGCTGTCATGTCAATGAGAGAAGTATTATGGAAAATCTATGTACTGTTTCTGACTATTACCACAGTACCCTGAGCTCTGAACTATTGCAGAAAACTTTTAAGCTCTGAACTGTTGTAGAAAACCTTTAAGCTCTGAACTGTTGTAGAAAACCTTTAAGCTCTGAACTGTTGTAGAAAACCTTTAAGCTCTGAACTGTTGTAGAAAACCGTTAAGCTCCGAACTATTGTAGAAAACCTTTAAGCTCTGAACTGTTGTAGAAAATCTTTAAGCTCTGAACTATTACATGGCGGAGGAATTACAAAGTTTCAAGCTGGTACAGGACTTTACTAGTGCTGAAAATGATAGAACAATGTCAGTTGAGACTGGTGCTGAAAATGATAGAACAATGTCAGCTGAGACACAGAGACAGACACCAACCGCTGGCCCTAAAGGAACACAATTATGTCTTCTAGCTGTACTTCTCCCCTGAGTTTTCTATTGTGAAACACTATTCTACAGAATCATCATCATTACCATGTCTTTGTCTTCCCCAGAGCTGCATGCTGTAACGAGACAAGCTCTCTATATGATCTAGTTTGATCCGCACTTTCCAATTCCCAGCTTGTCTTCCTTACACTTTTTAAGTGTCTACAATTGTCCACATAATGAGGACACTTCACCCATCAAGTTCAGATTCTCATGATCATACATAACATACAGCAGTAAACTATATCCATACAAGAAATGTATCTTATAAATATTGGCATGGGATATTGCTAGATAACTGGTTCATACCCTGTACTCACACTGTCATGGTTATTAACAATATCAACTACTATATATCCACAGTTACAATACATGGTATCTTATATCTTGGCTGAAGGTAAGTATCTACTACTATATATCCACAGTTACAATACATGGTATCTTATATCTTGGGTGAGGGTAAGTATCTACTACTATATATCCACAGTTACAATACATGGTATCTTATATCTTGGCTGACGGTAGGCATCTACCACTATATATCCACAGTTACAATACATGGTATCTTATATCTTGGGTGAGGGTAGGTATCTACTACTATATATCCACAGTTACAATACATGGTATTTTATATCTTGGCTGACGGTAGGCATCTACCACTATATATCCATAGTTACAATACATGGTATCTTATATCTTGGCTGAGGGTAAGTATCTACTACTATATATCCACAGTTACAATACATGGTATCTTATATCTTGGCTGAGGGTAGGTATCTACTACTATATATCCACAGTTACAATACATGGTATCTTATATCTTGGCTGAGGGTAGGTATCTACTACTATATATCCACAGTTACAATACATGGTATCTTATATCTTGGGTGAGGGTAGGTATCTACTACATCTCCATAGTTACAATACATGGTATCTTATATCTTGGGTGAGGGTAGGTATCTACTACTATATCTCCATAGTTACAATACATGGTATCTTATATCTTGGTTGAGGGTAAGTATCTACTACTATATATCCACAGCTACAATACATGGTATCTTATATCTTGGCTCAACCACCTCTCACCCGGTGGTGATACATGGGTATCTCAAAACACGTCGAGGTTTTACGGTGAGAAGGTCCAACTCTGGCCTGGGTGGGCTACCGCCTCTCACCCAGCGGGGATGCACTGATGTCCTAAACACGTCGAGGTCTTCCGGTGAGAAAGTCCAACTCTAGACTAAACTGGTGCAATGAAAACCACGGTGTCATGCAATCCGCTTCAGAGACCCACCAAGAATACAGGCTAAAGCCCTACGATACTCTGAACCCCTTGTGGTCCTCTCGTGGATCTCATGTGGTCCTTTTGGGGACCACACAGGAGACCACAGGACCTGAGGACCACAGGCGTAAATTCAGTAGGATCACAGTGTGGTTTTGGTGGCAGAAGTGAACGAAGATGAAGAAGAAGATATCTTGGCTGAGGGTAGGTATCTGCTACTATATATCCACAGTTACAATACATGGTATCTTATATCTTGGCTGAGGGTAGGTATCTACCTATATATCCACAGCTACAAAACATGGTATCTTATATCTTGGCTGAGGGTAGGTATCTACCTATATATCCACAGCTACAAAACATGGTATCTTATATCTTGGCTGAGGGTAGGTATCTACTACTATATATCCACAGCTACAATACATGGTATATTATATCTTGGCTGAGGGTAGGTATCTACTACTATATATCCACAGCTACAATACATGGTATATTATATCTTGGCTGAGGGTAGGTATCTACTATATATCCACAGCTACAATACATGGTATATTATATCTTGGCTGAGGGTAGGTATCTACTACTATATATCCACAGCTACAATACATGGTATCTTATATCTTGGCTGAGGGTATAGTTTCCAAAACATTTCCTGCACTCTATCACTACAAGCACAGCATGGAATGTTTCATAATCCTGGAACAAGTTTCAGGTGAAAGAATTTAACTTACCATCAAAGCCGCCTGGAGAAGACGCGGGGTAGGGTGAGTAAGCGCTGCCTGGAGTCTGCGGGGTGTATGGACCCATGGGAGCTGGGGAATCTGCATGGTAGCCTGGGGTAGCTGGATTTGGGGTTGTGCCAAAGTCTGCAGGTGACGGCGAGTCATCATAAGTGTAGTCAAAGTCATTTCTAAACAGGGATTCAAAACAATACAAATAAAAATGACTGGAACATGGGATCAGAACAATCTGATACAGTAAGACTCACTTGATACTGTAAGACTCACTTGATACAGTAAGACTCACTTGATACTGTAAGACTCACTTGATACTGTAAGACTTACTTGATACATTAAGACTCACTTGATACAGTAAGACTCACTTGATACTGTAAGACTCACTTGATACAGTAAGACTCACTTGATACTGTAAGACTCACTTGATACTGTAAGACTTACTTGATACATTAAGACTCACTTGATACTGTAAGACTCACTTAATACAGTAAGACTCACTTAATACAGTAAGACTCACTTAATACAGTAAGACTCACTTGATACAGTAAGACTCACTTGATACAGTAAGACTCACTTGATACAGTAAGACTCACTTGATACAGTAAGACTCACTTGATACAGTAAGACTCACTGATACAGTAAGACTCACTTGATACAGTAAGACTCACTTGATACAGTAAGACTCACTTGATACAGTAAGACTCACTTGATACAGTAAGACTCACTTGATACAGTAAGACTCACTTGATACAGTAAGACTCACTTGATACAGTAAGACTCACTTGATACAGTAAGACTCACTTGATACAGTAAGACTCACTTGATACAGTAAGACTCACTTGATACAGTAAGACTCACTTGATACAGTAACACTCACTCAAAATCCTCACTACAACCATAAAAAACTGTAAACTATATTGACTGTTTTTACTAAACCCCAGGACTAAAAAAATATCTGTCATCAAACAGCTCAGTTGGAAACTGTTACACTTTAAGTATACTCAGAGAAACTCTATATGCTGCAAAAAAAAACCCCCAAAACATGCGAACAAGAAGACAAGAAATAAAACAGAGACTAGACAAAAATATGGGCACAATACAAAGAAAACAGATAAAATACAGACCTAAGGGCACTAAACAAGAAAACGAGAAAGAAAATAGATACTAAAAATACAAAATAAAGGCAATAAACAAGAAGACAAGAAAGAAAAGGAGACTAGACAAATTAAGGGTAATAAACAAGAAAGAAAATAAATACTAGACAAATAATGGCAATAAACAAGAAGACAAGAAAGCAAAAGGAGACTAGACAAAATATAGGCAATAAACAAGACATGAAAGAAAATATAGACTAGACAAAATAAGATCAATAAACAAGAAGACAAGAAAGGTCAATAAACAAGAAGACAAGAAAAAAATAGATACTAGACAAAATAAAGGCAATAAACAAAAAGATAAGAAAGAACTAGACAAAATAAAGGCAATAAACAAAAAGACAAGAAAGAAACAGACAAAATAAGGGCAATAAACAAGAAAGAAAATACAGTCCTGACAAAATAAGGGCAATAAACAAGATATGAGAGAAAACAGAGACGATAAAATAAGGGCAATAAACAAGAACCAAAAAGAAAATAAGACACTCCAGAAATAATATATTCTATAATGAATACTGAATATCAACGGAAAAAAAAAAGATAAAGAAATACTAGAACAAATGAACCTGAGAAGAGAATATATTATAAACCTGTGTTTCCTAGCCTTTTTTTCTACTTTGGGATCCCTGGATCTCTTTAGCACATGAAATTTTCCTTTGCTCTGTGTTCTCATCCCATATGAGTGAACATGTTTTAAGTTATCTCAATAAAATGTGTTCTAGCCTCTAACTTTGATGTGGTGTTATAAATTCTCACCTGGATTGTCCTGTTACCTGGGCAGTGTTCTAATCTGGTATTATAACTTCTTACCTGGATGGTGATGTTATCTGACATTCATCTGATTATTTTCTAATTTCTTACCTGGTTGCAATGTGATTTCACGTGAGCTGTGTGTCTTAAATTCTTACCTAGATGCATTTTCTCATTGAACAGCACATTCTAAGCCTGATCTGACTGGAGAAAGATCTAAATTATGTCCTAAATAATGTGCTCAGAAGTTACCCTTTAGGTGACCTGGTTAAGTGTCAGCTAACCTCTCACCTGGATGGAGTGTTAGCATTGGCAGGATCCCACACGCTGCTGCCTCCACCGCTTGGAGTCCTACCACCGGACTCATGTGACGGAGTCATGCCCGAGTAGTGAGGTGTACGAGATTCATCATGGAGTGGAGTCTGGGATCCATACATGGGCGTTCGTGACCCATACATTGGTGTCTGACCTCCATAGCTTGGTGTACGACCTCCATGAGTTGATGTCTGTCCTCCAGATGGCTTTGGCCCACTTTAAGACAGAAATAAAATAAAAGTTTAAACTCCATCAATGCCATGATCAAGCAACTGTTAAAAGTAACTCTGTAAGTACCACTGGCCATATAAATAGCTTTTTGAAAAACTACCAGTAGTTTCAGAGTTACAAACGTCCAATGTATGTACAACCCATAGTTATGAATGATCCCTATAAAGCCATAGTTTAAAATTCAAGTTACATACAAAGGTTTGTAACAACAAACAGACACTACTTTGGGATGGATATCAAAACACACTGCAAATCTACAGCAGTTCATCAGTTCCTTTAAATGTTTTTTGTGCACAGAAAAGAACACTGCATATTATATACTAAATAACTGTTGTTTCATACTAAACCGTACCTAACTGTTCCAACTTATGTACAAATCTGACTTAGGAACGGACTTATGAGTGGAACAAGCCTGTAACTCAGCAACTGTCTGTACACAAATTAAATAACTGCAGCTATACAGTTTTGTTCTGTAGGTGGTAGTTCACAATTTTCAACTGCCATAAATGCTAAAAATAGGCTTTGCATCACTTCCCAGTAAAACATGAAAACTTTGCTGTTTTACTACAAAAAACATTTGTGTAGCACTGCATGCTGTTTTACTACAAAAAACATTTGTGTAGCACTGCATGCTGTTTTACTACAAAAAACATTTGTGTAGCATTGCATGCTGTTTTACTACAAAAAACATTTGTGTAGCACTGCATGCTGTTTTACTATAAAAAACATTTGTGTAGCACTGCATGCTGTTTTACTACAAAAAACATTTGTGTAGCACTGCATGCTGTTGTGCAAGCTTAAGTTTAAAAATGTGCTCCAGATAATTTAAATTTTAAACTTGAATCTGCATATCATATTCTTATCCAAGCTCCATATGAAACTTTGTTGTTAGATAATCTATACTGTTACTCATGCTAAATATGAAACTTTGTTGTTAGATAATCTATACTGTTACTCATGCTAAATATGAAACTTTGTTGTTAGATAATCTATACTGTTACTCATGCTAAATATGAAACTTTGTTGTTAGATAATCTATACTGTTCATTCATTCATTCATTTGCATGTCCCTTGCGGAACTTTGCCTCCCAAACAGCACTCCTGTAGGCCTCTCGGTTGTGAGCAAGATGGCCTGCTGCTGTTGCATCCATTTCCAGATCGTCAACGATGTCTTGCAGCCATCTTCGTCTTGGTCTTCCTCTTTTTCTTTTTCCCATTATGTATCCTTCCAATACGGTCTTCTCTAAATTATCATGACGTTTAATGTGTCCAAAATATTTCAGTTTTCTCTCTTTAATCCTCTTCACTAGCCAGCCTTCTTCAATATTAAGCTCTTGTAGTATAGATATATTTGTTCTTTTCTGTGTCCACGATATTTGGAGAACTCTTCTGTAGCATTTACATTCAAAGGCATTTATGTATTTCTCAGCTGTTTTGTTAAGTGTCCAGGTCTCACAGGCATATGTTTCTATACTGTTACTCATGCTAAATATGACACTTTGTTGTTAGACAATCTATACTGTTACTCATGCTAAATATGAAACTTCGTCATTACATAGTCCAGACATTGACTTTTCCTATGCCCAAATTTGTGAGCTTTTGTCGCCTCAAGTCAGGGGAAAGTTTTTCTATTATCATGTGTACTGGCAAGAGCAGGTGTGACCTGGTTGTTACACTGCACTGTCTGGTTCTGTAACTGCATGGAGCTTTACTTCCAGCTTTCTCTCAGTGAGGGTGCAGCCAATGCAGAGCAGTTACTGTTACTCTTATCAAGGAGTACAGCAATACTTAATATCTTTACAGTTTGTAGAAGTGATATGCAGTAATGAAGAACTATAACCATTTCATTTTATCATTCGTTAATCACAAAATCCATGCTTCATACTTAATTTTATATGCTTTTATAATTTCCTGAATCCTACTGTTGAATATGACTTACGTAAGGTTGTTAAGATGAGAGCGGTCAACAGAGATAGTCTTGCAGCTCGAGTGAAGTTCAATACGAGCAGTGCTTTCTGTAGCATCCTTGACAATACCAATATAACCTGCAAAGAAAAAAAAAGAGAAATGTCAGTTCCCCCTCAACTCCCAACTCCTCGTCTGTGAAACATATGCCATTCTCTGAAATACTTACACCTGTTGCTGCTAGGAGATGTGCACCAAACTATAATGTGCACATTTTTCCTAGCATCTTAAGGGAATGAAGACACCGATATAAAAATCAGACTTCCTATGCAAAGAAGGATGTGAACACATGCAGAATACAATGTATCTGAAATGTAGATGATGAATATAGGAACACTTCTGAGCAATCTTGAAACATCTATGGCACAAGACATGAAACTTCTACAGGGACTGTGGTAATGCCTTGGCTTGCCAGTATTATGGATACAGCAGAGTACAGACTACCAAAAATTTCAGTCTAAAATAACAGAAATAAAGAAATACAGACATTTTAAAGAAATACAGCAAGACAACATGGAAGGTCTCAGACCACGAGTTGAATCTACAATCACAGCACAAACTAAGGAAGAATGAAAATATATAAATATTTACCTTTGAACGGTCCTCGTACAATTCGTACCGTCTGTCCAATGAGCTCCCTATCTCTGCGAGAAATACCGCCACGACCCATGCCTCCTCCTCCCCTCCCTCTTCCCCGCTCTCCACCTCCTCCTCCTCCACTGGGGTGAGCTGGGCTGGATATTCTGGGTGACATTGGTGTGAAGCCACCCACAGCCTGCATAGAGCCCTGTTTTGAGATAAAGTTGAAACATGACAATCTCATATGCCAGTTACAACTCCTATATTACAAGCTGGCATCAGTTACAACTCCTATATTACAAGCTGGCATCAGTTACAACTCCTATATTACCAGCTGGCATCAGTTACAACTCCTATATTACCAGCTGGCATCAGTTACAACTCCTATATTACAAGCTGGCATCAGTTACAACTCCTATATTACAAGCTGGCATCAGTTACAACTCCTATATTACAAGCTGGCATCAGTTACAACTCCTATATTACAAGCTGGCATCAGTTACAACTCCTATATTACAAGCTGGCATCAGTTACAACTCCTATATTACAAGCTGGCATCAGTTACAACTCCTATATTACAAGCTGGCATCAGTTACAACTCCTATATTACAAGCTGGCATCAGTTACAACTCCTATATTACAAGCTGGCATCAGTTACAACTCCTATATTACAAGCTGGCATACAACAAGACAGCAGAGTTTCACTGCTACCTTCATATTCCCTATCCTTCCTGCCCTTCTTTACTGGGGCCCCTAATTTATTCCTGTCCTGGGCTGTTTCTCCTATCTGTCTTCAGGTGTAGTCAATCTTTTTGATCTCCGGTTCAAGACTCTTTTGGCAGATGTTTCTAGGTCTTCCTTGTTTCCTCTTTCCCTAAGGATTCCTGGTGTGAGAGCTTATCTGGTTATGCTGTGGTAGGCTTTTGAAGTACATGTCCCATTCATCTCCAACATCTTAAAATCCCTTATAGTCTCCCATACAAGACAGTGATATTCATATGGCTATATCCAATATTTCAATAAGATGTTGAATCTGAATATCATTTTTGTTTTTCTGTAAGAGTCTTCAGTGGTGTGTTTAAGCCACTGATCTCCTTGTCTCCTACAACATATCCCAAGATCTATCTGTGATCAGTCAATGTGTTCAACTGACAGATATATGTTGTTGCTCCAGCTGGCAGACCTACTGACAGGTAACACATCCATCCATCAAGGTGATCTTTTTCTTCCTTATCTCTCTCTCTCTCTCTCTCTCTGAACCTTAAGTGCCCAGGGCACATGGGGCTTCTACAAGGGTTTTCCACAAATGCCTGTCCTTCGCCTTTTTATCTGCTCATGCCCAGGTGAGCCCTCTATTGCTCAACATCCTTTCTGTTGTTCTTCTCCATGTCTCTTTTGGTCTACCTTTACTTCTGTTCCCCTGTGGTGTCCATCTTAGTGCTTTTTTTTTTTCTTTCTTGTATTATGTAAAAAAAAAAAAAAAAAAGTGGAATGATGCCTTCTCAGCTTATCTGCAATCTTAACCACATCAATCCTAACTAGGTTCACCAGGCTGTTGTGATGCAGCCTGCTTTCTCCAGGAGACAAACTACAGTCCTGGTTTACTACAGCCTGCAGGCTATCATGTGATTGTGGAGCAAGTTAAAAGAAAAAAGAAATATTAAATAAGTTGGCAAAATAACCTGAAAAGCAAACACTAAATTCACTTTCAGACATTTTGAAGCAAACATCTACATTATGTACACTTTTTCAATCCCATGGAGCACCAAATTATATCATACCAAAAACAAAAAAAAAAAAAAAAAGCAAGACCACACAAATAACTTTACAATAAATACTTCCACCATATTTTTGCAAGGAAATAATACAAAGCCCACAGTCAGCTTATATATTGGGGTACAAGGAGTTTTAATTTTTTTTTTTTTTTTTACAAAGCCATGTTAAGTGGCTTACAGTATGACAAGAATTTAATATTTATGATAGCTAGCGCTGGACTTTTCACTTTCTTGATGCTCAACCTTTACAAGTGAGGTGCTTGTTGTCTTTGTTGCCGACCTGATCTACAAGTAGGATGTTCTTTGCAGTTGAGGCACAGCACTGTGTTCAATGAGGAGTGGGTTACAGCAGCTATCTTGCAGGTCTGGACTGTAGCTAAAAAGAAGTGAGGTGCAATGCTTCTTAATCAGACTCCATCATCATAGGATCCCTGTCCCATTAGTCAGGCTGCAAGGGAGAAGTGGGGCAAGAGCTTGCTCAGCTATGGTTTGCCAACCTTGATGCAACCGGACAGCTATGGGCTGCTGACTGCTACCTCATAGTGTTTCACCCTCTGTTGTCTTTGCTCCCTAACACAAGAGTCAGGTACACATGTCCCACACAGATCATCTAAGGGCACCACTAACTGACTTTATCTATGTCACTTTGGCCGAGATATCAGTTCTCTAATTCCTCAGCCCTAATTCCTGTTGCACCACAAGTTTCTGGCTTCTTAACACTTCCCGGGCCAAATACGAGGAAATCTGTATTTCTGGTTTCCGTGCGTTGTTGGCCGAAAGGCGGATTTGCCGTATTTGATGGTCGTCTTATTTAAACTGTTTCTAGTGTGTTATTTAAAATAATTTTTGGTTGTCTGTATTTTTACTGCAAAGTTAATATAATAAAATATTGTTTTTAATCTTCGTAACTTTAAAAAAAGTAGAAATCTTGCGGCTTTAGCTGTTGGAAACACGTGTTTAAGAGATCTCGCCAAGTCGACATTTTGTGCAAATGGCGGAGCACGTTACGTCCGATAATACTGTGAATTTACAATGAATTATGCCCTGAATCTTTTGTCAGACTATCCTAGTGATGAATAAAAATCACTGTTTAATGATTCTAGTAATGAAATCGATGTGTTTCAAAGTGATTTCTGTGACGGATATGATTCTTCAACAGTAAGTATTTCACATTTTTTATGTGATATAGTTAGCAGTGATATAGGTGTGTGGAGTAACATTGATTCTACACCAGTTCTTGAAAAATTTCTAGGAAATTCTGGTGTTTCAGTGAATGTAAACAAATTAGACAGCATGGAGGAAATTTTCAGTACAGTGTTTGGCAACGATTTTTTTTAAACTGTTACCTCATCATGAAAATTTATACTGTGCACAGACACAACATATGAACAAACTACTGCCTTTTTGTCTGAAAATATAACACATTCAGACATGAACAAACTCTTTGGATTGATCATTCTGATGGGCCAGACTAGGAAGCCACACTGGAAAGATTACTGGACAACAGACCCTCTTCTGGAAACACCAATATTTTCAAAAACAATGAACAAACAGAGCTAAACTTGAGCATCTTCTGACACTTCTGCATTTCTCTGACAACTCTCAGACATTTCCAGAAACAAGTAGAATTAGCAAAATAAAACCTCTGCTGGATTATTTTTTGCCTAAATTTCAAGAGTTGTATAAACCGAAGCAGCAGCTTTCGACTGATGAAGGAAAGACGAAAGACTTGTTCGCATGATATCAACAATGCACAACAGTGATTGTCTGGGATAGTAAAGAATCATGTTCTGGTGAATCCTGAGGATGAAGGCACTAAAAAAGCATCATCTAGGAAGTGCAGAGTGTGCTTGGTCAATGAGAAAAAGAGTGAAACAAAATTTTTTTGTCAAAGTCGTCAAGTTCCATTGCATTCAGATAATTGTTTCACAAGATATCACACACTCAAGAAGTACTAGAGGGTCTTGGGAGTCTGTCTACCAACCTGGATTAATTTATCTCAATGGTGAGCAGAGATATGCATGTTTTTCTAAGTCCACTCAAAAAAGTTCATTTTTCAGAAAAATGGCTGGGAACTGGGGGTTTTTCAGGGTAAATAACTGTGGCCCACAAAGTGTTAATAAAGACTTCCCAAAATATGAAAAGCAAGAAAACAACCGGCAAAAACCACACAAACCTTTCCTCCACCTGCCAATGTCAGGTGCCTAGTTTTGCAAACAAAAAAGCCACCATTTTCAGTCATGAGACGTGAGTTGAGGAATGCAAAGTTGCGATACAAGTGCTTGATTTCTCCTGTTCTTCCCTGTAGATAAAACATCAAATATTCTTTATGCCCTCTTCAATAAAAATCTAATGTTTTCATCTCTTAAACTGTGCCGCTAATTGCTCTATTTTGCTCATTTACAGAACAAAGTTCTATTTGTATGAGAAATCTTTCACTGAACTTTTCACACTGTTAAATTAGCAGAAGCAAAGATAAAAATCTTGACCAAATATAAATCCTGATAAAACAAGATAATCATCTTATATCTTCTTACATCCTTCCTGTGCCGTTAAACGTCACATAAAGGCCCATATGGTAATTTAAACAATTTTGCAGGAAATTTTTTTTTTAAAATGTTACTTTATGTATCTGATTTTCATATTTGCCTTGCAGATTCAAGTTTTAAATTACCACATTAGCTAAATATAGACCTCAGATTACCCTGAAAAAAAAAAAAAAAACACGATGCCAATATTTAATGTAAAAATTGTTGCCATTTTCTTGGAATTAATGTTTGACAGTGAAAGACCTGTACTACCTCCTGAAGATAATAGATGGCAACATAACTTCTGAGAACAAGGCTTTGTCAAATTATCTTATCTTATATCCTTCCCGTGCCATTAAACGTCACATGGGGCTCACAAAGTAGTTCGCCAATTTTTCCCGTCTTCAGTGAGTCTTTCAACCTCATCAAAGGATTTTATGTCTGTTAATTTGGCCTCTCTTAACAATGTCCTCTTCAGAGTTTCACGGGGTCTGCTCTTTTTCTTTGGCCTGTTGTGCTAAACTTGATAGCTTGTTTTGGGATTCTCTGATCGTTTCTTCTCATCAAGTGACCAACATATGTCCATCTCCTTTTCCTGATCACCCATGAGACTGGTTGTTGTTCAGTCATCTGTCTTATCTCTGCATTGTTCTTGAATTCGTTCCACTTGATGCTGAGTATTTTCCTTATGCATTTGTTTTCAAAAGAGTCTAATTTCTTGTCTATTTCTTTGGTTGTTTTCCAGCTTTCGCATGCATAAATGAGGGTGGATATTACATTTGAATTTATAGTCTTAACTGCCAAATTAAGATACATAAATATATATGAAAACCATCTTAAACTCTTGAATGTAACTAAACTCTAAAGTTTCTCGCCCATAAATTTCAAGGGAGCAAAGACTTTCATTTGAAACAAATGATCATTGGCTATGAGGACAAAAAAACACGGGATTCACCCAACTTTCTATAGTGGACTGTGGGATTTTAAAATAGCCTTATTCTGAATCATACAAAACTCATAAGAAGAATTATTACACTCTAAACTGAATATGTGTTATATTTTCTTGTCTGCTAGAGATTACTTGCTGAATTACTTATATTTCACTAAACGTGTTGAAAGCCGTGACCTTACAGCTAAATCTTTACCAAAATCCTACTTCAGAACCCGGCTGTGGAAACACATGTGGTCTTCTTGCTCACAAAATAAAAGTGCTATGTTTGCAAAAACAGTCAAGCCTTGCTACCTGAATGTTCCACATATAAACACATAAAGCATATGCTGGTCTACGTCAACAAAACTCACGGAGTGAGGCCCTTCAATGACATTCACAATGTCCCGCACTTGAACATTATTGTTCTCCGAGTCAAGGGAGACGGCATTTCTTGTATCTTTCTTTCTCGTTATTGACTGAGGCTTCACGTTCACAATCTGCAAATAGTAAAAACACAGGAATTACTCTATCCTGCTCTACCTGAAATGTAACTTATTAGACATGCTAATTTACTTTATTATCCGTATAAGCATAGCATACTCATAATAAACATATTATCTTTTCTAATGAACTAATATGTGCTGAAATAACAATGACCCGATGGCACTCCTGAGAATACGCAAACAAATTCCTACTACCGTTACTTTACACATGTTCACAATACCTGCAATATCACAGATCGCAAAAAATCATGATGCAGGATCACATGTCTGTCAAAACAGAATCTAATGACACCGTCTGCCAGCACAGGATCTAATGACAATGTCTGCCAGCACAGAATCTAATGACAATGTCTGTATAAGCTGGTTCACTCATAGACACAAGTCTTTTTGTTAATCACATCAAACATAAGTAAACTAAGCAAAAGGAAATTTAACATAAGTAAATTAAACAAAAGGAAATTTAAAATAAGTAAACTAAACAACAGGTAATTTAACATAAGTAATCTATAATCAAATAACAACATGTAATATCTTAGTGGTCATATCTGTTAAATTACAGACAAAAAATAATTAATTTCTTCATATACTTGTACCTTCTAATTTAATTATTTAAATAGATTCTTAAATATTATAGGTAAGGTAAGGTAAAATTCTCATTTCCACGGCATTAAGGCATATTGGGGATACGGTGTTAGGCCTGTATTTTCCACGACCTTCAGCACATGAAAGTGTGATGTGGTCAGTATCATGCCTGGCCGCTTCACCTTCCCAGATGTCTCTGATACCCATTTTTAGAGGCTGGGTGGACCCCAGGGTCTTTTTGGCGTGTACCAGAAAAAAATCCCACTGCTGGGACTGAACTCGGATTAGTAAACTGAACGCCTAACCACTCAGCTAGCCAGGTCGCCATATATATATATATATATAAAAAACATTTACTATATATGCTTTTACTTCCTCATTTATTTACATAATCTTGCTTTTTAAAAATTTATTTATATATATACATTTATTTTTTTCATTTATTTATGTTTACTTTCATTTATTTATATGTTTACTTTCATTTATTTTAATTTTCTCATTTACTTATTTACATACATTTTCTTTTACTTATATCATCACCATCATCATCATCATCATCTGGTGCTGTGCCGACTGGCGTTGGCTATTATGCTTCTCCAGAGTACATGATCCTTCATGCAGGCCATCAGCTCAGTTGGTGATCTCCTCTCACACCATCCCGTCAGACTGTCCAGTATCATTTCTCTTGGTCTTCCTCTTGATCTTCTTCCTTCTATTTTTCCTGTTGTTATAATATTTTCTATACCCCCTCTTCTCATTACATGTCCTATGAAAGTACATTGTCTCTCTCTTATCTTTTTGACAAGGTTTTTTATCTCTCCAGCTCTTCTCATACATTCTTCATTATTTTTGCTGTCCAGGGGATTCGCAACATTCTTCTAATAAACCACATTTCTGCTTCTTTCAATGATTTTTGTGCAGACTTGCCTATTGTCCATGATTCACTTCCATATAACAAGATAGGTTCAATATAGCATTTTAGGACTCGTTTTCTAACATTCATTGATAAGGATGTCTTGGCTAATATGTTTCTCATTCTCTGAAATGCGTCTCTGCTTGGCCTATCTGTTCCTAATTTCTGTTCTGCATTTCCCATCTGAAGTTATTACTGCTCCATGGTATTTGAATTTCTGCACCTGCTTTAGAATAGTTCCGTTTAATTTTATATTGCATGCTGGTGGATTCTGTTTCTTAGATATAACCATAGTCTCTGTCTTTTTGATGTTCTAAATAGGGCCTTTCTGTTCACTTTCTTTGGCGACTTTATCCAAGAGATTTTGCAGGTCTTGTTGGCTCTCAGCTATCAGTACTGTGTCGTCAGCATACCGAAGGTTGTTAAAATTGTATCCTCCAACTTTTATGCCTGGTTCTGTGATGATCGTTCTTAGAATATTCACACTGTACAGAGAAAAACAGTTTGGAGACAGTACACATTCCTGTCGCACCCCTTGTTTTATAGGTTGATATATGCATTTACTTTTTTATTTATTTATTTATATGTGTTTGCTTTCTCATTTGTTGAGAAACATCCCTACCAAGATATTCCGTTTCTCCCACCACTCCAATCATCACATATCCTACACAGCACAGTCATATATCCTTCACATCACAGCCAACACAGCAAGAAAACCTAAGTTCCACTAACCTTGTTGTGCATGCTCAGAACCTGGAAGTTTTCTTTCTCCAGGCGCACTATAACACCCACTGTCTGAGGACTGACAAGAGAAACACCAGAAATGTTTAACATTCCCCTCACTGCAAACTCAAAACATGCTTCATAATCTCAAAGCTAGAAGCAAATTAACATTCATCTGCCATTAAAGTAAAAATGATGAAACATGGCAGCAGTGGGCAGTTACAGAGGTAAGAAAAAACCCAAACTATGACACACATCTTGAATGAATATCTGCAGAATAAAGATAAGAAAATTAAGAACTGATGGGCCAGAAATGGACTCAAGTTATGAACAGCCCAAAAAAACAAAAAATTGAACTTTCCTCTTGACATTTATTTCAAGACTGGGAGAGAGGAGGAAGAGAAGATTCCACAGCGAAAGAGGGGAAGAAAATGAAAGCTTAAAGGTATTACTTCATATTGAGCTGTTAGACAATTGGGATGTCATAACTCAGACAACTGGGATGTCATGATTAACAACTGGGCTATCATAAGTGAGACAACTGGCTGTCATTAGACAACTGGGATGTTATGACTGAGACAACTGGGGTGTCATGACTGAAACAAATGGGTTGTTATGACAGACAACTGGGCTGTTATGACTGAAACAAATAGACTATTATGACAGGGACAGCTAGATTGTCATGACTGGAAACAAATGGCCTGTCATGACTGAGACAAATGGGCTGTCAGGACTGAGACTAATGGGCTATCATGACAGACAATCAACAAATACAAAGCCAGTGACACAGGATAAATGTAACACACAGGACACAAGTAGTTCTTATGTTGAACACATTACTGTCCAGCTCCTTTTCACTCATTCTTTGTGTATGTTCCTTTCATGCTCATTACTCTGCACCACTTTAACCACTTTCTGGAATCCCACTGCTCCTACACATCTACTTACAGACAGACACACATCTGTTCATACATCACCTAGCCTAGCAGCTGCTATTCTTGGCTTGATGTTTCCACAGCACAGCGCCACCTATGTACTGGTGAGTTTCAGCAAATGTCATTTTAACCCTTTCACTGTTATGGATGTTTCCAGACATTCTGCCTTATCACCACCAAGGACATCTTAACACATTTCAAGACTGTGGCTACAAACCACACACCTTCCTCTGTTCATCAGTTCTCCATACAAAATATGTTACAAATAAAAGTTCAAAAAGATTTCTTCAAATCTGACCAACTTAGGTACACATGCAATGTATGTCAGCTATGTAAGTGTACATGTGTACTTACTCCAACATGACCAGATCTCCAAACTGATACTGTCCCATAGAGTCTACACCAGTTGCAGTGTACGCACAAAGCTGAATGTCCTTTGGTAGCACTTTTAGCTGTCAAAAAGATTATAAGCAATGGAAAACATGTACATAATTTGCTAAAAAATCTTACATTATTACTGCAATCTTCTAGTTTCCTGATATCAAGATACCCAAGTTCAATTGAAAATATGTAGTACAAAACCTGACAAGTAAATAATGAAGAAAGAATACCATTAATGACACACTTTCCTGTGTGATAATCAGAGACAGACAGAAGACTGACAATAACAAAAATTATGAAGAAAATGATTTGGGTACACTACAACAAGTGATGAGAAATGGCAGCACTTTTTTTTCTGAACTAAACCAAAGAAAAGATCCTAAACAATCAAGCTTTCACATGGTAAGAAATGCAAAATGACAAAAAATAGTTGTTCTTGTTCTATCTCTTTCTCTCTCTCTCCCTCTCTATGAGCACAATGTTTTTGTTCTGTCTCTCTATCTCTGTGTCTTTGTGAGCACAATGTTCTTGTTCTATCTCTCTGTGTCTCTGTGAGCACAATGTTCTTGTTCTATCTCTCTGTGTCTCTGTGAGCACAATGTTCTTGTTCTATCTCTCTGTGTCTCTGTGAGCACAATGTTCTTGTTCTATCTCTCTGTGTCTCTGTGAGCACAATGTTCTTGTTCTATCTCTCTGTGTCTCTGTGAGCACAATGTTCTTGTTCTATCTCTCTGTGTCTCTGTGAGCACAATGTTCTTGTTCTATCTCTCTGTGTCTCTGTGAGCACAATGTTCTTGTTCTATCTCTCTCTGTCTCTGTGAGCACAATGTTCTGTGCAGCCACTGTAGTGAAGGTGCTGAAGTACAAGTATTGTGTGAACTGGGTTATGGTGGTTGTTTCTGCCAAACTGGAGTGAAGCTAAAAAACTGGGAGAAATACAGTGCTTAATTAGCAGGCTCCACTACCGTGGGGATACTGTGATTCCTGCCCCGTAAGTCAGGATGAGTCTATGGAGGTGGGGGGTGGGGGGGGGGGGCCACCAGCAGAGAAGTGGGACAGAATTTTGGGCCGGCTATAGTTCACAAACCTGGACACCAGAGGTCAGCTATGTGTCATTTATTGCTATCATGGACAGCATTTTCATCCCCAAAAGAAAACTGTTCAGGCAAAGATTAGGCTCATCTCCTTTCAGCTATTGCATCAGGACATGTCTATAAAATTATGTGCTGGTCATCATAAAGCTGTCCTAAAGGATAATTGTTACTTTCATCATTTAGACTATAATCCAATGTATGAGACCTTGCATGCTTATCCATTATACCCAGCCAGTCCCCATCTGGTTGTAGTGGAAACAGAGTTGCCTATCTCTGTGGTCTGGTCAAAGTATTATGCCTAATATTTGATCACTTCTGCCAAATGATGATATGGTTAGATATAATAGACCAAAAAACAAAAAAAAACCCACAAACCTCAAGTGACATTACATTTCAAAACCCACAATTCTTCACAATTTCTGATTCCTGGTTCAGGTGCTCCATGGCTCATGCCGGTGTAGCTGCAAGCTGCTTTCTAAGAAAGGAACTAACAAATGTTCTTTTGTTGGGAGATTAGATCCAGTAAAGGACCAATAGCTTGCGCTTGAATATATACAGGAAATACCAAAGTAAAGATTTGATTAAAAAAGTTGTTGTCAGGTATTACCTCATGCATGGTGAGGTCTGAGAACAAGACAATCACGTTGTCCTCCACTCTTACAATCAGACCAGTGTCACCCTCATAACGGCCAGATATCACCTTCACATGATCGCCCATCTTGAAGTGTTTCCTCAGTTCAGTGTATGGAAACTCCAATGGGTCCTTCAGGAAAGAAACATAAAATGAAATCTGTGACAATCACATACTACACAATCAGTCACACAGCTTACTCTATCAACAAAGACTGACATTTATGGAGATTCTTCCTCTTCACCTTCATCCTCGGTGTTCACATGACAGACTGAGCTAAACCTGGAGCTTTGTAACCAAGATGGCGTCTCCAGCTTTCTTATCTTTTGTGCTCTTGTAGCAATCACAAAATCCAGACTCCATGACAACTCTGGTCACGTAATACAGAAATATCTTGCTTGTTGTCTGACATTTTTAAAAAGCAGGAACAGCTTTAAATACTTTTTAATTTAAATTTTAAATTACATACACAGCAATTTTATAGATATGGATGTACAGACAAATGTTGGATACTATATCTACAGAGATCCATTGCATTCTGATAACTTCCTGGAATTGACTAAATTCAAACAAGTGCTGATAAACTCTATAAGTTTAGATGTCCAGCGCTGATAACTAAGTTTTGATGTCTGGTGGTGAAAAATTCTACAAGTTCTGATATCCATTGCAGATAAATTCTAGAAGTTTAGAAATGTAGTGTTGATAAACTCTACAAGTTTCGATGTGCAATTCTGATAGACTCTACAAGTTTAAATTATCATTGCTGATAAACTCTAAAAGTTTAGTTCTGATAGACTCTACAAGTTTAAATTATCATTGCTGATAAACTATAAAAGTTTAGATGTTAACTGTGATAAATTCTATAAATTTAGATATCCGGTACTGATAAACTACAAATTTAGACATCAAGTACCGATAAACTCTACAAGCACAGATGTTCTGTATGTATCCATTTATTGCCGTGATTTCTACAGCTCACGAACAAACACCACTCACATGATGCTGCTGGATTGTCTTAACAAAAATTAGCACAGGCTACATGAAACAAAACAACTCTCTAAAGATTTCTTCCTCTATAGAAAAAAGTGTGTGAAACACAAAGCTTAATAATATCACATTAAACACACTGCTTAATAAATATCATATTAAACACACAGTTTAATAAATATCATATTAAACACACTGTTTAATAAATATCATATTAAACACACTGATTAATAAACATCACATTAAACACACTGTTTAATAAATATATTAAACACACTGATTAATAAATATCATATTAAAAGTGTTAACACATATGAATTTTTCATTTACTGAACACAAAACAAGGTCATATTATCACCAATATTTAGATATGACAATAATAAAAAAATCCACAAAACCTAATATTCAGAAACTGATATTAAGGAAGTCTACAGGCAGAGGACAAACAGCACATACTCAGACTAAAAAAACAACAACAAACTACAATCTTCAAGTTATGAACTGGTCACTACAGACTTAATGTTCATCTCCACAAGATAAAGGTTGTGCCAATAGCCCAACTTTGCATGTGTCAAAACAGCCCCCAGACTCCTGAACACAGACTACAGACCTGCACCACATACAGAGACCTCAGAGCCAAGGTATGGCCCCAACTGAGAAGCATGAAGGAGAAACTCCGGGGTTCCTACAAAGACCTCCTGCTGACAGCAGGATTCACGGTGGTGACCCAACTCCCTGCTTAGAAAGCCAAGCATACGAAACTGAACGCCGAAGAAGAAGATTATAAGGAAGCCATGCACACACTAGAACCAAGGGCCTCAACTCTTACTTTCTTGCTAATATTCTCAGAATACAAACCTTCAGGTCCTCATGCTTGGGCATGATGGTGATCTTGTTGCCGTCCACCCGGATGACCTTTCCCTGCAGGTGCTGCAACTCACCTTCAGCCACCACCACCACATCCCCTGGTGCCATTGTGTGAGCCACCTCACTCTCTTGCTTCTCTGGTACCACTGGTCTCAAGGTCAAGGGAAAAAGCATCAAACTCACATCATACGAACTTTTAGTCTGGTCTGTATACACCAAAACATCTACCTCGACTTCAGAATTCTTCCTAGCATAATGCACGCTCGCTTTAATAACCCCACTTTCTGCTGCATTTCAGTATACACCAAAAACTCAGAAAGTATTTACATTTTATTAAGCTATGAACTAATGCAAAAAAAAAAAAAAAAGCAAAACAATAAAAAACTACAATATCTACATATTCCCAAAAATTCAAAAACAAAGAGTACAAATCTGACAAACTAAGATATTGTTTGCATTTATATCAAACTATGAATTGTTCTTCATGTATAAGGACATCAGCAGCAAACAGAAATCTTTATATTCCCACAGATAATTTATGAAGAATGGAGTTCAACATTTTCTCATTCGGTAGTCTATATTGGACCTCTGTGAATGCCAAAGTCTCATAGATGAACAATGCATTATTTTACTTTTACATTACTTATTGACTTTCACATTATTTGTGATGAAAGAATTTTGCTGAAATGTTGGCTGCATATGCCACTTTTGACTGCAAGTTTGTTTTCTTCTTCCTTAAATAGTAACTTTTTTATAACTGTGTATGTCTCATTTTGGAAACACATATGCCATATGGACAATACCTTATAACAGTATATTCCCAAAAATATTTCTTTGGCTTACTCATTTCTCCATCAACTCAGTTCTGAAATATAGATCATGGCTTTACACCATGGCTCAAGGTGGTAGTATGTCATTAAAACCTACTTATCAAGCAAACTGATTTGTAAGACAAATATTTTTAATGCAAAGGTCAAAATTCAAGAATCTGAATCTTTCTAATCAAATCTCAAATAAAGTAACGCATTTTTAACAGTGTTGATATTAAAGTCATTATAAACAAACATTTTCTTAGTTTAAAATCTGGTGGTCTTTTCGAAATAAGAAACCTCATTTGCTGGTCACAACTAGTGAAACCTGCTCATTTACTGATCTATGGAGGGCGACGATGGGAAGGATACACTCAACTTGCATGCCCTCGGGCTGATCCTCAAACTTCTCCAGCTCTGCCAGCGTTGGTTTGATGCCTTCTGCGATCTGCGTATACACAGCAGTAAAAATGCAGAACATCAGCGCTCAAAACACCACAACAGCTTTCTCTCTCCCTCCCCCCGTCTCTCTCACATCTAAACAGTCCGGCAACAATGACAGTGATAGAGAACAAATAAATAAACTTTATTTCAAAGCGGTAAAAAACTAGGCAAGCAGGCATGTCCGACTTTCTACCTTTCATCATTCAACATTCACACTATCAAAAATATTTCATTTAGTACAAAAATAGCAATAAATACATAAAAAGCATGACAAAAATTTATGACAAAACTTATACTTTCAATTTCTACTCTATATCTACAACAAAACCTAAATACATATAATGTAATTATTATCATATTCAAATGCACATGACACTGATATTGCTATACAAAGTAATATACATTATTAGACTTACTGCAGGCATACTGTAAACATACTCTGATTATTACAGACAGGGAGAGCCAGACAGAGATGGGGAGAGAGGTAGATACAGATGAAGAGACATAGTGAGAGAGAGAGAGAGAGACACAGAGGGAGGAAGAGATAGACAGCCTCAGAGAGAGAAATAGAGAGAGAGAGAGAGAGAGAGAGAGTCAGAGTTAGTTTCAGTCCATGTTACAATCACAGGGAAAAAAAAATCTTTCTATTTCCAAAATAGAAAAAAAAAAAACATCAAGAACTCACAATTGCTGACATAGCAAAGATTTTAAATAGGAATCCCTTTCTGTTGTATCTGTTCCCTTCAAACATGAGGAAGTCACCATCAGATGTCACATCTCCACCTATGGACCTGTTGTGTAGACAGATTTGTATTAATGACAACCCTTTTTTTTTTTTTTTGGTATGAACAGCAATTCTCAATTCTTTTTTTGTTGTTAACAAAGGCTGTGATCTAGTTAACTAGGGATACAGGCTGTGAACTAGTTAACTAGGGATATAGGCTGTGAACTAGTTAACTAGGGATATAGACTGTGAACTAGTTAACTAGAAATACAGGCCATGAACCAGTTAACTAAAGATATAGGATGTGAATCTTTAACTAAAGATACAGGCTGTGAACCAGTTAGCTAGGGATATAGGCTGTGAACTCTCTCTCTCTCTCTCAACCTTAAGTGCCCAGGGCACATGGGGCTTCCGCAAGGGTTTTCCACAAATGCCTGTCCTTTGCCTTTTTTTCTGCTCTTGCCCAGGTGAGCCCTCTATTGCTCAACATCCTTTCTGTTGTTCTTCTCCATATCTCTTTTGGTCTACCCTTACTTCTGTTCCCCTGTGGTGTCCATCTTAGTGCTATTTTGGTAGTGAGTCATCAGTCATCCGGAGCACGTCTCAACCATTGCCAGCATCTTTCCCCAATAATTGTTGTCAGTGGCTCCATCTGCATTTCTGCCAACAAGATGTTATTTCTTATGGTGTTTGGCCAAAATATTTTTCTAATTCTTCGTAAACATTTAGCCTGGAAAGAATTCAATTTGTTTTCTATGGTTTTGGTGATTTTCCAGCATTCACTTCCATAGAGTAGTACACTTAGAACATTACTCTTAAATATCCTGATTTCCATATTTATGCTTAGTTTTTTAAGATTTCCATATAGTCTGCAGCATTGCAAAAGCCTGGTTTGCTCTAGTAGGTCTGCTGTTGATGTCCTCTGTGCTGTCTTCATTTTCTACTACTCTGCTGCCAAGGTATACAAATTCATTGACCTCCTCCACTAACTTGCTATATACTCTGAGTACATTTCTGTTGTTCACATTTTGTTTCATTAACTTTGTCTTTCCTACGTTGATCTTTAGTCCTATGTTGTTTGCATTCTGAGTTAGCTTGTTTATTTTATCTTGCATGTCTTGTGGCTGCTTGATAGTAGACAAATGTCGTCTGCAAAGTCAAGGTCCTCCAGCACTGTGTCAAAGGTCCATTGTAATCCTCTGGTTTGTCTGATGTTGCCTCCTTCATTAACCAGTCTACTGCTAAGATAAATAATGTTGGTGATAGTACACATCCCTGCTTCACTCCTGTTTGTACCCTAAAGCTGGTGGAGGTATGTTCTCCACAGATCACTTTGCACTGAAGACCCTCGTATAGGGCTTTGATTACATTCACTAGGCTGTGAACTAGTTGACTAGAAATACAGGCTGTGAACCAGTTAACTAGAGATATAGGATGAAAACCTTTTAACTAGAGATAGAACCTGTTAATTAGAGATACAGGCTGGTTTACATACAGGCTGTGAACCAACTAGAGATATGGGCTGTGGACCAGTTAACTAGAAATACAGGCTGTAAACCAGTTAACTAGAGATATGCCATACCGTTTTTTATCATACAATCATAAACATTACTTGGACAGCAGCGGAATGATATGGACAACTATAAGAATATGAATGTAGTCTCTGAACTGAATGGCCTGAGGAAAGACAGCTGTGGGCCTACTTCAAAAGTGTATGGAGGACAAGATGGGAATTAGAAAGTGAGCTAAGCCCAGGTCAGATGGAGAGTTCTTGCCACTACTGCATGTGCCTCTGGCAAAGAAAAAGACATGAAGCCACTGTGCACACAGGCATGGCCACATACAGAGTTATTTCCGTGAACAGCCATATTCCTTAAAGCACTGACAGCTACTTTATGTTCTGAAATGTGCCTGGACACAGAGATTCTCTGATTACAGAGACAATATCTCTAACACAGGTGAATCAATAATATGCGTTCTTGATGAGCAAAAATGGTAGTCAGGTTTTAACACAATGTCTTCACATCAGAAGCCAGCTCACAACACACTATACCATTTCCCAGTTTAAGTAACCATCTTTATATTTATTTTCTATTTCATGCAGCCTACAAGCCTTCAATCAATTCCCCTATGTCTGAGGTGCTCACTCTGTTACTTCTTCGATTCTTTTTTTTTTTCATGCATGAAGTTTTAATCTTTATTTTTCTTCCTGCTGAAGAAGGTTAGGTTAAGATTATAACCTTGCACTCCAGATAGACTGACATCATCCTTCCACTCCAGACAGACTGACATCATCCTTCCACTCCAGACAGACTGACATCATCCTTGCACTCCAGACAGACTGACATCATCCTTGCACTCCAGACAGACTGACACCATCCTTCCACTCCAGACAAACTGACATAATCATTGCACTCCAGACAGACTGACATCACCCTTGCACTCCAGACAGACTGACATAATCCTTGCACTCCAGCTAGACTGACATCATCCTTGCACTCCAGACAGACTGACATCATCCTTGCACTCCAGACAGGCTGACTGGCATTATAACTGCATGGCAGATAGACTGATATCATCCTTGCACTCCAGACAAGTTGACTGGCATTATAACTGCACTCCAGAAAGACTGATACCATCCTTGCACTCCAGACAAGTAGACTGGCATTATAACTGCACTCCAGAAAGACTGATATCATCCTTGCACTCCAGACAAGTTGACTGGCATTATAACTGCACTCCAGAAAGACTGATATCATCCTTGCACTCCAGACAAGCTGACTGGCATTATAACTGCATGGCAGATAAGCTGACTGGCATTATAACTGCATGGCAGATAAGCTGACTGGCATTATAACTGCATGGCAGATAAGCTGACTGGCATTATAACTGCATGGCTGATAGGTTGCCATCATCTCTGCACTCCGGACAGGTTGACATTGTAATTGCTCTCCATATACCACAGGATACCTGAAATCAAAAGAAGGTAAAATGTTAATGGGAAAAGAAGACATTGTGGACAGGTGGAAAGTGTACATCAGTGAGCTATATGGAGGAGAAAGACCAGAATTAACACCAGATACTGAAAACTGTGATGGACCACCAATACCTAAAGATGAAATCATAGATGCCATTAAACACATGAAGAAAGGAAAAGTGACTGGGCCTGATAATATAACAATAGAAGAAATAGAGGCACTAGAGGAGATAGGAATAAAAATAATAACCAAGTTACTCAATGACATTTACAACAGTGGTTATATTCCCAGTGACCTGATTAAATCCACATTTACAGCACTACCAAAGAAACCAGGTGCAAAGGAATGTGACGACCACCGGACTATCAGCCTCTCATGTCACATAACGAAGCTACTTCTGAGAATCATTATGAGAAAACAAGGAAAAAAGATAAAAATGGAAATAGCAGATGAACAGTTTGGATTTGTTGAAGGAAAGGGAAAACACAGTGCCATTTATGCTTTACAAACACTAACAGAAAGAGCTTTAGAAGTACAGAAAGATCTCTAATTATGCTTCATTGATTACACCAAGGCATTTGACAAGGTGAAACATAAAGAAATTATTAAAATGCTTGAAGACATCAATATAGACGGCAAAGACCTGAGGATTGTAAAACATCTATACTGGCAGCAAGAAACAGTAATTCGAGTTGAAAATAGAACTGGAAAATATCAACCTATGAAACAAGGGGTGCGACAAGGATGTTTACTATCTCCAGACCTTTTTTCTCTGTACAGCGAGAATATTCTAAGAATGATCATCACAGAACCAGGCATCAAAACTGGAGGATACAATATTAACAACCTTCGGTATGCTGACGACACAGTACTGATAGCTGAGAACCAACAAGACCTGCAAAATCTCTTGGATAAAGTGGCCAAAGAAAGTGAACAGAAAGGCCTTACTTTGAACATCAAAAAGACAGAGACTATGGTTATATCTAAGAAACAGAATCCACCACCATGCAGTATAAAATTAAACTGAACTATTCTAAAGCAGGTGCAGAAATTCAAATACCCTGGAGCAGTAATAACTTCAGATGGGAAATGCAGAACAGAAATTAGGAACAGAATAGGCCAAGCAAAGACTGTATTTCAGAGAATGAGAAACATATTAGCTAACACATCTTTATCAATGAATGTTAGAAAACAAGTCCTAAAATGCTATATTGAACCTATCTTGTTATACGGAAGTGAATCATGGACAATAGGCAAGTCTGCACAAAAATCACTGGAAGCAGCAGAAATGTGGTTTATTAGAATAATGTTGCGAATTCCCTCGACAGCAAAAATAACTAATGAAGAATGTATGAGAAGAGCTGGAGAGACAAAAAACCTTGTGAGATAAGAGAGAGACAATGTACTTTCATAGGACATGCAATGAGAAGAGGGGGTATTGAAAATATTATAACAACAGCAAAAATAGAAGGAAGAAGATCAAGAGGAAGACCAAAAGAAATGATACCGGACAGTCTGACGGGATGGTGTGAGAGGTGATCACCAACTGAGCTGATGGTCTGCATGAAGGATCGTGTACTCTGGAGAAGCATAATAGCCAACGCCAGTCGGCACGGCAGCTGATGATGATGATGATATAGTTTGATATCATAACTACACTTCAGATAGGTTGACATCACACCTGCACTCCATACAGTTTGACATCATAACTACATTTCAGATAGGTAACATCATAACTATATTTCAGACAGGTTGACATCATGACTATATTTCAGATAGGCTGACATCATAACTGCAATCAGATAACCTGACATCATAAATGTACTCCAGATAAGATGACATAATTGCACTCAAGACAGGCTGACACCATCTCTGCAATGTAGATAGGCTGTCTGGATACTACTCAATTCCTTCTATAAACCACATATTACTACAAGGAGAATCTGTCACTCAAGAAACAATGGCAGCACAATGCAACAGCTCAACAAAACCATGAATTATGGACAGCATTTAGCTGTCACAGCAGAATTCAAGATCATCAATTCAGTGTTCTATTTAAAAATACCTGAATAAAGTAATACCTAACTGACCGGTTACTGGATTGGATATGACGTCCCTACTTTGTGTCACAAACCTTATAGCATCCACATCAAACAGTTTCTGCGGTGGTCGTCGTTTCCTCTTCTTCTGGTCCTGGTTGGCAGATGATCGCAACATCCCGCGAGGACGGGTGTAATCAATACGAGGGATGAGTTTCAACTCTACCTCATTCTGAGAAGGGTACACTATATCCACCTATTTGATGCACAAAGAAAGTTATCAATTCACCTATTTCACTATACTCTCTCTAATCTAGGAGATCCCACTTTATGCTGGAAAAACTTCATGCCACCCACAAACTCTTTGTAATTGACCTCTTTTTACAACAATCAGCCATGTTTTACTAGTTCTCTCTATATAACTGATCTCTCTTCACAACAATCAGCCATGTTTTACTAGTTCTCTCTATATAACTGATCTCTCTTCACAACAATCAGCCATGTTTTACTAGTACTCTCTATATAACTGATCTCTCTTTACAACTATCAGCCATGTCTTACTTGCTCTCCACAGACAGCTGATCTTTCATTTCAATGATAAATCATGCCTAACTTGTCCTCTCTGCATTAGATAAGTAATTTCTCATGACAAACCTGTGCAAGGTCATCTTTAAAGATACCACGCTTGAGGCGGACCCAGGCTTTAGGTTTCAAACTGGCAGTCTCCTTGACAACTTTCATAACATCTGTCATCTCACGTATGGGAACCATCTATGAAACACACAAATCGAAGGCTCAGCAATCATACACTATGAATGGCAACTATCAGTTACTTGAAGAAAATACCAAGAGATATCACTTAATCAGGCCAAACTAATCAAAACCACTGGAAAGCCTGCCCCTACAACTTGCTCCTGGCAACAGGTTGCTATGCTACAGCATACTTGCCTAAGAGGCACAATTAGCACACTCCCAACATTGGCAGAACCAGCTAAATATGCAGATTCTTAGGTGTAATCAAGTCAAAATAACCTTCGCCATCCCTATAGAGTACATACAGCCCAAATCTTTCATTATGCCATCAACTAATCACTGGGCTTCTTCTAGTTTTCTGCTCCAGTAAGATTCACCAAGAACTATCTAACACCCTAAGTTCTCTGTCTTACTACCACAATGTTTTCAAACATTCATTTCAGAAAACAGAAAGAATATAGTTTAAATGTGGGCTGATCTTAAGTGATCTATAACTGTGGTAAAAACATTACAGCTTTCAAAATCAGCAAGCTACAAATCTCGCAGCCAAGACTGGCATTGAATACACATATATTCTATTACTGAAAACATGACAATGTACATTATCATCATCAGTCCTCTGTACTCCCAACGGAGCATAAGTCTTCAACACAGGTTCCCCAGCCAATCCTGTCTTGAGCAAGTCTGGATACATCACACTATGTCTTTCCCACTTCCTTTAGTTCTTCCTGCATTGTGTGTCTCCATGTCCCCCATGGCCTGCCCCTCATTCTTTTCCCCTAAGGTGGCCAAGTCAAGGCAGTATAAGGGTGTTTTGTATTTTTTCCAATCGCTGTATGTGGCTCACCCATTTCCACATTCATCTTTTGGCATTGTACAGTACACTGAAAACCTTATTTGAGGCAGATATCCATGGCAGAAAAATGATGACAAGATTACGTATGGCTGAATAATATCAAGAAATGCCAGGACATATCTTATACATGAGCATCATCTTAGTGAGACTTATCAAACAAAAGATTTACTCACAGCTAAGACAGCACAAAATGATCATACTAGAACAACAAGAGCTTGACTTCCACATTCTTCCAGCAAAACACAGGAGTGCTGCACTGCAAAAACTGACTCACAAACATACAGTATAGACAGAACTAAAACAGTGCACTTGCCTGCTGTTTGTAGAAACCCATGCGGAGGTTGCCAATACCTTCAATAGCCTGCTTGACGTGTGTCTGTTTGAAAGCTTCTATGTAGATGTAACCCTTAAGTCCTTCTTTAGCAACCACAGACTTGATTTGAAGGGGCTAGCAAAAACCAAAAAAAAAAAAAAACAGGACAATGATTTGAGATATTTATTGTAGCGAGTAACAATGATTCTTCCATCTTCAGACCATTCACCAGTTGCTGTTCAGAGCTGAATATGTCAGTGACTGAAGATGGACAGCACGGTTTACTATAGCTGCACATCATGACAACTCGGAGCCAGCCAAGAGTCTACCCTTCCCCTTCCTGCTCCAAGCACCAAGATAACATGCTCCTGCAGCCTGGCCTTCAGACAGGTCTCAACAAACATTTACAAAGACAACAAACATGATGTGAAAACTTCTGACAGGAAACTTCACCTCACAACATCAACCAATCACTGAACTAGATGTACAATGACATAACAAAACATACATACAAACTGCTACCTCTTTCATAAAGGTATATTATACAATTTTAAAATTTATTTAAATATTTTACATACAACTATCCTCTGATGATAAAACAGAATTTTAGGATTTCAAGTTCCAGATGGTTCCAACTGCCACTTCATGACAACAACAAAAATTTCCCAACTGTTTGGCTAAACCAATGAATGCCACATTTTCTACTGAATACTCTATGAGAATAATTTCAAACAGCCGTACAATGCAACTGACAACAACCTTGTTCTCATATATAAACTGATAATCTAATTTAATAAATGGTTTATAAGTGAATATTCATCTATACATTTTGTAATGCCAGCAATACTGACCTCATCTGTCACCAGATCATCTTAGCTGTTCATAGAATGTCCTAACAGAGCAACAACCCTTACCTCATCTGTGAACAGTGACCTGAAGCAATCCTGACTTCATCTGTCAACTGATCATCTTAAGCTAGCCAACAATCCTGACCTCATCTGTCAACTGATCATCTTAAGCTAGCCAGCAATCCTGACCTCATCTGTCAACTGATCATCCTAAGCTAGCCAGCAATCCTGACCTCATCTGTCAACTGATCATCTTAAGCTAGCCAACAATCCTGACCTCATCTGTCAACTGATCATCTTAAGCTAGCCAGCAATCCTGACCTCATCTGTCAACTGATCATCCTAAGCTAGCCAGCAATCCTGACCTCATCTGTCAACTGATCATCTTAAGCTAGCCAGCAATCCTGACCTCATCTGTCAACTGATCATCTTAAGCTAGCCAGCAATCCTGACCTCATCTGTCAACTGATCATCCTAAACTAACCAGCAATCCTGACCTCATCTGTCAACTGATCATCTTAAGCTAGCCAGCAATCCTGACCTCATCTGTCAACTGATCATCTTAAGCTAACCAGCAATCCTGACCTCATCTGTCAACTGATCATCCTAAGCTAGCCAGCAATCCTGACTTCATCTGTCAACTGATCATCCTAAGCTAGCCAGCAATCCTGACCTCATCTGTCAACTGATCATCCTAAGCTAGCCAGCAATCCTGACCTCATCTGTCAACTGATCATCCTAAGCTAGCCAGCAATCCTGACCTCATCTGTCAAATGATCATCTTAACTGTTCACAGAATGTCTTAACAGACCAACAACCCTTACCTCATCTGTGAACAGTGACCTGAAGCAGTTCTGACCTCATTTTGTGCTCATCTTTTTTACAAAGAAGACAACAAAGAGCTAAGTGTTTAATTTTCACCTATTTTTCAGTTTTATTTTTCTGTTGTGTTGTTTTTGTATGTGATCCATGAAAAAAAAGAGGCATTTTCTGAATTACTGGATTTTTGTACATTCTTCGTTTATTCGTGCTCATCTTATTTTCTGTCACTTTCACTCCTGCCCACTTTACTCACTCACTCACTTTATCCTTCCGTAGAACTGAACCATAAACCTATGTCTACCTTTACTACCAGAACCAGTTCCACTGCAGCTGTCATTTCTCTTTATCTCTCACCATGACCTCATCTATGACCTAATCATCTAAACTCCCTCAACAGACTGTCCTGAGCAGCAACCTTTACATCCTCAGTGAACAGAGATCTGAAGCACCTCTAACCTCATTTGTAAAACAAAACTGCCTGAAAACAAAGCACAGCCTCTCACCTCCTCTGTGAACTGATAAGCTATCATCTTCCTCATAATGTGAATCACCGTAGCCTTCTCTTCTCCCATTCTACACTTGACAACCCAAAGATTTGGATCCCTGCAAAAAAGACATGACATACATTGAGATCTCTTCTGACTATACCAGTAATAAAGAGAAAATACTGTAGCAGTATGGTACTAGAGTCTCTCTGTGTAACTATACTGCTGTAGCACATTACTATAATCTCTCTAACTATTCTGCTGTACTACATTACTATAATCTCTCTATGAGACTGTTCTGCTGTACTACATTACTATAATCTCTCTATGTATCTATACTGTTGATCTACATTACTAAATTCTCTCTATGAGACTATTCTGCTGTACTACATTACTAAATTCTCTCTATGAGACTATTCTGCTGTAATACATTACTAAATTCTCTCTATGAGACTATTCTGCTGTAATACATTACTAAATTCTCTCTATGAGACTATACTGCTGTACTTCATTCATTCATTTGCATGTCCCTTGCAGAACTTTGCCTCCCTAACAGCACTCCTGTAGGGCTCTCAGTTGTGAGCAAGATGGCCTGCTGCTGATGCATCCATCTGCAGATCATTAACAATGTCTTGCAGCCATCTTCGCTTTGATCTTTCTCTTTCTTTTTCCCATTATGTACCCATCCAAGACGGTCTTCTCTAGATTATCATGAATTTTAATGTGTTCAAAATATTTGAATTTTCTTTGTTTAATCCTCTTTACTAGCCAGCCTTCTTCAATATTATGTTCTTGTAGTATGGATATATTTGTTCTTTTTTGTGTCTATGATATTTGAAGAACTCTTCTGTAGCATTTACATTCAAAGGCATTTATAGGTTTCTCAACTGTTTTGTTAAGTATCCAGGTCTCACAGGCATATGTTGTGATGGGAAAGATGCATGCCCTTAAAAATCTTATTTTTGTGGTTCTATCTGTTCCTCTCCACAGATTCTTTAGTTGTTTTACTTTCTGAAGAGCAACAGATGCCCTCCTTTTAATTTCCCTCATTATATCTCCATTATTAGTTAGTAGTGATCCAAGTTATTCAAAACTCTCCACTTCTTCCAAATTGATACTTATTTCAGCTGCCTTGTTTGTTTTGTCAGTTGTCATCAATTTAGTTTTCTTCGCATTAAGTACATTGTTAATTCGCATAGAGGTTTTGCTCTTCACTATTCTTACAGACTGACATAATTAGTTTTTCCATTCTTTTTTGTGTTGTGAACAGTAATACTGTGTCATCAGCATATCTAATCTCTGGTATTTTATAACCTCCAATTGTTATACTGCTGTACTACATTACTAAATTCTTTCTTTGTGACTTTACTGCTGTACTACATTACTAAATTCTCTCTATGAGACTATACTGCTGTACTACATTACTAAATTCTCTGAGACTATACTGCTGTACTACATTACTCTCTATTAGACTATACTGCTGTACTACATTACTACAGACTCTCTATGTTATGAGCTTGCCAGAAAGTTTCATCATTCTCTTATCTAACTTTAGGAGAGAAACATATAAATCAAGATGTCACAGGGGACAAGCAAGGACTGAAAACAAAATTCTGCAAATCTTATCTGATGCGAGGAAGACTGTACGAAAACAAGACAACCTGGAGGACAGAATGAAAACAAGACAGGGAGGACGTTATAAAAAAAACAAGACATTAGGAGTACAGAATGAAAACAAGACAGGGAGGATGCCATAAAAACAAGACATCTGGGAGGAGAGAACGAAAACAAGACACTATACACTTACTTGACTCCAGGCAGTCTGCCTTGTTGGGTGATCTCATCAGACATCTCCTCTCCTTCTCCAAATCGTTCTGCTGTGGTCACGCTGCCAAACTTCTGCCTATAGTACTGCTCAATCTCATCCTCCCTCTGGCTCCTGTGTGAGGAGATAATTAACAATGTTGGAAGTTAATAATATTAACTTTTCTATGGCTGAATCACTTAAATGGCTTCTCAGACTGAAGGCAATGGAAAATGTCCCTGCTGCTGTAGCCATCTAATGTATTCCTGCTGGTGTTATGGAGTATATGTGCCTGTGTTAAAATCCTCCCTTCTTAGAGGATAATGAAGCACCAAATGACTTATCCAGAGAGCATTGGTGATGATCATTTAGACACACTACAATAACTTGATTAGAATCACAAACATTTCTTTGAATCAATGACATGCTGGAAGTTAAAAGTTTTTTTATGATGGCAAATACATCACTCTTATCTTCGGAAGTATATGATAAGAGCTTCAAATTAATTTAGTAAAAGAAAAGTAACCTGAACCTATGCCAGACAAGGATACAGCCCATGTTAACATTTTCATCCACACTGAGGCTAATAAGTGGGTTAACTAATGCATCAGTTAGCAGGAGACTTAACTCTGGGCAAAAACTTTCCATCTAATTCAACATAGTTCAACTACTCAGTCTCATACTTTCAATGAAATTCTGCCTGAAAGACTGTCTGAATGTGTCAGTAGTCTGACTGAAATTCTGCCTGGTAGACTGGTCTGAATGTATCAGAGGTTTGACTGATATTCTGCCTGGAAGACTGGTCTGAAAGTATCAGAAGTTTGGCTGAAATTCTGCCTGGTAGACTGGTCTGAATGTATCAGAGGTTTGACTGAAATTCTACCTGGTAGACTGGTCTGAATGTGTCAGAAGTCTGACCTGTTCTCTGTTTCCCTGGAAGATCCAGTCTTATTTCTTGCCTTTATTTGCCTCAATTTGAAAAGAAAGCACCAGAACACAATATTTTAACTTCAGATTTGATACATATTGTTCAATTAGTAGTTCCCAGATTTGACACATATTGTTAAACTAGTAGGTTTCAGATTCAACACATATTGTCAAACTAGTAGCTCTCAGATTTGACACATAAACTACTGGTTCCAATGTTTGACACATTCTGTTAAAATACCAATCCCAGGTTAAACTAGTGCTTCCCAGACTTGACACATTGTTAAATTAGCAGTTCCCAGTGCAGGCAGTAGGAAGATTTGAAAGGGGGGGGGGGGGGTGTTTGAGGGAAAGGAAGCAGCAGGATGTATCAAACCCAGATGTGTGAATAAAAAAAGTTTTCAAGGACACTGGGGAAAAACTTACGTTCAAGGATAGGCACCTGATCTTACTAAACAGGAAGGCTTGGAAATGGCATGCCAAACAACACACACAAAACCATCCCATCATCTCTAACTGGATCTAACAGGACAATAATCTAGACCAGAGAATATAAATGAAGTGAATCTGTAACTTCAGTTCTTAGTAAGTGAATCAGTGAATCTGTAACTTCAGTTCTTAGTAAGTGAATCAGTGAATCTGTAACTTCAGTTCTTAATAAGTGAATCAGTGAATCTGTAACTTCAGTTCTTAGTAAGTGAATCAGTGAATCTGTAACTTCAGTTCCTGGTGTAATATTTTCATCCAAGCATCTGTGCTACAGCGAATATGTGAACAGAACACAACACATTTACTTACTCCCAAATATGTCTCAGCCTCTGGTGGCTCTCTATTTCACGTTCAGAGGCATCGTACGTTGACTTTCGGTCAATAATTTCTTCTGCTCCATCTTCCCACTCACCATCATCCTCATCATCTTCATCGTCCACGTCTGACAGAACAAACAAAAAAAAGTATATTAGTACGCTCATACAATAAATATCGTTCTCAACCTTTCTTCATCTCATTTATAATTTGTTACGAAAACGAGAAGCACTAAATCTTTCAAGCATGGGTGCATTAGTGGCACTGTGGGTAGTGTGCTCATCTCTCACAAAGAGTTTGGTGGTTCATGTCCTATCTGTGGCACTCCAGCTGGGAAAAAAAAGCCTTCTAGAGCTGGAGAAGGAAAGATGGCTGACCAGGTGTGACGCTGACCACATCATCCTTTAGCATGCCAACAAGTGAAAGAAAATATATTGGCACTAACATTACAGCCCTAAATGCTTCTATTCTATCTGCAAGGACCTGAGCCACTGTTTTCATGCCGACATGGCTGCGTATTACAACCAAATGAAACCAAAAGCAGAAGTATTTCTAAGTATATCGTTACACACAACATAAAAAAGGAAAAAAAAAAAAATTGCATGTAAACCTCTAGGTAAATGGTGGGAAAAAAAAAATCCCTAGTCTCTTATACTAAATAGTAAAAAAAAAAAAAACAATCCCATGTCTCTTATACTAAATGGTAAAAAAAACAAACAATCCCTAGTCTCTTATACTAAATAGTAAAAAAAAAAAAATCCCCAATCTCTGATACTGACTAGTAAAAAAAAAAAAAAATCCCTAGTCTCTGATACTGAATATTTTTTTTAAAAAAATTCCCCAGTCTCTGATACTGACTAGTAAAAAAAATTTTTAAATCCCCAGTCTCTGATACTGAATAGTAAAGAAAAAAATCCCTAGTCTCTGATACTGAATAGTTAAAAAAAAAAATTCCCAGTCTCTGATACTGACTAGTAAAAAAAATTTTTAAATCCCCAGTCTCCGATTATGAATAGTAAAGAAAAAAACCCCCAGTCTCTGATGCTGACTAGTAAAAAAAAAAAATACCCAGTCTCTGATACTGACTAGTAAAAAAAAAAAAATCCCTAGTCTCTGATACTGACTAGTAAAAAAAAAAAAATCCCTAGTCTCTGATACTGAATAGTTAAAAAAAAAAAAAATTCCCCAGTCTCTGATACTGACTAGTAAAAAAAAAACAAAAATCCCCAGTCTCTGATACTGACTAGTAAAAAAAAAACAAAAATCCCCAGTCTCTGATACTGACTAGTAAAAAAAAAAAAAAATCCCCAGTCTCTGATACTGACTAGTAAAAAAAAAACAAAAATCCCCAGTCTCTGATACTGACTAGTAAAAAAAAAACAAAAATCCCCAGTCTCTGATACTGACTAGTAAAAAAAAAACAAAAATCCCCAGTCTCTGATACTGACTAGTAAAAAAAAAACAAAAATCCCCAGTCTCTGATACTGAATAGTAAAGAAAAAAAACCCCAGCCTCTGATACTGACTAGTAAAAAAAAATTCCTAGACTCTGCACCCTTATAGCCATTGTCTGAAAACCAGGAAAAGAAAATCATAATTTCTATTTCAACTCCAAAAATACTTCCAGATAAGTGCAACACGAAAGATCCATTACTTCATAAAACAGAGCAGCTTTATACCTGACTCACTGCTAACTCTAGTTTACTGCTAACTCTGCACCATTGCTAAAATTGTTTTACTGTTAGCTGCTCTCTCCTGGATACATCAGCGGCAGGCCATCTTGCTCACACCTGGGAGGCCTACAGGAGTGCTGTTTGGGAGTTAAAGGGACATGCAAATGAATGAATGACTCTCTCCTGAACCTTAAGTGCCCAGAGCATGAGGCTTCCGTAAGGGTTTTCCACAAATGATTGTTCTTTGCTTTTTTTCCTGCTCTTGCCCAGGTGAGCCCTCTATTCTCAACATCCTCTCTGTTGTTCTTCTCCATGTCTCTTTTGGTCTACCCTTACTTCTTTTCCCGTGGTGTCCATCTTAGTGCTGTTTTTGGTAGTGAGATGTCAGTCATTCAGAGCACATGTCCCAACCATCGCCAGTGTCTTTCCTCAATAATTGCCATCAGTGGAGTGGCTTCATTTGCATTTCTGCCAACTGTTAACTACAGCCCATACTAATTCTAGTGATTTTTTGTGATTTTACCTTCATATAAATGATACCACAGTTTAGAAAATGATTAACTGGTGCCACGCAAACTAAAACATAAACAACCATTATTACAAGTAACCGAATAATAATCTTATACCATGGTTTTCTAAAAAAAAAACTGCTGAACTATAGCCTCCACACCAAAGAGTGAAAATAGGCAAGGGCTGGTGTGAGGAGACATGCACGCTGGCTGCCTCACTTCACAGACCAAAACTAAGCTTGTAGTAGTTAGTGTTCTGTAGCAAGCTGAGGTCAAAAACACATCCTGTAGCTTTCATCACTTAGGTGACTCTGTCACCCCTTTTTTTCATCAGGTAGAACATTCTGAGACTCTTGAAAAATTGGAAAATTGGAAAAGTCAACTAATTCAGGTAAAAGTAGTATTTTCCTTTCTCTTCCCATCACTTTTAACATGCTATAGTTTTCATGTAATAAATTTAATGACAAAAAAAAAAAAAATTCAATTTTTGGTATTTTCCCAATTAAGGTGTGATTCTACATACCTGCTTCATCAATGATAAAACCTCTTGCTCCTGAATATTTCTTCTTACGAGTTCTTGTCTCTTCTTCCTCATCTTCTTCTTCATCGTACTCCTAGAACATTCATTAAAAAAAAGTGCATGTTTACACACTAATAACAGGTGCATGTTTACACACTAATAACATGTGCATGTTTACACACTAATAACGAGTGCATGTTTACAAACTAATAACAGGTGCATGTTTACACACTAATAACAGGTGCATGTTTACACACTAATAACAGGTGCATGTTTACACACTAATAACAGGTGCATGTTTACACACTAATAACAGGTGCATGTTTACACACTATTAACAGGTGCATGTTTACACACTTATCAGAACATGTGCATGTTTACACACTAATAACAGGTGCATGTTTACACACTATTAACATGTGCATGTTTACACACTTATCAGAATATGTGCATGTTTACACACTAATAACAGGTGCATGTTTACACACTATTAACATGTGCATGTTTACACACTTATCAGAACATGTCCACTGACCCAAGAGCTCTACAGTTAACTCTTTCACTACTAAACAACATTGGAACGTTTGGTATATCTTGGATGCCCAAGTGAATGAATGTTCAGAGCGATATTTAGGAAGTCTAAATAAAATGAAAAGTAGCACACTTCTAATCAAAACCATACTTTAAATTTCAGAAGAATTTCAGTTACTTTCTACCAAAATTTCTCATCAAAACTTATTTCAGCAGAGCATGGAAATTAATTCAGGACTGAAAGAATTAAATAACACACAACCTTTGTCCCAAAAGTTCCAAGACTAACAATCTCAACTTATGTAATTGTTAAGCTTTGCCAGTTGCTGTGTGAATGCACCTTGACATCTGAAGATTTGTCTGTTTCAGCAACATAAGTACTCATGACCTCCGCTACATGGCAGCACATGGTGGGAGAACCAGTATCACTTGTCAGTGGCATATTAAGCTGTAAGAATGGATGTGCAATTGGAACAGAAAGTAAACATCCAAATTCTGGGCAAAGCTGGACAAGACAGCCGCAGAGACACTGCAGCTTCTACGTGATGCCCACAGCCATGAAGATTTATCTCGGGCACAAGTGTCTGAGTGTCAGGTAGGGAGTCAGTGGAGGATGACTCAAGATTACGTCATTTTTTAGCGTATTACTACTTGTAAATAGCTTAAAAATAAAGCTAAATTTAAAAAATTATTCTTAATGAATATGACAGCTTATTTAATATTCTGCCATCAAATAAATATTTTGTTAAGTTCAGTTTTTTTCATGTGTGAGGTTGGCAGAAGAAACCAAAGTCTGTGCCAGGAGATTCTATCCAGGGAATCGTGCTCTAAAAATGACAAATATGTCTGGCTGGTAAGACACACCAGTATACTCAGCATACACCACGATCTGTCTTACGGGGAAAAGAAAAACCTAGTCTCATGTTAAATCAGAAGTGTGCATGTGTGTGTGTGTGTGTGTGTGTGGGGGGGGGAGGATATTACCATTAAAATACTTATTCCTCTCCATACTTCTCTCCCCTCTTTACTTTTTTTCATTCACTAAAAGCAATATCTTACCCTTTTCACTGCTGTGTTCCCTTTGCATGCTGCGACCCTCTGTGCTACATACTTCTGCATATCACTTCCCCTCCCCCCATCCTAAATATTTGTTTGCGTCATTCAAAAATCTAAGAATTACCACAAGTCACTGTGACTATGTTTTCTCCATTCATGTTACAAAGTAATATTTACCTCACTGATGACACATTTTTCACTGAATGATTTTTACATTAATTTTTTGTTAAAAAGCTGCTTCAGTAATGGTTTTGTGTGTGAAATGTTACAAAACATGGTGTAAGTCACAAAGTGATATCACAGTATGCATATGTGTCTTGTTTCCCATTGTTTTTGTTTTGTTCTGCGTGTGTGCTTTTTTTTTTTTTTTTGTATGCACAACACTTTCTCAATGGGCCCTTTTCCTGTGATGATGATGACGATGATGAGACTATCTCTGAAAACTCGATCACCTCAGGCAATGATGCTGTTGTCTAAGAAATGAAACATTCTCAAAAGCAATAATAAAAGTGGCCAGGATGTAATATCACTAAATATCATTCATTCCTTTGCATGTCCTTTGCGGAACTTTGCCTCCCAAACAGCACTCCTGTAGGCCTCTCGGTTGTGAGCAAGATGGCCTGCTGCTGCTGCATCCATTTCCAGATCATCAACGATGTCTTGCAGCCATCTTCGTTTCGGTCTTCCTCTTTTTCTTTTTCCCATTATGTATCCTTCCAATACGGTCTTCTCTAAATTATCATGACGTTTAATGTGGCCAAAATATTTAAGTTTTCTCTCTTTAATCCTCTTTACTAGCCAGCCTTCTTCAATATTAAGCTCTTGTAGTATAGATATATTTGTTCTTTTTTGTGTCCACGATATTTGGAGAACTCTTCTATAGCATTTACATTCAAAGGCATTTATGTGCTTCTCAGCTGTTTTGTTAAGTGTCCAGGTCTCACAGGCATATGTTGCGATGGGAAAGATGCATGCCCTTAAAAATCTTATTTTTGTGGTTCTGTCTGCTCCTCTCCACAGATTCTTTATTTGTTTTACTTTCTGAAGAGCAATAGATGTCCTCCTTTTAATTTCCCGCATTGTATCTCCATTATTAGTTAGTAGTGATCCAAGATATTCAAAACTCTCCACTTCTTCCAGTTTTTCCTCACTGATACATATTTCAGTTGCCTTATTTGTTTTGTCAGTTGTCATCACTTTAGTTTTCTTTGCATTAAGATAGAGGTTCTGCTCTTCGCTGTTCTTGCGGACTGACATAATTAGTTTTTCCATTCCTTCTTGTGTTGTGGACAGCAATACTGTGTCATCAGCATATCTAATCTCTGGTATTTCATAACCTCCAACTGTTATGGCATCGTAATATTCTTTGTCTACATCTTCTCTAACATTCCTCATTATATTTTCAGTATACAAGTTAAATAAGTAGGGTGACAATATGCACCCCTGACGGACCCCTTGTTTTATGTCAAACCAAGTTGTTGTTTCACCATTTATTCTTACTGCTGCTTGTTGGTCTAAATACAGCAGTGATGTCACTAAATATATGAAACTACCTATTATTAACACAATAATAAAACAAAATATTTATTTGATGGTAGAATATGAAATAAGCTGTCATATTCATTAAGAATAATTTTTAAAATTTAGCTTTAAAAATAAAGCTAAATTTAAAAAATTATTCTTAATGAATATGACAGCTTATTTAATATTCTGCCATCAAATAAATATTTTGTTAAGTTCAGTTTTTTTCATGTGTGAGGTTGAAATATTCTTTATTTAGAGCACATCACTAAATATATGTGCTCTAAATAAAGAATATTTCAATCAGCGTTCATTTATTTTCACGTTGTTTTTTTCATTCTTGATGTACACGAACACCACACAGCCAAAGAGCAAAACAATTTCTCCACATCCATGTGGGTACTCTAGGGAGAGAAGAGCTCTTCTGGTAAAAAGACGCACTTTGAAAAGTCTTTGTAGAATATGTTATATTCATTTGCTCTAAACTTTATCACTGAGTCCATGAAAAAAAGTAGGAAGGAAGGCTAGCAGCTGTGATACTGACCACATCACATCACTTTCTGGTAGACACTGACTGTTATGTAACTGGGTGTCTTTATGGTGAGACAGAATGTGATGCTGCATTTCAAATACAGGTCTGGTCACATATTACAAGTAAATGAAAGCAAAAGTGTATTTCTGTTTACAGTATATAGACATTACATGATACATAAAAAATTTTTTTTAATGTTTCTAAAATTCTAGGTAAATGGTGAGGGGGAAAAAAAAAAAAAATGTCCTTAATCCCTGACACTAAACAGTGAAAAAATTCCTAGACTCAGCGCCATCACAAAATGTTACAAGCTTTTAAGAAAAAGAAAGTAGGAACAACTTTATTAATTAACAAGCACAGTAGTAATGTTTTGGTTTACACCTTAATCATACAAAAAACATTCAGGACAAAGAAACAGGAAAAGAAGATAAAATATAAATTCACATGAATACTGTACAACAAATAGGAATGGAAAAGCAAAGTAAATGGAGCACTAAGCTGTGACTTGTAAGAAGCTGCCTCCAGAAGTACTCATGGTAGAGTGTTGGGAATGTTTCAATGGAGACTTGTGATGTGTGATAAGTAGGTAATAATATGGGGGGGGGGGGGGAATGCAGAAAGGAGAAAGTGATACAGTGGTAATCTAGCTGAGAGAAGGTGTCACAACAGTCATTTTCTGAACACCAGGAAATAAAAGTTGTCTCCCATTTCAGCTCCAAACATACTTTCACAGAAGCGCACATAGCAGCACAAGGGTTAATGGGCTGACAATGTGGCACAGGAGAGGAAAGGCAAGTGAACTGATCCTAAATATCAGAGAACTTGTCCACCGAAGGAGCATGATTCTATTGGCAAGGCATATAATAATAAGAAAAAAAAAATCAGACACTGTAAGTAGTTTGAGTTTGTACTTACATCTTCATCTAACAAATCCTCTCCCTCAGGTTCCTCCTCATCGCCATCTTTTTCCTCATTTCCATCACTTTCCTCAGCTTCATCATCAACATTCCTGCTCTGCTCTCCATCACTATCAGCATTTCTGTCACTTTCCTTGTCACTATCTTCATTGTGGTCACTGCCATCATTTCTGTCACCATAATCTGACCCTGCCTTGTCACTCTCATTGCCAGAAAAGTTACTATCCTCACTGTCTGACATGGCTGCTAGACTCCTGCAGCAACTGTTTACCTGTGGTCATAAATATTTGTAAGCTTTCATGAAAATCAAACAGAGTGGACATAATGACAGTAAAATAGAAAGATGCCAGCTACACAACCCTCTCACATAAAGGACTTGGCCAGACTTCATGTTCAGCGATGGCGGAAACCAGAAACAAATTATTGCATTTGAGAGAGATGCACTGATGATGCAAACATCAAAGAAGAAGAATACAATAGGGGCCATGCTCAGAGATTTTGAAGTCAGAGCACTGAAAAGAATATTGGGGAAAATAAGAGTATGGGCTCCAAATCCAAACATTTTATGCAATAAATGACATCTTTTTACTCTTTGTTTGCCTTTTAACACACCATGATTGCCTCGTGGTGCCTCTGAGTTTACTCCTATGGATGAAGATCTGTGCTAATGCTAGGATTTTTTTAAACTGCTACAACTGTAGTTGTCTTTCACCGTGCATGCAGTACTTTCCGAAATACCAGTTTTGTCATTACAGCATTTCAATCTTACTTACATCTTACATCCTTCCCGTGCCGTTAAACATCACACAGGGCTTGTATAGTAGTCTGCCAGGATTTCCTGTTTTTGGCAAGCTTTTCAACCTCATCAATGCATGTTATTCCCACTAAACTGGCCTCTTTTAACAATGTCCTCTTCACATGGTCGATCTTTTTCTTTGGCCTTTTGTATTCCACTTGATAGCATTTCAATACTGTATATAATTTTTTTAATGTAAAATTTAAACACATTTTACATAAATCAGTGGCACTTAAATGTTTCTATGATTTGTTTTTTCAGCTGTGAGATTTAATCTTTACAAAATGCTTGTATGCTGAACCAAAGCCAAAACTGGATGATTCTCTTCCCACAAATTACACAACATCAGCCTACTGGTTCAATTATCCTCCAACTGATTTTGCTGGTTACTTTTTACTAGGTTTTGGGTAACATAAACTGGCTCTGGTAACCTACAACCTCAGTTTTAATTGGTAATTTACCAGTAATGGCGGTTAACATGATCACAGAAAAACTCAGTATGAGAGAGCAGTCAGTGATCTTTATCTGACTGTGCTAGTTTCTTTCAAACAGAAATCCAAAGAACAAGAAAAACAAACAGGAACAAAAACTAAACTCACAACTGGATCAAATGGAGAATTTTCACATCTGTTGTGACTATGTAAGCAGTAAGAACTGATGATGAGGGTAAAATCTTCACACTGATGCCCACCCACAATCAGTGAAATGCTGGTATGATACGGAACAATACCCTCCAATCTGAAGGTTAATATCTTCACACTGATGCCCACCCACAATCAGTGAAATGCTGGTGTGATATGGAACAATACCCTCCTATCTGAAGGTTAATATCTTCACACTGATGCCCACTCACAATCAGTGAAATGCTGGTGTGATACGGAACAATACCCTCCAATCTGAAGGTTAATATCTATCACTGAACTGTGCTAATAAAAGAAACACTATGAAATGTTACCTTGCCACCTGCCTCGAGATTAATCATCAACTTTTTTAAAAGTTGAAACTTATATATATATATATATATGCCAAATTAACAGGCAGAGAGTCTCTTGATGAGGTTGAAAGACTCGCCGAAGACAGGAAAACTTGGCGAACTACCATGCGAGCCCTATGTGATTTTTAACGGCCCAGGAAGGATATAAGATAATATGTATGGCAATGTTTGTGCTACATAACTGGTGCTATTTTCTGGACATGTAAATCAGAGCCGACTAAGATCCTCGCTACGAAAAGGGTCGATACACTATTAGAAACGGTCTAATGATCGACATGCTCCCTGTGGTCTTTGTCTTGTGTCTACTACAAGAATAAAATAAGCCACCGTAGCTCACTTTCGTCCAGCTTTCATGCTTTGTTTCATGATCTTGGTCTCTTCTTTGGCTGGAAAGAATTCCATCGCGTAGTCACTGTGGAATCACCAACAACCAACCAACGATTTGTAGGTTCAGCATGAAGCAAAAACACAAATTCTAAAGATATTCGCGAAATGTATCAGCATTTTAGCACTAATAATGCAACTGTATAGTTTATGCTGATGTTAAAATGCTGGTAAACTATTTTCATTAGAGAATAAAGTTACTACCTTTTAAACAAAATACACACTTTCACAATCCAGTTGAAAATGTCGACCAAGCGAATAGATCTCAGATCAGTCTACTTCCGGCTGAGCCGTTGATAGCCGAAACGTCATCGGGCAACTAGATTTAGTATAAACTATTCGCCCGACAAATACTAAGGATTCTGGTGATAGTTTTTCCAAGCACAATAAAGGCTGGGTGTAAAGCTAAAAGAGAAAATATTTGTAAAATATAATTAAGAAAATTTCTCAGTAGCATTCTAAACTGCATCATATCTCTCCATTTAATTAATCTACTTGCGACAGGTAAAGACATTGTATTGATGAATTTATACAATAGATTCAAGTCACAAAAATGCATATATATATATATATATATATATATCTGAACCTTAAGTGCCCAGGGCACATGGAGCTTCCGCAAGGGTTTTCCACAAATGCCTGCCCTTTGCCTTTTTTTCTGCTCTTGCCCAGGTGAACCCTCTATTGCTCAACATCCTTTCTGTTGTTCTTCTCCATGTCTCTTTTGGTCTACCCTTACTTCTGCTCCCCTGTGGTGTCCATCTTAGTGCTATTTTTGGTAGTGAGTTGTCAGTCATTCGGAGCCTATCTGGTAAAAAAACTATCAGACTGCTACAGAAACAGAAGCAAGAAGCAAATGCAGGTGGAAGGAGAAATGCGTATCAGGAAACTGAGCCCATGAAGGTTGTGGATGAAAGCCAGCCACTGGAAGTCCCCAGCCCGACTGCAGACCTCCTGGAACCTAAACAAAAGATGCAAATAGGCAGCTGGAATGTAAGAACACTAAACCAGACTGGAAAACTAGCACAAACCATCAAGGAAATGCACATATATATATATATATATATATTATATATATATATATATATATATATATATAACTAATAATGGAGATACAATGAGGGAAATTAAAAGGAGGACATCTATCGCCCTTCAGAAAGTAAAACAAATAAAGAATCTGAGGAGGGAGCAGACAGAACTACAAAAACAAGATTTGACACTTAACAAAACAGCTGAGAAACACATAAATGCCTTTGAATGTAAATGCTACAGAAGAATTCTTCAAATATCGTGGACATAAAAAAAGAACAAATATATCTATACTACAAGAGCTTAATATTGAAGAAAGAAGAGGATTAAAGAGAGAAAACTTAAATATTTTTGACGCATAAAACGTCATGATAATTTAGAGAAGACCGTATTGGAATGAAACATAATGGGACAAAGAAAGAGAGGAAGACCAAAACGAAGATGGCTGTAAGACATCATTGACGATCTGCAAATGATGCAGCAGCGGCAAGCCATCTTGCTCACAACCGAGAGGCCTACAGGAGTGCTATTTGGGAGGCAAAGTTCCGCAAGGGACATGCAAATGAATTATATATATATATATATATATGTTTTATACATGAAGAATGAAGTAAATAGAAACAATACATTCAGAAATATTTATGCTGAAATTAATTCTCAATCCAGACTCAATCAAGGTGCTGTCTGGTCATGTCTAATAAAAATAGCAGCTAGCCTAAAAAAATAGACATTAGGAACATAGATACCGGTATTGTAATTCTAAACCTTTTTCTTTGTTTGATCATCATATTTTGCTGTTGTTGTTATCGGTGTCTGAGATATTTGGTTTTACGGATTTTTAAAAATTATTATTAAAGAACTGATTGACAGTTAACACAAAAGATGGATTTATGCTTTAGTAACACACAATAATTACTGTATAAGTATATAACTATACACGAAGCACTGCAGTAAAGCTGTGATACCAGAATGTATAAACTAGGGAAAATGTAGGAACAGCTTTATTACTTAACGACTACAAAGTTGTGAGGTTTCGGCGTGAGCCTTAACCATACAGGACGAATAAATAGAGTGAGGAGATAAAGTATAGATTCACATGAATACTATTAAAAACAAACAAAAAGAATACTTAACTGTAAATTATAAGGTGTGACTTGTCCATGGAAAAAATGGGATTTCCAACACATTTGATACAATTAACATCACTACTGTATCTAGACCAACAAGCAGCAGTAAGAATAAATGGTGAAACAACAACTTGGTTTGACATAAAATAAGGGGTCCGTCAGGGGTGCATATTGTCACCCTACTTATTTAACTTGTATACTGAAAATATAATGAGGAATGTTAGAGAAGATATAGACAAAGAATATTACGATGCCATAACAATTGGAGGTTATGAAATACCGAGATTAGATATGCTGATGACACAGTGTTACTGTCCACAACACAAAAAGGAATGGAAAAACTAATTATGTCAGTCCATAAGAACAGCGAAGAGCAGAACCTCTATCTTAATGCAAAGAAAACTAAATTGATGACAACTGACAAAACAAACAAGGCAGCTGAAATATGTATCAATGAGGAAAAACTGGAAGAAGTGGAGAGTTTTGAATATCTTGGAACACTACTAACTAATAATGGAGATATAATGAGGGAAATTAAAAGGAGGACATCTATCGCTCTTCAGAAAGTAAAACAAATAAAGAATCTGTGGAGAGGAGCAGACAGAACCAAAAAAGTAAGATTTTTAAGAGCATGCATCTTTCTCATCGCAACATATGCCTGTGAGACCTGGACACTTAATAAAACAGCTGAGAAACACATAAATGCCTTTGAATGTAAATGCTACAGAAGAGTTCTTCAGATATCGTGGACACAAAAAAAAGAACAAATATGTCTATACTACAAGAACTTAATATTGAAGAAGACTGGCTAGTAAAGAGGATTAAAGAGAGAAAACTTAAATATTTTGGACACATTAAACGTCATGCTAATTTAGAGAAGACCGTGTTGGAAGGATACATAATGGGAAAAAGAAAGAGGAAGACCAAAACGAAGATGGCTGCAAGACATCGTTGACGATCTGCAAATGGATGCAGCAGTGGCAAGCCATCTTGCTCACAACCGAGAGGCCTACAGGAGTGCTGTTAGGGAGGCAAAGTTCCGCAAGGGACATGCAAATGAATGAATGAATGAATGGCTTGTCCAGCGGTGTGTGTGTGTCAGGAATGGATTTAGTAGAACGTGGAGACTGTTTAAATGGAGACCTGTGATATGTGGTCGGTGGGTTGTAACTGGGGGTGGTGGATGGGGAACCGGGGAGGGGAGAGAGAGTGATACAATGTTGACCTAACCAGGAGAAGTTGAAACAGATGATAGGGGATGAGGGGATGCAAAGTGATGCTATGAGGAGGTTTGACAAGTAAGAAGGGGTGGAGCTTAGTGGAGAGGTACTATAATGACTGAAGAGAATGTTAAATGTAGCTGAACAGCGAGTTTAACCCATGTGGCTCCAGCGTCCCTTAATTTTGAATGCTGCGGTTCTCAAGCGCCAGGCGGCTTGTGTCATCTGCGTGACATTGTTTGATGGCTGTTACCAGAAAATCAGATTTGCCTCTGTGGTTGGGGCCATTGAAATGATATTGGACTTGTTTCGAAGCATGCTGGGCGATGTCGTACAGATGTTTTTGCATGCGGTCCCCTAATCTGAGGCCTGTCTCACCAATATACGTTATCCTGCGTCTTTTGCAAATGATGACTTATATCACATTGCGGGACTCGCATGTGAATCCCTCATGAAGAGTGAGGATAGTTTTGAGAAAGGTGATTGTTTTCGTTTCCCAGACTACCGGGCAGGTAACGCAGAGGTGCGCTTACAATTTTCTGGTGCCAACATATGTAAGGCTCTGCTTCAAGTGGCTGTGGATGAGGATGTCCTTAAGGTTTGGCTCACGTTTGTATGCCAATAGGGGTGGGTCAGAGAAAATGCTGCGAGTGTCGAGATCGAGTTGGATTAGTGGCAGATGATGATAAAGAATTTTCTTAACCATCTGACCATGCGGTTGGAAAGGCAGTAGTAACTTAACTCTGTCAGATGGAGTAACAGACTTTTTCCTGAATACTTCTTTGCGGCTCACTAGTTGGATACGGTTGAAGGCTTCACGATGAACCTTTTCTGGGTAGTGGCGATGATGGAAAAATTCTAACAACTTGTTGGACTGATCTATAAAGTCCAAATTATCCTGACATATGCGGTGAAGATGGAGGAGTTGGGAGTATGGGAAGGAGTTCTTACAGGCTTCAGGATGGGAGGAGGTGTTATGCAGCATGGCCTTGTAAGTAACGGATATATTGTTGTTGTTATTATTATTATTAATGAATATGATTATGAAAATATACTTTAAAGAAAATAGGGACATCGAATAGCGACAAAGAAAAGGAAGAGAATTCCATGACACTAGAACAAGACGCCGACAATTGTAAACATTGAAAACAGTTAATAGAAAAAGACGAGACTCGGTGACGCTGACATATAGGTAACACAAAGGTAAGACGCCAGAAAGTAGGATGGTCTAGTGATAACAAAGCCGTGTGACTGGACGTTGACACTTGTAAACAATAGAAAAGACGAATAGAAAAAGCAGACACAATGAAAAGCGAGGACACAATAAAACCTCAGACATGAAATAGCAAGATAATATCTTAGGTAAATGACAATTGTATAGACGGAGTTGTCACTTTGACACCTATTAGCGTTATGACGATATAGCAAACGGTTTTTAAATAAAGGAGTGACCAATTCAATATTTAGAGGAGTGGCCTATTGGACAATTGACTTACTAGAGATAAGGCACGGGCCAGTTTGAGTGACGGACAATCAGAACGCTCATAGGAACCAGTGGACATCTGAAGGGTGGAGCCAAAATCTCTCTCTCTCTCGGAACCTTAAGTGCCCAGGGCACATGGAGCTTCCGCAAGGGTTTTCCACAAATGTCTGTCCTTTGCCTTTTTTTCTGCTCTTGCCCAGGTGAGCCCTCTATTGCTCAACATCCTTTCTGTTGTTCTTCTCCATGTCGCTTTTGGTCTACCCTTACTTCTGTTCCCCTGTGGTGTCCATCTTAGTGCTATTTTTGGTAGTGAGTTGTCAGTCATTCGGAGCACATGTCCCAACCATCGCCAGCGTCTTTCCTCAATAACTGTTGTCAGTGGCTCCATCTGCATTTCTGCAAATAAGATGTTATTTCTTATGGTGTTTGGCCAAAATATTTTTCTAATTCTTCGTAAACATTTAGTCTGGAAAGAATTCAACTTGTTTTCTATTGTTTTGGTGATTTTCCAGCATTCACTTCCATAGAGTAGTACACTCAGAACATTACTCTTAAATATCCTGATTTTCATATTTATGCTTAGTTTTTTAGATTTCCATATAGTCTGCAGCACTGCAAAAGCCTGGTTTGCTCTAGTAAGTCTGCTGTTGATGTCCTCTGTGCTGTCTCCATTTTCTACTACTCTACTGCCAAGGTAACAAATTCGTTGACCTCCTCCGCTAACTTGCTATATACTCTGAGTACATTTCTGTTGTTCACATTTTGCTTCATTTACTTTGTCTTTCCTACGTTGATCTTTAGTCCTATGTTGTTTACATTCTGAGTTAGCTTGTTTATTTTATCTTGCATATCTTTGTGACCGCTTGATAATAGACAAATGTCGTCCGCAAAGTCAAGGTCCTCCAGCACTGTGTCAAGGGTCCATTGTAATCCTCTGCGTTTGTCTGATGTTGCCTCCTTCATTAACCAGTGTACTGCCAAGATAAATAATGTTGGTGATAGTACACTCCTGTTTGTACCCTAAAGCTGTTGGAGGTATGTTCCCACAGATCACTTTGCACTGAAAACCCTCGTATAGAGCTTTGATTACATTCACTATCTTATGGGGGAGGCCATGCCATCTTAGGATTTTCCACAGTGCATCTCTGTTGACACTGTCAAAGGCCTTCTCAAAATCTATGAACAATGCATATGTTGTGCTATGCCACTCATTTGCCTGTTCTAATATTTGTCTAAGTACAAATATGTGGTCTATGCATGATCTTCCTTTCCTAAATCCTGCCTGCTCTTTCCGAAGTTTTTCCTCAAGTGTTGGTACAATTCTGTTGATGATTATTCTGCAAAATACTTTACTAGTGAGTGGCAGTAGGGTAATGCCTCTCCAGTTCCCGCAGTCTCTGAGGTCACCCTTCTTTGGTAGTTTAACTATAAGACCAGTTTTCCACTCCTCTGGGGCTTTTCTAGATCCCAAATTTGTTGTAATATCCGGCAAAGTTGTTTTGGTGGTTCTGTTTCTTCTGCTTTCAACATCTCAGCAGTCACTTCATCTTCACCTGGTGCCCCGTCTGATTTTAATTTCTTTATCGCCTCCTTTACTTCACTTATTGTTATTGGTCCTGTATTGATGTTTAGTTCCGTTTTTGCTTCAGGTATGTATATTGTTTGTGCTGCTTGTGTTCTGTTTAGTAGGGTGTTAAAGTGTTCCCTCCATCTTTCAATTTTTTCTCTTTCTCCACTGACCAGTTGTCCATTTTGTGTCCTTACTGCACTTTCACATCTTGTGTTGAAGTTATCCGTCATCTGCTTTGTGATTTTATATATGGTTTTCATGTCATTTGTATATGCTGCTTTCTCTGCTGCTTCTGCTAAGTTGTCATAGTACTGACGTTTATCTTGACGGCATGATTCCTTCACTTCTTTGTCTTTTTGTGCATAATTACTTAAAACTTGTTCTTTAAGCCGTTGTGATTTGTTGTTCAGTAATTTTTTCTTGATTTCTTTTCTTTGCTCTATCTTTTCCCATGTGGTCTTGCTTATCCATTTCTCTTTTCTCCGTTTCCGATATCCCAGCACCTCTTTTGCTGTTTCCTGTAGTGTTTTATTGAACTCTAGTATGGACATTTCTGCTTCGTCTTGTAGGGCATTGAAGCGGTTCTTAAGTACTATTGAGAATTCATTTCTTGTTTGCTGGTCTTTCAGTTTTCTTGTATCAAAACGTATCTTTCTGTGTTCTCCGATTTTGGCTTTCCTTAATTTTAGTTTTATTTTTGCTACCAGAAGGTTGTGATCACTTCCTACATCTGCTCCTTTCCTTGCTCGCACATCCTGTAGTGACCGTTTCCACTTGTTTATTAGTACGTGATCGATTTGGTTTTCTGTGGTTTTATTGTCCCTCCGATGGTCATCATGTTTTCTTCACAGAAACTGCACAGTCTTTCTCCATTTTCATTTATTTCTCCAATTCCTTCTCTTCCCATGATTCTTCTTCTATCTTCATTTCCTTCACCTACTTTTGCATTGAAGTCGCCCAAGATGAGTAGCATATCATGCTTGGGTATTGTTTCTACTGTTGCTTGGAGGCTGTTGTAAAAATCTTCTTTTAATTCCTCGTCAGCTGCTTCTGTTGGTGCATAACAAACTATAATAGACAGCTTCGTGAATCTTGAGTTGAACCGTGCATATAATAATCTCTCATTTATTGGGGTCCATTTCAGCAATGCTCTTGATGCTTCTTTTGTTATAATCAATGCTACTCCTCCTTCATGAAGATCTTCTTTACCTGACCATATTATTGTATCTTCTGTGTGCTGTGTTGTTAATTTCCTTCTGCCTTGTCCTGTCCATCTTGCTTCTTGTATTCCTAGTATGTCTAGTTCGTATCTGTGCATTTCCTTGATGGTTTATGCTAGTTTTCCAGTCTGATTAAGTGTTCTTACATTCCAGCTGCCTATTTGCATCTTGTGTTTAGGTTCCAGGAGGTCTGCAGTCGGGCTGGGGACTTCCAGTGGCTGGCTTTCATCCACAACCTTCATGGGCTCAGTTTCCTGATAAGCATTTCTCCTTCCACCTGCATTTGTTTTTTCCCTTGCTTCTGTTTCTGTAGCAGTCTGATAGTTTTTTTACCAGATAGGGTTGCTGGCCCTATGCCGAACCCTCCTTAGTCGCCATTTACGATCATGCGTGGTAGGGTACAGTGGTCCTATTCTTTGCAGATCCCGGGTACCACACGGGGGTGGAGCCAAAATACTTATTGGTTAATCCATCAAGCTGCACTTGAAGATAAAAAGGAGAGAGGAGAGACAGGAGGGGGAACGAGGAAAAAGAAGAGACAGAGGAGGGAGCCCAAAGACAGAGGAACAGACAATAAGAACAAGGAAAAAGAACCAAGAAGGAAGAAGAAATAGAGGAGAGGAGACAGAGGACGGTCAGTGAACTGAGACCGGTCCAGACTAGTGAAGGACAGACAATCAAAGAAGAACAGCAGAAGGAGAACACACTCCAGAGAAGACTCGAGAGAGAAATAAGACGTATGTAACAACAGATGGACACCTAGAACAATAGATACAGCAGTCTTGCAGAAGTAGTTCTATGACAGATTGAAGCTGTGTTTCAAGTGATTATGAATATTTGTTACTTTGAAACTTTGAGTACAGTGATTTAGTCGTGTAACTGATTGACCACGTAGTACAGACCTAATATAATACTACGGAGTTATGAACTGTTCTCGTATGTTGAGAATATTGAGAAATGCTGCATGTAGAATATGATAGTTTGATACTGAGGTGCTTCAACGACGAAACAAACGAAGATTGTGTCATATTGCATCTTAGTACAAGTCGAATATCTTATTTGTCAGAATTAAATGAATTCTATAGAGAACATTTCATTGGACTTCCTCTGAAGTGTAATGTTTGTGAAACCTAATCTAAAACAACAGAAATCTGGATGTGTGAGAAGATAAAGTCGGTATTAATCAAGAACATCTTTTTTAGTCAGAAATGTATGATTCACAACTTGTCAATATTATATAAAGTAAATAGATGTAGTTGTCGGTAGGCTTGTAAAATAAAGAGATGACAAGCCTGTTTGTGCCAATAGAAATTTTAATGTCTAAAAAGTTAACAGACTTGTCAGAAATTTCATAAGTGAATTTTATGTTGTTATTGAGTGAGTTGGCGAATTTAATAATTTTTTTCTAGCTTTTCCTGTGGCATACTTGTGATTCCGATGCCATCATCAATGTACCTTTTATAGAATTCTGGAAGTCTGCCGGTGTAGGTTTCCCATAATTTGACTTCCAGAAAGCCCATAAATAGACATGCATAACTGGGTCCCATTTTCGTTCCCATGGCAACACTACTGATTTGCTCGAAGTATTCGCCGTTGAATTCGAAAGAATTTAGTTTTAGTACAAGCCGTGTAAGTCTGATTATGGTGTCAGTGCTAGTAGTGGGGTGAGGATCTTTGTCGAGAAAATAGCGGAGTGCTAAGAGTCCATCCTCATGGGGGATAGAAGTGTATAGGTAGCAGACATCAATGAGAAAGATGTGATAGGTGTGGTGTTGAGAGAGTGTGATCGTATCAAAAGTTGTTAAGGAGTGGTTGGTATCTTTCAAGAAGGAGGGTAGTTTGTGTACTAGCGGCTGGAAAATGCTGTCCAAAAAATCAGAAATGTCTCAGTGGGGCACACACACGCTGATACAATAGGGCGTCCAGGGTTACCTGGTTTGTGGAGTTTATGAAGAAGATAGAAGGTAGGTGTGCCTAAACAGCTGTCCTTAATGTGAAGAGAAACAGCTTGGAGTGGGAGACCACCTTCTGTAATCAACTCTTTAATGGTTACTTCCACTATGTAATTATTATGTCATTATTTGAACGGGTAGTATCGTTTTTACGTGGGGCATAGGATTTTATATTTCTGAGGAGGGATATTCCTTCCCTTTAGGAATTATTTTGTGGCGGAGATAGTAGTTCAGAAAGCCCACTGACAGACACACCTATTTACTTTACATCTTCTTCCAACCTGAAGCCTGTAAGAACTCCATCCCATACTCCCAACTCCTTCGTCTTCACCGCATATGTCAGGATAATTTGGACTTTATAGATCAGTCCAACAAGTTGTTAGAATTTTTCCATCATCGCCACTACCCAGAAAAGGTTCATCGTGAAGCCTTCAACCGTATCCAACTAGTGAGCCGCAAAGAAGTATTCAGGAAAAAGCCTGTTACTCCATCTGACAGAGTTAAGTTACTACTGCCTTTCCAACCGCATGGTCAAATGGTTAAGAAAATTCTTTATCATCATCTGCCACTAATCCAACTCGATCTCGACACTCGCAGCATTTTCTCTGATCCACCCCTATTAGCATACAAACGTGAGCCAAACCTTAAGGACATCCTCATCCACAGCCACTTGAAGCAGAGCCTTAAGTATGTTGGCACCAGAAAATACAACCGCACCGCTGCGTTACCTGCCCGGTAGTCTGGGAAACGAAAACAATCACCTTTTACAAAACTATCCTCACTCTTCATGAAGGATTCACATGCGAGTCCCGTAATTTGATACATGTCATCATTTGCAAAAGACGCAGGATAACGTATATTGGTGAGACAGGCTTCAGATTAGGGGACCACATGCAAAAACATCTGTACGACATCGCCCAGCATGCTTCGAAACAAGTCCAATATCATTTCAATGGCCCCAACCACAGAGGCAAATCTGATTTTCTGGTAACAGCCATCAAACAATGTCACGCAGATGACACAAGCCGCCTGGCGCTTGAGAACCGCAGCATTCAAAATTAAGGACGCTGGAGCCACATGGGTTAAACTCGCTGTTCAGCTACACTTAACATTCTCTTCAGTCATTATAGTACCTCTCCACTAAGCTCCACCCCTTCTTACTTGTCAAACCTCCTCACAGCATCACTTTGCAACCCCTCTTCCCCTATCATCTATTTCAACTTCTCCTAGCTAGGTCAATATTGTATCACTCTCTCTCCCCTCCCCGGTTCCCCATCCACCACCCCCAGTTACAACACACCAACCACATATATCACAGGTCTCCATTTAAACAGTCTCCATGTTCTACTAAATGCATGCCTGACCACACACACACACAGCTGGACAAGCCACGGCTTACAATTTACAGCTAAGTATTCTATTAAAAAAAGTATTCATGTGAATCTATACTTTATCTCCTCTCTCTATTTCTTCGTCCTGTATGTTTTTATATGATTAAGGCTCACGCCGAAACCTCACAACTTTGTAATTGTTAAGTAATAAAGCTGTTCCTACTTTTTTCCTAGTTTATACATTTATGCTTTAGAGAATTAATTGAACACACGTTCCGATTATAGGAATCGAATACAGTGAAAGATTGTATATAAGCAAGCAGACTAACTACTTCAGTCACATGATTTTTAATCGTTTGGAGGCTTCCATGTAAGTAATTAACTGTTTCTTTTGCAGGCTATGTAGCTAGGATGGAAATTTCATCGATTTAAAGAACTGTATAATGTTGACGTGCATTAATTACACATTTTACAACTTATACTACAATCAGCTTAACAATGTCTAAATAAAACTTCCAAATAAATCGCCTACTGTACATCGGCCCGCACAAACAATGCAGTAAAACGCAGAAAGAAATATAAGAAAAACAAACAAAAATTATGAAATATTTCCACGGTGAGAGAGTTTCAATGGCCATGAGTAAAAGTAAGGGAATAATTACGTGGAACATAAAATATCCATAAGAAGAATAACAAGATTATGAGGGGATTCATCACAGTTTCTCAAGGTGAGCCGGGTGCCGCACGGAATGTTCGTGCCCCACGATTGAAAGATATAGTAGGGGTATAGTTACGGGGAACTCGTGCCTCACGATTGAAAGATATAGTAGGGGTATAGTTACGGGGAACTCGTGCCTCACGATTGAAAGATATAGTGGGGGTATAGTTACGGAGAACTTTAAGACCGTTAAGTTTGCATCCTTACGTGCCGTATATGTTTTTGTTCGGGTACTTTTTTTAACCTAAGTCCATAGATAGTGCATATATATATATATATATATATATATATATATATATATATATATATATATATATATATATATATATATACACACTCATGGAAAAAAGTAAGTGTGCAGTGGTGTCAAGGGCACCAATTACGTTGTCATGAGTGAAATGAAATCAAATTTGGCACAAAGTTTTGTCTGAGTGTTGTCTACTTCCCCATGCTGCACGAAGTTGATCGCACTATTCATGGGGAGATAACCACAGCTCCAGTGAAATCACGTGTGTGATCCATGATTGGTTGCTGACCACGGATAAAATTAGGGTAAGTGTGTAATTCTGTTCTCAGAGATCTCTTAACGTAATCGTTGAAGAAAGAAGTAGTGGAATTCCAACATAAACATATTTTTTAATCATGCCAAGATTGAATGAACATCAGCGAGAAATAGCTGTTGGGATGTTAATTGCTGGATCAACAGTAGCAGCAGTATCTCAATATTTTAATGTTCACAGAAACACAATATCACGCCTTCAAAGTCGTTTTAACCAAAATGGTTCCGTTGCTGACCGCCATAGAAGCGGCAGACCACGAGTTACCACCCTTGCACCGCTACATCCACCTCATGCACCTTCGTAACAGGTTTCTCCAGGCAACATGGACTGCCTGCAACATTCCAGGTGTAAGACGTGTGTCGGGCAGGACAGTGAGGAACAGACTCAGAGAGGTAAATCTCTTACCTCATAGGCCTGCAGTTAGACCAGTACTGACAGTTCGCCACAGACAAACCCGCTTGAACTGGGCCAGGCACCATGTGGCATGGCCTTATCATCAATGGAGACGGATCTTATTCACTGATGAGTCCAGATTCTGTCTGCAAGGCCATGATGGGCGTGCTTTAGTGTACAGGCGAAGAGGAGAACGCTTTGCGAATAACTGTGTGCTAGAGGTGGATAGGAGAAAAGGAGGCAGTGTAATGGTTTGGGGAGGAATTTCCTACACTGGCCGAACAAACCTAGTCTTCCTCAATGGCAACCTTACAGGTTTACGACATAGGGACGAAATCATTACACGCCACGTAATGCCTTTTCTGGGTGCTAATGGACAAGGCGTGATACTGCAGCAGGACAACGCTCGTCCACATGTCGCACGTGTGGTCAGGGACCACTTTCAACAACATCAGATTACTGTCTTGACATGGCCAGCAGTTTCACCGGACCTGTCACCTATCGAGCACATTTGGGATGAACTGGACCGCAGGTTGTGAAGACGACACAGTCTTCTTGGAAACCGGCAAGAATTAGCCCAAGAGTTGCAAGAAGAATGGAATAACATGCCTTAACAATTGATACAACGTGTCATTGGTTCGATGAGAAGGCGATGTCAAGCAGTGATAACTGCCAGAGGAGGACACACACGATATTGAAACTCCGTTTTTCTTTTCTTGGGGTGGTGAGCCACATTAGGTGAGATTTTTCCATTTTTTTTTTTGTGACATGTGACTGGCCTGAAAGTTATCATTTTATCTGTTATTGGATAATTAAACATAATGTGTGTCGAATTTTATTTCAATCATCACCTGAACACGTTCATGGTGCTTTTTAAAGCATTGCACACTTACTTTTTTCCGCTGAACAACAACCAGTCTCATGGGTGATCAGGAAAAGGAAATGGGCATATGTTGGTCATTTGATGAGAAGAAATGATCACAGAATCCCAAAACAAGCTATCAAGTGGAACACAACAGGCCGAAGAAAAAGAGGCAGACCGCGCGAAACTCTGAAGAGGACATTAGTAAGAGAGGCCAAATTAACAGGCATAAAATCCTTTCATGAGGTTGAAAGACTCGCAGAAGACAGAAAAAATTATATATATATAAACACACAGAACTTTGGCACGAGGGAAGGAAAGTCCAAAGAGATTGAGATACAGATGTGTGGGAAAGGGGTAGGGGGAGGGAGAAAGAGAAGGGTTATCGAGAGACTGCATAGACATGAGACAGAAAAAACTTACAAGAGACTGAAATGGTAACATGAAACACAGAATAGTCACAAGAAACTGAGACATTAACATGAGACAGAGAGAACGATCGAACTTACTTTATTTTCAAAGGGTTAAGAATTGGGCACGCAGGCCCGTATGCAGGAAACTCTCTACTATAGAGAGCGGAACAAACTCCCTCAGATCATCAGAAAAAGTACCCCCCCCCCTCCCTTTCAGACAAGTGTTTCGGCCCTATTAAACTCCTGACACTTTATGGGGGGGGGGGCCTCTTGGTCATGACTCCCAGAGGTCGTGTGAGTTGTTGCTTTTTTTGTCCCGGGATTGAGTTGGCACTGCACTTTTGAAGTGCGTCTTTAGCGATTTAGCCACGAAGGACTGGCGTTGGCCGCGACAAGCGAAATTATTTAAGTTCTCAATGCTTGTTTCGCTTACTCCACAGCCAGCATGAAGCCTTTTCTGCTGTTTCTGAAAGGCTTTTCAATGCTCTTGCTCTTGCTTGTCCCTTTATGCCCAGTTGCTTACATAGGTCGTATGCTGATGTTGCTACGAATCCTCTCGCTCCCACTTCTACAGCTATCACTTTTGCCCTGACTCCTGCTCCCTGTCTCAGTTGCTTGACCAGGTCATTGTACTTCTCACATTTGAACAGATGTTGCTCCTCTATTCTAGTTTCGTACGGAACCGTAACCTCGATCATTATTAATTCCTGTTTTCTATGGAGTACGCTGCAATGTCAGGTCACATTCCTGTGTTCTTGATGGCAGTCGGGTATTCTCTTCTTCCTGGTAGGTCCGCTATCACATCCCAGTCATTTCCACTGTCTAGCAGTGATGGTAAGGGAATGTCCCTGATTTCAATATTCAATGTCCTACCAGCGCCTATGAAGTATTTAGGTGGGATCTCAACTCTTTTGCTGTTATTTGCGTTATCTTTTGCCCTGTCTACAATGGCTACTAATTGCTGCAGCACTCTGTTGTGCCACAAGGTGTAGCGTCCTTGACCTAATGATACTCTGCATGCTGGCAGCACATGTTCCAATGTTTGCCTTTCATTGCAGAGAGGGCACTTTGTGTCTTCTGATAAACCCCATTTGTATAGGTTGGAGCCTGTAGCAGAAGGTCATAAGTAGCTCTGATGATGAAGCTAAGTCTCAAGGGTGCCATTTTCCAAATGCCATTCAATGTTAGTGATCTCTGCAGGACTTCCTCCCATGTTGTCCACTGACCTTGCTATACCTGTTGGACTGTCTTCTGGACCCGCTTATCATCCTCTGAATTCCTTACTTCATTGATGATCATATCCCTTCTTTCCTTACAGGACGGCTTTGACCACCATTTGATTTCACCATGACCAAACCCCCTTCTGTTGGTCTGGGTGTACCCTATTACTTCTTTCAGCTCCTGTGTTTCCCTGGCTATGTTCACTTCCTCACTTACTTTCCATTTTCGTCCAGTTTTAAGTGTTGGCTGCATTTCTCGTACTACCGGATCTGTGGATTCTTGTAGCATCATTGCAAGCCTTGTCTTTCCTACCTTGTATTCTTCGACCATAACGATATCTTTTTTTTCCCATCTGGAGTCACCTCTAGATGGGTCCCAGGATAAGGTTGTTAGCCTTATGTTAGACTCTTTTGAAAACAAATGCCTAAGGAAAATACTCGGCATCAATTGGAACGAATTCAAGAACAATGCAGAGATAAGACAGATGACTGAACAACAACCAGTCTCATGGATGATCAGGAAAAGGAGATGGACATATGTTGGTCACTTGATGAGAAGAAATGATCAGAGAATCTCAAAACAAGCTATCAAGTGAAACACAACAGGCTAAAGAAAAAGAGGCAGATCGCGTAAAACTCTGAAGAGGACATTATTAAGAGAGGCCAAATTAACAGGCATAAAATCCTTTGATGAGGTTGAAAAACTTGCCGAAGACAGGAAAAATTGGCGAACTACTTGCGAGCCCTATGTGACGTTTAACGGCACGGGAAGGATATGAGATATAAGATATAAGATTCTTCGATTACAGATCTGAATGGTAGCTGCAGTTTGCTCTTCTTGCAGTACAGTGCCACGTCAGTTAATCCTGGTGGCACACCCAGCCACTTTCTTATGGATTTATTTATCTTTCTTTCGACTGCCTCTACTGTGCTGGTACTTACTTCGTAAATGAGTAGTGGCCACATCAGTTTTGGAATCCACATGAACTGGAGGCATCATATTTTGAACTTCCCAAGTAGCTTGCTTTTGTCTATGATGTTCAGTCCATTCTGTGCCATTTCTATGACCTGCTTCACCGCTTTGAGTCTTTCATGGAAGCATCATATATTCTGCCAAGGCTCTTCACTGGCTATTCCCCTACAGTTGGGATTATTTGATTTGCCACTGTGTACGATCTTTCCATCACTTTCCCCTTTCTGAGTGACAGACTCTTTGGCTTGAAGCTCATGCGGCACCATATGATAAGGCTGTCCAAACGCTCTAACATCTTTCGTGCCTGTGCTTCACTGGTTGTTATTACTGTTGTGTCATCCATGAATGCTTTTAGTGGTGGCATCTGGCATCTATTTCTGAACCTTGGGCCTTCTGCTGCTCCTTCTGCTGCTTTCAAGATTACTTGCATGGCTAGTATAAACAGTATATGAGATATTGTACAGCCCATTGCAATTCCTACCTGGAGCTCAATCCATCTTGTAATATATCCTGATGTTCCAAATCTCATGAGGAACCCTGTAAAGTACATTTTCAGCATCTTCGTTTGCCACACGATACATGTCTAGTGCTAGCCATATCATCTGGCGTGGTACTGAGCCATACGCATTGGCTAGGTCAAGCCATATTACCTGTAGATCTTACTTTCCAGATCCTGTCTGCTGAATAGCTTTTCACTTATGAGTCCCTTGGTCCATGCTGTTCGTAGGAGTTTATGGAGCTTATTTAGAACTTCGGGGCATCTTTTGTATAGTATGTAAGGGACGCCATTCGGAGCTGGTGCCAACTTTCCTTTAGCTTTTCCTACGATGCTCTCTACTTCTTGTAAGGTTGGTGGGCTGCATTTGAATTTGCTGCCTGGTGCACAGGGCCACACTAGACCTTTCATCTGCTCGAGAGGTGTATGCCGATTTTTATCAGAGTATGTCTTGCTCAGATGTTCCTCGAGCACCTCCCTACTTACTTTCAGCGTACCTGATTTTGGCTGTTCAAATAGCTGCTTGGCAAACCCGAAGGGGTCTCTGTAGCACTTCTCTCTTGCATATCTGGTTTCCCTCTTCCTTTTACATAGTCTTTCAGCTTTGCAAAGGGCATTGTGCTGGGATTTTAGATGCTGCCAAATCTGTCTTAGTCCTTCCTTTTCTGATTCGTGTGCCTTCTTGAACATTTTCCGGGCATGGTTCTTCTGCTGTCTTGTTGCTTCTATTTTCTTCTGACATTCTCCCCTTCTTCATACAGCTTTCACTCAGTCACAGTCATTCAGCATTTGTTAATGAGCATAATAATCATGAATACACAATTAAATGATTGCATATATAAATAATAAACTTATCTCATGTCCATACACTCTACACTCTGATTTATGAAACAACATGAAATAAACTTGCATTCTTACATTTATTCAAAACTAAAAAATTTATAGAAAAGCAGTATTAAAAATAATTTTTAAAAAGTACAACACTCTTCTTCTTCTTCTTCGTTCGCTTCTACCACCAAAAACCGCACTGTGATCCTACTGAATTCACGCCTGTGGTCCTCGTTAGGTCCCGTGGTCCCCTGTGTGGTCCCCGAAAAGACCACACGAGATCCACGAGAGGACCACAAGGGGTTCAGAGTGTCACAGGACTTTAGCTGTATTCTTGGTGGGTCTCGGAAGCGGGATTGCGTGACACCGTGGTTTTCATTGCACCAGTTTAGTCTAGGGTTGGACTTTCTCACCGGAAGACCTCGACGTATTTAGGATATCAGTGCATCCCCGCTGGGTGAGAGGCGGTAGCCCACCCAGGCCAGAGTTGGACTTTCTCACCGGAAAACCTCGACGTGTTTTGAGATACCCGTGTATCACCGCCGGGTGAGAGGTGGTTGCCCATCCAGTCCAGAGTTGGACTTTCTCACCGGTAAACCTCAGCGTGATTAGGATACGCAAACATCCCCGCCGGGTGAGAGGTGGTTGCCTATCTAGACTTCTCTGGTCCAGTGTCTCCGACTTCAGCATTTTGCGGTCGTGGCTGCTACCCTTCCTAGTTGTGACCAGGATGGAGCTTTTGTCCAGGAGGACGAATCCTCGCCACTAGTGACTTCTACCCCTGGGTTGAGCCGGTTTAGGCATTATCCCAGTATGGGCGTGTTTGGGACGAGACCGACCTCTAGAGCAGAGGTACTGTGACATGCATAGCCTTCAAGATTCACCCCTGGTATGAGCCGGTTTAGGCAAAATTCACCAGTATGGGTGTATACAGGCGTTACCGACCTCTAGAGCGGAGGTGGCATGACATGTCCAGCCAACAAGTTCCACCCCTGGTGTGTGCCAGTTTAGGCATATTTCACCAGTGTAGGTGTATTTCGGACGTGGCCGGCCTCTAGAGCAGAGTTGCCGTGGTATAGCTCTCGTAGCGATACTACTGGACATACCGGTTAAACTTCACTTTCCACCACCTTTTCCCATCGACGCCGCACAGCAATCTTTATTTCTTTTCCGCATTTCTTCCTTGACCGGGAGGAGCTTCACTCCACGCGCGGCATTTGAAGAGTCTCGCCAGCAGTGTCTTAACCTCTGGGACAAGCCGGTTCATGCATTTCACCCAATATGACTGCACTCAGGATGTGGCCGACCTCCAGACCAGAGGTGCCGTGATTTGACTGTTTGCTTCGCTTTATCCTTTCTACCACCTTTTCCGCAGTGATGCTGCGCGGCAACCTCATTTGCAAATTTCTTCATTGGCCGGGAGGAGCACCGCTCCACGCACGGCAGCTGAAAATCTCGCCAACAGCGGCAGATGAGCTACCAAACGTGCCACTCATCTACCCTAAGTAACTGGTTTTCAGGCGCCAGATATTCGCCCTCGCCCCTTCTCCTGTCAGTTTAAACAGTTCTGCCACGGGAAGGCCAGGAGCTGGACTTGACTGCCAGAGGCTGTTTGAGGCGCGTTTGCAGTCCTTAGAACCAGTACAACACTTAAGCCATACTTTAAACTACTTTAAACTATGTTTAGGGAGGCATATAATCCATATCAAACAGATGTTGACAAAGTTAAAGTTATAAGAATGAATATTACTTATAAGTTTTATGTGAATTGGTAGGGCATTCCAAAGGTGGCCAGCTGAGTAAGATTAAACATGTCAAGCCTTGGTTTTGGGAGAATACTGTGTTTTGGGTTGGATTTGAACAATGACCACAAATAGGGTGGAGCATTGTGCAATAGAATTTTATGAATTAACTTGGCCTTGTTGAAAAGAAATCTCTTCTTGAGGAGTAGAATATCAAGATGTTTGTCTCTATTTGTAATACGTGCTGCATGTTTGTCATCTATAAGCTTTACTGCTCATTTTTGAAGTGAGTAAAGTCTTTTCATGTTTGACATGGAACAACCATCCCAGACTGTGGAGCAGTAGTCCAAGTGTGTTTGTATCTGTGATATGTAGTATGTTTTTCTGGTGTCTATGTCAAGAAAATGTTTAATTTTAGTAACCTGGTAAACTTTTTGTGCAATGAGTTTGGTCAGATTGTCTACATGATGATTCCAGCTGAGGTGGTGGTCAGTCATGAGACCTAGAGTTTTATGTTCATTAACATTCTCTATCTGTGAAGTTCCAGCATGGAGCTGTAGTGTTGTTGTTGGTGAGTTTGTTAATTTTTGTCTTGTTGTAATGAGCATGGATTTTGTTTTGCTGATGTTTATGAGCATTCTGTTGTTGTTGGTCCAGTTAATTAGACTGTTTATTTCAGTTTGAAGAGTTTATTTCAATTTGTAGTCACTGTCACTAATGTAAACTGTGCAGTCATCAGCAAAGCGGTCACAACATGATTTTTTTTAGATGAAGTGGAAGATCATTGATGTAGATGGTAAACAGGAGAGGACCAAGAATAGATCCCTGTGGAACACCATTATCAACCATAGATGAACTTGACTTAGAGTTTTTGAGGCAAATTATCTGTTGTCTATTGGAAAGAAAAGATCTAATAAATTTTGTCAAGTCAGGGTGTAATCTATAAGTCTCAAGCTTTCTAACTAGGAATTCATGATCAATCATGTCAAATGCTTTTTTTAAAGTCAACAAAGACAGCACCACATAATTTATCATCGTTTATATTAGATAACCAACATTCTATCATTTTTGTGAGAGCTTGTGGCAGGAATGTTTTGACCTAAAACCTGACTGACAGTCAACAATCAAATCATTTTCTTGTGTACTATCTCCAGACCTTTTTTCTCTATACAGCGAGAATATTCTAAGAACAATCATCACAGAACCAGGCATAAAAATTGGAGGATACAAAATTAACAACCTTCGTTATGCTGACGACACAGTACTGATAACTGAGAACCAACAAGACCTGCAAAATCTCTTGGATAAAGTGGCCAAAGAAAGTGAACAGAAAGGCCTTACTTTGAACATCAAAATGGTTATATCTAAAAAACAGAATCCTCCAGTATGCAGTATAAAATTAAAGGGAACTATTCTAAAGCAGGTGCAGAAATTCAAATACCTTGGTGTAGTAATAACTTCAGATGTGAAATGCAGAACAGAAATTAGGAACAGAATAGGCCAAGCAAAGACTGTATTTCAGAGAATGAGAAACATATTAACCAACACATCCTTATCAATGAATGTTAGAAAACAAGTCCTAAAATGCTATATTGAACCTATCTTGTTATATGAAAGTGAATCATGGACAATAGGCAAGTTTGCACAAAAATCATTGGAAGCAGCAGAAATGTGGTTTATTAGATAAATGTTGCGAATCCCCTGAACAGCAAAAATAACTAATGAAGAATGTATGAGAAGAGCTGGAGAGACAAAAAACCTTGTCAAAAAGATAAGAGAAAGACAATGTACTTTCATAGGACATGCAATGAGAAGAGGGGGCATTGAAAATATTATAACAACAGGAAAAATAGAAGGAAGAAGATCAAGAGGAAGACCAAGAGAAATGATACTGGACAGTCTGACGGGATGGTGTGAGAGATCACCAACTGAGCTGATGGCCTGCATGAAGGATCATGTACTCTGGAGAAGCATAATAGCCAACTCCAGTCGGCACGGCGCCTAATGATGATGATGATGATAGAATGGAAATTGGTCTATAGCTTGAGGGATTTTTCTCTGAACCAGATTTAAAAAGGGGATATATTTTTGCAATTTTAAAAACCTGAGGAAAGTGACAACGTGCAATGCACTGATTATAAATGTATGTTCTCTCTCTCTCTCTGAACCTTAAGTGCCCAGGGCACATGGGGCTTCCGCAAGGGTTTTCCACAAATGCCTGTCCTTTGACTTTTTTTCTGCTCTTGCCCAGGTGAGCCCTCTATTGCTCAGCATCCTCTCTGTTGTTCTTCTCCATGTCTCTTTTGGTCTACCTTTACTTCTGTTCCCCTGTGGTGTCCATCTTAGTGCTATTTTTGGTAGTGAGTTGTCAGTCATTCGGAGCACGAGTCGCAGCCATCGCCAGCGTCTTACCTCAATAATTGCTGTCAGTGGCTTCATCTGCATCTCTGCCAACAAGATGTTATTTCTTATGGTGTTTGGCCAAAATATTTTTCTAATTCTTCGTAAACATTTAGTCTGGAAAGAATTCAACTTGTTTTCTATTGTTTTGGTGATTTTCCAGCATTCACTTCCATAGAGTAGTACACTTAGAACATTACTCTTAAATATCATGATTTTCGTATTTATGCTTAGTTTTTTAGATTTCCATATAGTTTGCAGTACTGCAAAAGCCTGGTTTGCTCTAGTAAGTCTGCTGTTGATGTCCTCTGTGCTGTCTCCATTTTCTACTACTTTACTGCCAAGGTATACAAATATAAATGTATGTTACTGTATCCGTAATTACTGGGGCTGAGTAGCATATCTTGTTGCTGATTTTATCAAGTCATGCTGTGTTGTTGTTCTTTAAAGATGAAAGATAATTGTAAACTTCACTAACTGACATGAAAGGAATACTGGGTTGCTTTAGATTTGCACATTTACCACCTATAAATTTATTTAATTCACTTAAATCAAAAGTAGGGGTTGGTAGTGAAGATTTTAAGATATTGACTTCTTCTCTGAAGTGATTGCTGAACTCTTCACAAGTGGGCACATGATTATAACTCTGCAAGTCAGACTGTTTTCTCTTGTTTGCTAGAATGTTAATTGCTTTCCAGACAGACTTACTGTCTGATATATTCTGAACTAGGTTCCTAAAGTAATTTCTATTTTCTAGCCTAATTAAATACTGAACTCTATTTCTAAGTAATCAGCAGCTAGTGAATTCCTTAATTTTGTGGGCCTGATCCCTTTCCCTCATGACTTGCAATATCTCAGGTGTTATCCAGGGGGACTTCACTTGATGTTTAACTCTCTCCTCTTTAATAGGAACATGCTTATCAAATATATCCCTGAAGGTTTTTATCCAGTATTCCAGGGCCTTATCAGGGTCAGTTAGTTGGTACACATGATCTAGAGCTGCTGCTTGTAACTCGTTCAGAAATTATTCTAAGCTGAATTTGCCAAAAAAATGATTCTAAGCTGAATTTGCCAAACTTCTAAATTGAATACTGGTATGTTATGATTAACTATATTAGTTGCCTCAGAAAGTTTCCCTAGCAAGTGGTAAATGTTTAAATGACCAATTCTGAGACCTCCCTTTCGTAGCCACTCATCAACTATCTGGGCCATTTTTTACAACTAGTAATGGTAAGGTTACAATGATAGATAACTGAATAACAAGATATTTCATGAAATGTCACAGTTCCTATTGTCTGAACATTGGTGACATGTGTTGTTTGTGGATGACGAACATCATGAAGGCTTGGCTTAAAGCTGCTGGGCTGAACTGCATGAGATAATGTAAATCTTGATTCCATTGCAATGGGTGTGGTAGATTCTGGGTTGTGTTGGCAGTGGTTTGCCTGGATGGTTGGTGGGTGTGGTAGATTCTGGGTTGTGTTGGCAGTAGTTTGCCTGGAAGGTTGGTGGGTGTGGTAGATTCTGGGTTGTGTTGGCAGTGGTTTGCCTGGATGGTTGGTGGGTGTGGTAGATTCTGGGTTGTGTTAGCAGTGGTTTGCCTGGATGGTTGGTGGGTGTGGTAGATTCTGGGTTGTGTTGGCAGTGGTTTGCCTGGATGGTTGGTGGGTGTGGTAGATTCTGGATTGTGTTGGCAGTGTTTTGCCTGGATGGTTGGTGGGTGTGGTAGATTCTGGGTTGTGTTGGCAGTGGTTTGCCTGGATGGTTGGTGGGTGTGGTAGATTCTGGGTTGTGTTGGCAGTGTTTTGCCTGGATGGTTGGTGGGTGTGGTAGATTCTGGGTTGTGTTGGCAGTGGTTTGCCTGGATGGTTGGGGCTGCTGAGTGGGAAGAGGTGGGAACATGAAGTCATATAAAGAGAATGGGTAATAATGAGAGGATAAAGGAGCTGGAGTTGGAGTTGGTATGGGGCATGTGGTGAGGTTTTGGAGGACACAGGGTTGTGTAATCAAAGAGGTGGTACTTGTGTGTTATGGGTTTTTACTTGTCTTCGCTGCTTTATGTTGCCTGACGGTGGCACTCTGTCCTGCTGTGTTCGAGCGGGGTACTTGATAATTTTAGCTAGCATGCTAGTACCGATCTTGTCGGTGAGGATCTGGTCATGATGAAGCCTTTTCTTGGGAACTCCAGACTCTGAAGAGAAGAAAGGAGTGTTATCGATGAAACTTAAATTGTTTTGCTGGCACAGTGTGCTGAGAATTCTGTTGTTGTATGCCAGCACCAGAGTAGGCAGGTATGATTAAGGATATGAAGATTGACGTGCTTGGAAATTTTTGTTTAATTGTCGATATTAGGACATGAAGATCGTAGGGTCTGAGGGTCAAACCATTCATGCTGTCACTGATGCTACAACATGAACTGTTGTCCTTGTGATCTTTGGGTCAATGTTCAAGCTTCTCAGTGTTCCTATTATTTTCATGATACCAGCGAGAGAAGCCACAAGAGATTAAGACATTGACATGAAACAGGGAGAGAAGCCACAAGAGATTAAGACATTGACATGAGACAAGGAGAGAAGCCACAAGAGATTAAGACATTGACATGAGACAAGGAGAGAAGCCACAAGAGATTAAGACATTGACATGAGACAAGGAGAGAAGCCACAAGAGATTAAGACATTGACATGAGATAGGGAGAGAAGCCACAAGAGATTAAGACATTGACATGAGATAGGGAGAGAAGCCACAAGAGATTAAGACATTGACATGAGACAAGGAGAGAAGCCACAAGAGATTAAGACATTGACATGAGATGAAAGAAAAAAGTCACATGAGACAGACACACAGAGAGAGATCTTAAGAGATTGAGACTGACATGAGATAGACAGAGAGGAGGAGAAAACCCACAGGGGAATTGAAATAGTTCCTTGACCTGTAATAATTATATTTGAGATAGTGCTATTGAAGTGGATCCCAGGTTAAAGTTATAAAAGATTGTTAAATTAAATTATGCAGTATTGTATGAAACACGGCGATTGCCAACCGCGCTGACAGACGAGAAAACGTAAGCTTGGAACAGCTAAGGCAGAAGAATGTGAAGAGTTCTTCTCTTGTTTGCCTACCTTTCAGCGGTAATGTACAAGATTATGATATGAAAATGCTGCTGAGGACATGCTAACGTAAATGATGCGAGTAACTGCAAAAGATACCCATTTTCGACGTATAGGATGTCGGTGTAGTCGTGGCAGCATTTACACCGGGAAAGAATATGTTCGAAACCTAAGTGCTGTTGGCGGTCTGAAGGACTGAATAGCTGCAAGAAGTTCAGCTGCTAGCATCGAGACGCTCTGATGCCAGCGGGGCGACATCGGGTGGCTAGTTGAGCTATTTTTTCTAGTAAGAAGGCTGTGGTAGAATGACCGCGTAGTTCCCTTCGTGAAGTGCAATACTGGCTTAGATTTATCTCATAATTTACAGAACTGTCACTGGTCCAAGGGAGTTCGTGAAATGCGGTAGATGCTACTGCAGCATTCACATAAAGAGTTAAATCGAGATGTAAGAAGGAAAATGAACCATTGTGGTGGATGGGGGTGGGGTTAAGAGGAAAAGAAGAGCAGAGAAACACAAGAATAGTTCTAAATCTGATAGAACCAGGATAATACGCATAAATGTAGGTTATTGGAACTGTAGAAGCGCCAAACAACGCGGAACTGTCTTGTAACGTATGATTTTGATATAATATTCCCAAAGGAGGCGTTCACAGTCTACGGGACACCCTTGGGCAAGGTGGAGTACCCGTATAGCCCCCCGATCAGGGTGACGTGAAGCCATGGGAGCAGGTGGTGGATGGAATGGGAGAGCAGCTGACAGATAATGTTGGTTATGGTCACCATTCTATGATGGTAGGCAGATGATCTCAATGTAGGGACAATGGCTACGATCACTGACTAGTACAGTCACTGCCCGGAAGGAAAGCAATGGTAAACTACCTTCTGGAAACATACCAAGAAACCCAAGCAGCAATCATGGAAAGTCAAATAGGAAAAAGATCTGGTGGTGAGTCCCCCAGGCCAGATAGATCTAATTTTAACACTGGGGAAGAGTGTGAGGCAGAGGTCGGTACTAGTAATTGTGATGACGGACAAAATCCTGACGGTGTTACCAAGGAAAACCCCTGTATCAAACTAAAAAGAAAAATAAGAGTAGGAACATGGAATGTAAGAAGTATGTATGAGGGAAAATATCAAGTAATAAGTGACGAGATGAAAAGAACGCGGATACACATTTTGGGAATCTGCGAACATCGATGGAAAGGATCAGGACACTTTACGAGCGAGAATGATAATATATTTATATATTCTGGCGGAGAAGTAGGAGGAAAGAATGGAGTGGCTTTTTATTTGGACAAATCAACATCAAAAGCATTACTAGGCTACAATCCAGTAAATGATAGAATCCTAACAATCAGACTTAAGGGCATTCCTAGAAATGTAACAGTCATCCAGGTATATGCACCTACATCAGCAGCAGAAGAAGATGAAGTAGAACATTTTTATAACACACTGCAGACGACAATGGACCAGGTACGGAAAAATGATATTGTATTTATAATGGGTGATTTTAATGCAAAAATTGGTACAGAAAGAGCAGAAGATGAAGGACATGTTGTAGGGAAATTTAGCATAGGACACAGAAATGAGGCAGGTGACAATCTAATGGCGTTTTGTATGGAAAATGAGCTAATGATCGCTAACACACTTTTTAAACAACATCCAAGAAGACTTTACACATGGACATCACCTGATGGAAAAACCAGGAATCAAATTGATTACATTTTAGTGCAGAGAAGGTGGAGGTCAAGCATAACATCAGCAAAAACTTTACCAGGTGCTTATTGTGACACGGACCATGAGTTATTAATAGCAGACATGAAGATAAAGATAAAAAAGATAGTTATGGGATCAAGACCACTCCGCTTTGACCTTACAAATATACCAGAACAATACGGTATAGAAGTGAAGAACCGTTTCGAAATCCTGATGGCTGTACAGGAAGAGATGACACCAGATGAATTGGCTACGCAGGCCAAAGATATCTTAGTAACAACAGCTAAAGACATGGTTCCAGTAAAGAAAACACAAAGGAATAGATGGATCACAGCAGGTACACTAGAACTGATAAAACAATGTAGAGAAATGAAGACGCAATGGAGAGTGACAAACAACAACAAAGATAAATATAAAACTTTAACAAAAGAAGTACGAAGAAACATAAGAAAAGACAAAAAACAATACATACAAGATTGTTGTGAAAGAATAGAAGAACATCAGAGGTGTGGAAGAGATAGTGAAATGTTTAAAGAAATGAAGACATTGACGAGAAATGTCACACCTAAGCTAAATGTAATTTGTGATGAGATGGGGAATACCTTGACAGAGACAGAGGAAATTCTGGAAAGATGGAAGGAATATTGCAAAAGAATGTATGAAACAACCGACTGTGGAAGCAGATATCAACAGTGTGAATTATTATTGGAGGAGAAAGAACCCGAGCCGACAATGGAAGAAGTTTTATGGGCAATAAAGAGTCTGAAAAATGGTAAATCACCAGGATGTGATGAGATAACCGCTGAATTTATTAAATCAGGAGGAAAGGAGTGTGCAACAATCTATCATGCACTATGTAAAAAGATATGGCATTCAGGTATTTGGCCAAAAGATTGGAAAAGAACTGTATTCATACCACTGCCAAAAAAGGGTAACCTGAAATTATGCACCAACTACAGAACTATTGCCCTGATTAGTCATGCCAGTAAAATTCTGTTAAAAATCATAATGGGTAGACTTCGAAAGAAAATAGAAGAAGAAGTCAATATGGTCCAAGCTGGCTTCAGGCAAGGAAGAGGATCAAGAGATCATATATTCAATCTAAGATTAATAATAGAGAAATGCAGGGAGTTTAATGTGAATCTATATTTATCCTTTATAGACTACTCAAAGGCATTTGATTGTGTACAACACCAGAAACTTTGGGAAATAATGGAAAAAATGGGATTTCCAACACATTTGATACAATTAACATCACTGCTGTATTTAGACCAACAAGCAGCAGTAAGAATAAATGGTGAAACAACAAGTTGGTTTGACATAAAACAAGGGGTCCGTCAGGGGTGCATATTGTCACCCTCCTTATTTAACTTGTATACTGAAAATATAATGAGGAATGTTAGAGAAGATGTAGACAAAGAATATTACGATGCCATAACAGTTGGAGGTTATGAAATACCAGAGATTAGATATGCTGATGCCACAGTATTGCTGTCCACAACACAAGAAGGAATGGAAAAACTAATTATGTCAGTCCGCAAGAACAGCGAAGAGCAGAACCTCTATCTTAATGCAAAGAAAACTAAAGTGATGACAACTGACAAAACAAACAAGGCAACTGAAATATGTATCAATGAGGAAAAACTGGAAGAAGTGGAGAGTTTTGAATATCTTGGATCACTACTAACTAATAATGGAGATACAATGAGGGAAATTAAACGGAGGACATCTATTGCTCTTCAGAAAGTAAAACAAATAAAGAATCTGTGGAGAGGAGCAGACAGAACCACAAAAATAAGATTTTTAAGGGCATGCATCTTTCCTATCGCAACATATGCCTGTGAGACCTGGACACTTAACAAAACAGCTGAGAAGCACATAAATGCCTTTGAATGTAAATGCTATAGAAGAGTTCTCCAGATATCATGGACACAAAAAAGAACAAATATATCTATACTACAAGAGCTTAATATTGAAGAAGGCTGGCTAGTAAAGAGGATTAAAGAGAGAAAACTTAAATATTTTGGCCACATTAAACGTCATGATAATTTAGAGAAGACCGTATTGGAAGGATACATAATGGGAAAAAGAAAAAGAGGAAGACCGAAACGAAGATGGCTGCAAGACATCGTTGATGATCTGGAAATGGATGCAGCAGCAGCAGGCCTTCTTGCTCACAACCGAGAGGCCTACAGGAGTGCTGTTTGGGAGGCAAAGTTCCGCAAGGGACATGCAAAGGAATGAATGAATGAATGTATGATTTTGCCAAGTACATTTATAGATTAACTGTTTCTTTTTGCGGAGAAATCCAGTCTAAATTATAATAAATAACAAGCTGTTGAAGGGCAGACTGAAGATTATTATCATTTTTTTTCCATTTTAAACAGAAATCTGTTAACCAGTAGTCTACAGAAGGAAGAAATGAAGCTAATGACTGGACTGATCTTCTGTTTGGCCATTTGGCTGAATGTCTGTGCATCAGCCAAGTTTCACAGGTCAGTGCAGTGGTAGTTACATGTATTTTGTTCTGGGGTGACTTCAATGCAGTGGGAATTAACTGCCTGTTGTATTTTGTTCTGGCATGACTTCAGTGCAGTGGGAGTTAATTGCCTGTTGTATTTTGTTCTGGCATAACTTCAGTGCAGTGGGAGTTAATTGCCTGTTGTATTTTGTTCTGGCGTGACTTCAGTGCAGTGGGAGTTAATTACCTGTTGTATTTTGTTCTGGCATGACTTCAGTGCAGTGGGAGTTAATTGCCTGTTGTATTTTGTTCTAGCATGACTTCAGTGCAGTGAGAGTTAATTACCTGTTGTATTTTGTTCTGGCATGACTTCAGTGCAGTGGGAGTTAATTGCCTGTTGTATTTTGTTCCGGGATGACTTCAGTGCAGTGGGAGTTAATTGCCTGTTGTATTTTGTTCTGGTGTGACTTCAGTGCAATGGGAGTTAATTGCCTGTTGTATTTTGTTCTGGGGTGACTTCTTGACAGTAGATTTGTTCTTATCCTTCACTGGCCTCTCTCATTTTTATTTTTTCACAAATCACTGAATACTTTATAGACTCTTCATGAAAAACCAGCTTGAGTTCTTCAGAGTATATTCATTATGTTGTTCATAATGCAGATATGAATGTATGTTGTCAGTCACTTTTGATAATAGCCATTTTTTTTTCACCATTGCTTTGTGGTAATGACATAATCATCCCCAGCTCCCTTTCTCCACCCTCTCTTTACTGCCAAGCAGTCAGATTGGTATCATAATCCACAGGTCTTCACACAAGCATTTGCAATCATTCCTAAACTCTTTCCAACACAGCATCATACAAGTCATAAGACATAACATTTTTTTCTTCCATTCATTTTTGTTGTACATCATGCATGTAGACTGAGGCTTTTTCTTCATTCTGTTTCTTCATTCTTTATATTTTTGTATGAGCAAAGATATAACAGAGAAATAATAATAATAATACAGTAGCATTTAATTTCTAGTGGAAACCAAAGCTTAAGTTTTGACATCTATAGACATAATGAAATAAAAGTCATGTAATTAAGAAGAAGCTATGGAAATGATTTGGCTTCATGCAACTCCACCTGTTGTGGTATGAAACACGCTGTAGATGACAGAATAAGCTGTAACACCAACATTTATGACTGCATGCTCTGCTAATGGTCAAAACTGTTCCTGTCTTGTTAAAATAAGTCTGACTATAAGATGTGTTGTGGTGAAATTATCATTTTAACAAATGAGTCAGAATATCCAGAAATGAAATGTCAACTTGACCTTCATCCCACTGGTGCAAAACTTGACATCACTCAAAAAGATCTTGTTCACTTATATACAATTAAAATTTTCCATGAAAATGTATGATACAGGATTTATACATGTGTATAGTGTGTTCTTTGTTAAGAGAGGCCAAATTAGTAGGCATAAAATCCCTTGATAAGGTTGAAAAGCTCACCAAAAACAGGAAAACTTGGCGAACTACCATGTGAGACCTATGTGATGTTTAATGGCACGAGAAAGATGTAAGAAGAAAGAAAGATCTGAAAACATTACAACACTGTAATCTGTTAATGAGTAAAGCTGTACCTACCAGTAAGTCTCATAGCAAGTTTTTGATACAGCATTTCTGTTTATGATAAAAGAGGTTAGAGTAAAATGTTGTGACGCCTGAATGGAACATTGTGCACAGAGCACAACAACTACTAAAATAACAGTCATCCACTGCTGTATACTGAGTGATATGTTAATGAGGAGTTTGGAGAAACTGTAGTACATGAATCTCCACATTTTTCCCCAGTTTTTTTATGTTGAAATCTACCAAACTCATGCCTTCAGTTTTATAGTTGTAGTGGTTCTGTGGTATAGTTGTAGTGGTTCTGTTATATAGTTGTAGTGGTTCTGTGGTATAGTTGTAGTGGTTCTGTGGTATAGTTGTAGTGGTTCTGTTATATAGTTGTAGTGGTTCTGTGGTATAGTTGTAGTGGTTCTGTGGTATAGTTGTAGTGGTTCTGTGGTATAGTTGTAGTGGTTCTGTGGTATAGTTGTAGTGGTTCTGTTATATAGTTGTAGTGGTTCTGTGGTATAGTTGTAGTGGTTCTGTGGTATTGTTTAAGCCCTGACAGGGAAGTTAAACAAGATAAACATTATTTTCTTGTGTTCGTCAGACTCCAGCTACACAAAGTGCCAACAGCAAGGAGGACACTGCAGGAACATCAGAACAATGTGCAGTATCTCCTAGAGAAGTACCGAGCTGCAAATCCTAGGATTCAGGTCCAAGGACCTGGCTATGAGCCACTGAACAATTATCTGGATGTAAGTCACTTATTTTGTACAGCTGTATAACTTTTTTTTTTTAAACATTGTCATGCTGTAATCTTTTCCAGTCAAAAGAAAACAATTTTTTTTAAAAATTACTGTACCAAGTGCTCTTGTTCCAACAATGTGTGCTGTATTTTTACATTCACTTTTTTTTTTTCAAATTTACTTTCCAAATGGTTAAATTTTTCTTCTTAAAATTCCTGTTTTGACTTTTGTCTAAAAATTAAGAGTTATGTGAAGCATTTGGTGCAGAGGTAAAGTGTTTAAGTAGTGGACAGTAAGGTAAAGGTGATCCTGTCATGCCTTAGAGGCACAAAGGGATATGGTGTTAGTGCCCATATTTTCCTTGACCTGCCGGCACACTAGAGGGTGATATGGTCAGTATCACACCTGGCCGCCTTTCCTTCCCCAACTAAGAAGTCAGGTAACCATTTCCATAGCTGGGTGACTGGGGTGCCTCCGGCCAGATTTGAACCCCCGACCTTCACCATGAGAGACCAGTGCACTAACCACTTTGCCACTCAGACACCCAGTGGGCAGTAGGCAGAAGAAAATGAGACAAACCATGTGAAACTCTAAAGAGGACATTGTTAAGAGAGGCCAAATTAATAGGCATAAAATCCCTTGACGAGGTTGAAAAGCTCACAGAAAACAGGAAAAATTGGCGAACTACCTTGCGAGCCCTATGTGACGTTTAATGTTACGGGAAGGATATAAGATATAAGTAGGTTATGGATCCAGTCCCACAGAGTAATTTAATATGTGTTTGGTTTCATGGAACTCACTTTGTTTTATGTAAAAGTAATTTTCAAATGTTTTTTTTTGTTTTACATTGTGTAAATTTTGACTTTCATTTCCAAGTACACATTTAAAAAATGTGTTAATTATCAGTCTTTATGATTCACATGAACTCAGAAGTAATGGATAAGAATACTGTAAAATGAATCCAATAGGTAATTTGAACTATCCACAGTGAATATACCAGAAGAAATATAAATATTTAAAATAAAGATGCACTTCTTTGTGCAGCAAGTACATCAAAGAACGTTGTATCTTGACAGCAAATCTGAAAATGTCTCCTTATCTGACCAAGATGGTGCTTCAAGCGGGTGTGGTGTCTAGAGTGTGAATGGAACCCCAAACCTATGTTTCCTCCTCCGCCTCCATTTTCATTTTACACAACCCACACTCTCCCTAGGCCATTTTGTTGTAATTCACAGAAAGAAAGATAACTGTTATTCTTGTCTGAACTGCAAAGCCATTTATTATCCCAGTCCACATCTCATAAGATGCTTTTTGCTGATCCTATAATCAACAGCCATTTATTATCCAGATCCACTTTCCATAAGATGCTTTTGTTGATCCTGTAATCAACAGCCATTTATTATCCAGATCCATTTCCCATAAGATGCTTTTGTTGATCCTGTAATCAACAGTCATTTATTATCCACATCCAGTTCCTATAAAATGCTTGTGTTGCTCCTATTGTCCACAGACCTGCTTACCATGTAGGAAAAAAACTCTTTCAGGTCTAAACCTACAACCATAGGCCAGCTCTGGTCACATGTTAATTTTTCTTCTTTAAAATGCATCTGCTGACTTGTACACTCAAGTTCTATCCCACAACCCTGAGACTTTTCCCTATATTCATGTTTGCAGTGAGGCTTAAACACGTTCTCCAGTTTCATGGTCAGCTCTTGAACAAGAACTGAACATCCATTTTCTCACAGCTGGTTTGACTAGAGCATGCTGGGAATAGATCTTGAGCTCACTTTTATCATATTAAATATCAAGTCTTGAAGATCATGCTAACCACCCCCAGCCCTGCCCCCCAATTCATGTTTCGGATACAGTCTGGTGGTAGCATACATGAAAAGCATAACTTCTTCATCTTATGGAGCAAGTCCTACTTACTTTACTTAAAGCTTAACTGGAAGAAGAGTATCTTTAAAAAAATAAATAAAAATCTGAAAGACATCTATCTATAAGTCTTATATATCTTAAAAGAGTCATCATGAAATGATAATAAAAATGGGAGGGGGGGGAGAAGAAAAGAGATCCATGGGCATTCAGAAACCAAGTTCTCTCAATGGCAGAAGGTGGAGAGATTAACAGCTGATGTAAGGAAGCAAAGAGAGGATTATACCATAGAAAAGAAAGTGGCATTGTAATAAAGAGAAGATAATATCAAAGAAGAGAAAGCGTCATCCACTGTATTTCAGTTTGCTTAGAGAAGAAATCTCGTAAAATGCAAAAACATGACAATCTCATGCACTGACTTAATCTGGCCCCAAAAATTGCTGCAGTTGCAGCTCATTACTCGCCAGCATGGTACCAACAAGAGACCGCTGTACACAGCTCATTAATGATATGCAGGAATGAATACACTACAGCTTCAGTTCGGTCCTTTCTACCATTTCATGCGTTCCCATTTCATGAAATAAACACAATATGAGAAACTTTCATTGTATTTTGATCTGGGCGATAAATGTCAAACTCGTTAAGATGTTACTGTTGTGAAAGCCTGGTCATTGTTCACGACGATCGTGTATTCTGTGATAGCATTTGGATCAGTCTTGCCTTCCTGAACAACCTGCCTATACTTAGGACCTGCAATTATTTCCAGCTGCGCTTTGAGAAGATCCAAGTGTGCCTGTCTTTCCAGACGATCGAATTCAAACTGCTCCTTCTGATGTTCTAGTTCCTTCTTGTGAATTTATAATTCCTTCTGAATAAGTTCAATATCTTGCTGCCTTAATTTTCGATCCTGTTCATCCTTTTGTTCCATGTAACTAATAATAGCCAGGATGTCTTTGCCAGATGAGCTTGAAGCTGCCACTGTGCGCCGATTTTTTTCTGTCGAGCTTGGATAAAATGTGGGCGAGTCGTCAAGTCCAAATGAGAATCGTCCATTTCTTTTTCATCATCATCTGTCTCTTCCCTTGGCCTTTTCCTGGGCCGGCCCCTGCCTCTCTTCTTTGTTGGCTGCTTAGGTACATTATCTATTGCATCTTGCTTTGCCTTTGCCAGTTCGTACAGAATGATACCCATTTCATCATCTGACAATGGTGGCTTTCTATTACTATTAGCCATATATCTGTCAATAAGGAACCTGATTCTCTTTTTCACTACACGAACTGTGACTGTCTTCATACGAGGGTCCTGGCTTTGTAGGTCTTCAACCAATGCAAGCCACTCTTTCTCCGAGTTCCAAGCGGAAAAGGGGTTGTGTTCCATAACAACTTGTGCAATAAGAAAGTCAATATCATCCGTGAATGAGAAGGAGGGTACACTTCTCATTACATCTGCCTGAGAACAGCTTCTGATTCCGGTGCTCCAAGTTACAGCTGACAACGTTCATTGTCTCCCCTTTGTAGCTTCACACCCAAGACCAACGTATTTTTTAATGTTGCGTGTGCTTCCTTCTTTTCTAACTGGATTTCCATAGTGCTGACACACTAGCTTCATTGTCTGACACACAAATCAGTCAGCAATCGTATCCTTTACTCTCCGTTCATTAGCATGCTCAATGCTGGTCGCAGACTTAGGCTTGAAAGCTGATCCAGTTTCTTTCTGAAATTCTTCAAATAATGTGTTGAATTCTTCCCAGCTGTCAAATTCTGTCTTTCCTTGAAAAATTCTCCAAAAATCAGCCGTGGTATCCACTCCATCATCACCAGCACCGTTCTCATTTTCACTGGATAGATTTGGCTTGCTGTCAACCTGATCATTTGATTCTTCTTGATCGGCCATTAGTCTGCTCTTTTACCCAGGCCTATCTGGCATAATCCACACAAAAAAAATGTCATTTAATAGTCAGCCTGTATCCATATGTGGATCGCTCCATCCATCGTTCACATCTTTCACGCTGTAAATCATTCGAGAATACGCTTCACTGAAAACTAAACATTCAATAGTCTTCTCCAACACGGTGGTAGTTACTCATCGTATACTCCCATGATCTCAATCAATTTTGGTTTCAAATGTTTTTTTAATAACTTTATTTTCATTCAACAATCAACAACTTCATATTCAACTGAAATGATGTGAGATGGGGATGATTGCCCATGGGGTGAAATAATGAGATGGTGGGCTTTTACAAACCATGAGGTGGTAGCGTGGAGTATGATAAAGTTAATACTTTATACATAAAATGTGAAAACAAAGGTGTACAGTAATAGTATGACACACACACACTCTCACTCTCTCTCTCTTTTGAAATAAAGATCAATCAGTCAATCTCTCATACAGGCTTGCTAACGTCAGGGCTTTGTTTTGTATTTGTACCGTGGTTAGGGGTGATAAAAAAGGCGTCTTGGGCTTGTTTTTATCTTTATTGTCGTGTCGCTGTCTGTGTCAGCGGTGTGCCTTGTTTATCTTCAAACTTGACTGACATGTTATCTTAAACCCCCTCGAGGGTAGAGATGTCTGCTGGTCAGTCTGTCGCGTCAAGAGTTAATCCTGTCTGGCAGTCATTGTCTGGTCAGATTGTTGCTACAAGGCTAATCCCGTCTAATAACGTTTGTTGAAGAAACAGGTGTAACATTGTAAAAATAAATATAAGAAATTCACAAGGAGTGTAAGGTTGTTCCAGTAACAATGGGGCAGTGAATATTTTGGATATAAATCAGTATTATTCATCCGAGCATTTGCAGTTCACTCTCTCTCTCCCCCTTCCTCTCTCTCTCTCTCCCTCTCTCTCTCTCTCTCTCTCTCTCTCTCCTCCCTCTCTCTCTCTCTCTCTCTCTTATGCGCTCGCTACTGTCAAAATTTTATTTCATGTCAGTTTACAGCACGTCATGATTTTCATTTCCCTTTGTCGAAACAGATCCCTGAAAATGTTGGGACTAAACGTGCAGAACTTAAATCTAGCTTTGTTCCTGCACGTCCACACCAAGTGCCTGAACTCTGTGAGCAGGGCCAGTAACTTGGTGTGTGTGTCCAACTGAGTCGCAGGGATAATGTTTAACATTATTGCTTTATATATGTCTATCTTTTGTGCTGTGTGTGCTTCTAGTGTTTTCTGTAGTGCTGCTATACTGGGTGTGATTGTGCTGCATGTGTAAAATATGTGCTCTTCTGTTGTATGTTGTTGTTGCACAGTTGACATGGTACGGTCTGTTTGGATCTGTGTGCTGCTCTCTGTATGGTGGGTGTCATGTTGTAAATAAGCCTAAATGTAATTTCTCTTGCTTTCGGTGTGATGTTCTTCACGTGTAGATTCGTAAATGTTTCTTTGAAGTCAAAGATGGCGTATCTCTGACTTCTCTTAATTCTGAGGTGTAGTGGGGATGCTTGATTTCTGACTAAATGTTTGTAGATGCTGTTTGTTTTATGGTGTATGAGTGTTTCGTTTCCTTGTATGGCCTGAATACAGGTTTTGTAGAATTTTATCCATCGCCATGAATGACAAGCATAAATATTCACACACAATCTCTCACCAGTGTGAACTAATATATATATATATATAATATATATATCTCGAATATAACATGTCTAATAAGAAACAATTCGATTCTTAGTTTTTGATACACGAACTACAGCAAAACATACAGCTTACTGTTTTAATGAACGCTGAGCACGCTTCTACTACTAACTTAACCAATCGTACATTTTTTGTTTATTTGGGCCATTCCCGGAAGGACTGCAATACCGGGTCGACCCGTGACGAGGGCGGAGCAAGCCCCGGGCATCTCGTCTGGTTCAAAAAATCAGTTTAATATCATAGCAACCCAATGAGTCGCGTATCAGATATTAAGCTGATAAGAACATATTTTTTAAAATAACTTTATTTTCATTCAACATTCCACAATTTCATATTCAACTGAAATGATGGGAAATGGGGATGATTGCCCGTGGAGTGAAATAATGAGATGGTGGGCTTTTACAAACCATGAGGTGATAGCGTGGAGTATGATAATATGATTTATACATAAATTGTAAAAAAAAATTATATATATATATATATATATATATATAAACAAAGGTGTACAGTAATTGTATGACTCTTTCTCTCTCTCTCCTCTTCTCTCCCCTCCCCTCCCCTCTCTCGTAAGCTTGCTAACGTCGGGTCTTGAGGTCAGTTCCTTAAAGTGGGTAGGGGTAATAAAAAGGCGTCGTCGGCTGGTCTCTATTGTCGTGTCGCTGTCTGTGTCTGCGCTCTGCCTTGTTTATCTTCAAATGTTTTTTTTTATTAATTGTTTTTTTAATGCCCGCATGGGCTTGCTAGATAATTTTACCACGTGTGTGGTGAGGGTTGTTGGTTAAAATAGCCAAAAGGCCGAGAAGCGATTAAACAGAGTCATGACAAGTTTAGGTTTGTTGGCTCTGAACTTTTTTTTTTTTTCCTCAGACAACGAAAACAACAGGCCGTGACCCGGTGGTACTGCAAACCAGGTCCACCCGTAACGAGATGTGGACCTTACCCCCAGCATTTAATGTGCAGGGCAGGTCTCAAACACCTCGTTTGTTCCAAAATAAAACAAAGTGTACATTCTACAAAGCGCAGAACTACACTTTGATCTTAGCCAAACTTTAGAAATGATCCCTAAAAGTATGATGTTGGCTCTGAACCTTTTTTTTTTTAATGCCCGCATGGGCTCGCTAGATAACTTTACTACGTGTGTGGTGAGGGTTTGTAGATTAAAATCTACTTAACCTGGGTAGAAAGACCACCTTTTTATTTATTTATTTCATGGTGCCTTCCGTTTTAACTTTTCCTGAATGATAAGAGAAATGGCAGATTTTTTTTGTTTGTTCTTGACCAAGGCATTAGTCAAAATATTGAATTGTCATATATTCTTCATTAATTTTCTTCTTCTTCTTCGTTCACTTCTACCACCAAAAACCGCACTGTGAACCTACTGAATTCACGCCTGTGGTCCTCGTTAGGTCCCGTGGTCCCCTGTGTGGTCCAAAATAGACCACACGAGATCCACGAGAGGACCACAAGGGGTTCAGAGTATCACAGTGCTTTAGCCTGTATTCTTGGTGGGTCTCGGAAGCGGGATTGCGTGACACCGTGGTTTTCATTGCACCAGTTTAGTCTAGACTCTATGGAAGTGAATGCTGGAAAATCACCAAAACCATAGAAAACAAGTTGAATTCTTTCCAGACTAAATGTTTACGTAGAATTAAAAAATATTTTGGCCAAACACCATAAGAAATAACATCTTATTGGCAGAAATGCAGATGAAACCACTGACAACAATTATTGAGGAAAGACGCTGGCGATGGTTGGGACATGTGCTCCGAATGACTGACAACTCACTACCAAAAATAGCACTAAGATGGACACCACAGGGGAGCAGAAGTAAGGGTAGACCAAAAGAGACATGGAGAAGAACAACAGAAAGGATGTTGAGCAATAGAGGGCTCACCTGGGCAAGAGCAGAAAAAAAGGCGAAAGACAGGCATTTGTGGAAAACCCTTGCGGAAGCCCCATGTGCCCTGGGCACTTAAGGTCCAGAGAGAGAGAGAGAGAGTTTAGTCTAGGGTTGGACTTTCTCACCGGAAGACCTCGACGTGTTTAGGATATCAGTGCATCCCCGCTGGGTGAGAGGCGGTAGCCCACCCAGGCCAGAGTTGGACGTTCTCACCGGAAAACCTCGACGTGTTTTGAGATACCCGTGTATCACTGCCGGGTGAGAGGTGGTTGCCCATCCAGTCCAGGGTTGGACTTTCTCACCGGAAAACCTCAGCGTGATTAGGATACGCAAACATCCCCGCCGGGTGAGAGGTGGTTGCCTATCTAGACTTCCCTGGTCCAGTGTCTCCGACTTCAGCATTTTGCAGTCGTGGCCGCTACCCTTCTTAGTTGTGACCAGGATGGAGCTTTTGTCCAGGAGGACGAATCCTTGCCACTAGTGACTTCTACCCCTGGGTTGAGCCGGTTTAGGCATTATCCCAGTATGGGCGTGTTTGGGACGGGACCGACCTCTAGGGCAGAGGTACTGTGACATGCATAGCCTTCAAGATTCGCCCCTGGTATTTTTTTTTTTAATTTACGTTTATTTATCTTTCAGATAACAATAACAAATCATGTACAAGTGCCGTGAGGTGAGGATGATTGCCCGTGAAGTGAAATAATGAAATGGTGGGCTTGAACAAAACATGAGATGATAGTGATTTGGATGATAGGTACACCTGAGTGCATAGTTATATACAAACAGGCTTATATAATAACCAATGTTTTGAAACTAAAACTGCGTCGTTGTCAAAACACACATACACATACAAAAAACAAAAAGGACTTCAGTATTCCAAGTAGTTGTTAAAAACTACCGGAAAGCCTTAACAATTTGTTCTGGAAGATGGTCAGAAAATTTTCTGGTGTAAAAACTTTGTTATCAAACATGGCCTTATTCCGACATGACCAGATAAGAGATCTAAATTCTGCTAGGAGGATGATGGACTGTTTATGGGTGTCTGCTACTGTTCGAGGGATGGTGTCAACATGATTGCTCTATACATGTCTACTGTCTGTGTTGTTCTTGTTGTTATCTCGTGAGTCAACAGTTTAAAAGCTAAAGAAATAGTTTTGCACTCAAAGAAGATGTGTTCTTCTGTTTCTTGTGTGTTTGTTCTACGTAGTCTACATCTGATCAGTCTGTTGGATCTGCGGGCGACCCCTTGTGTGGTCGGTGTTATGCTGAACAATAGTCTGTATGTTATGTCTCGTGCACTTGGCGTGATTCCTTTCTGGTGTAGATTTTGAAATGATTGTGTGTAGTCAGTGATGAAGTATTTGTATCCTCTCTTTATTCTGTCTTGTAATGGTGGCTCCTGTTTCCTGACCAGATATTTGTATATGTCTGATGTTTTCATGTGTATTAAATGTTCATGTCCAGTGACACTTTGTATGCATTGTCTGTAGAAGAGCGGTATAGTGCCAAAGTGATGGGGATATGCATTGTTGAATTTACAAAGTTTGTTAGCCTTAGCCCTACGTAGTAGTGGGCTAGTGTGTGTTTGTGTGGCTGTTGGATGATTTGTCCCACATATTTAATTCTGAGTGCCTGGATCTTTGTTGATATGTCTTGTAGGGAGATGCCTCCTCTGTTCTTATCTTGCATCAAGGTTTTCTGTTGGATGCTGTGTACTGTGTGTCGGAAAATAAAGTCGCTAATCATGGAATTGACTTCCTTAAGTGACTGTCTAGGCAAGGGAAAGATATTTGAGGTGTATATGAGCTGTGGTATGACGCAGGTGTCGACTGCGACACTTCTGCCGAATATGGTGGTAGTTTTATATTTGTATATTTCCAGTCGGTTTTTTATTTTTCCAATGATATTTTGCCATCTTGCGTTGGTGTTATTGGAAGGCGTAGGTGTAAATAAAATTCCGTATATTTTGATTTTGTTGACCTGAATTAATGTGAATGGGAAGTCTGTTTTGTTGACCCACTTGCCTAAACCCATTATGTGTGATTTTTGAATGTTTATTTTGGCCCCGCTTCCTTGTCCGAACTCTGTAATTATGTCTAGAATATTCTTAATAGAGGATATATTGGTGGGGAAGAAGATTGTGTCGTCAGCGTAGGCCAACGATTTTCTCTCTCCCATTCCAGGAATAAAGATTCCTTTGACTAGTGTCTCCTGTCTGATTTTCTCCAGGAGTGGCTCTAGAGTTAGCACATACAACAGGGGTGAGAGTGGGCAGCCCTGACGTACAGATCTGGTTAACCGGAATGGTTCACTTAGGGTGTGGTTTATTAAAAGTCTGCTTTCTGGTTTGTTGTATAGAATTTTGATCCAGTCTGTGATGTAGTCCCCAAGGACAAGGTTTTCTGGAGGAAAGAATGGGAAACTCTGTCGAAAGCCTTCTCCTGGTCCAACGATAAGATTGCTGACTGGCTGTTCTTATCGTGAGAGTATTGGATAACATCTCTTAGGAAATGTAAATGCGTATTTGTTTCTGTCGGTGACACTACATTGCTGGTCCTCATTTATAAGTGTGTGCATGACGGGTTTGAGTTTCATAGTTAGGGATTTTGATAGGATTTTGTAGTCGACGTTGAGTAATGAGATAGGTCTGTAGTTCTTTACTTGGGTTGTGTCTGCGTTGTTTTTCTTGATGAGTGTTATGTATGACTGATTGAGGCTATTGGGTAATTCTTTTCTGTCGAAGGCTTCAGTAAAAACCTTGTGTAAGACAGGTCCTAGAATGGGAAAGAATTTCTGATAGAACTCGGCGGTGAGGCCGCCGGTCCTGGAGATTTGTTCTTTTGGAGTATGTTAAGTGCATTCTGTAGGTTTTCTAGCGTGAGTGGGATGTCTAATGTTTGCTTGTCTTCTTCAGGAAGTTGTTTAGCGTAGTTCAAGAATTTGTTTTGTATGTCGTGTGACTGACCCTTGTCCTCAGAGTATAGATGCTTGTAAAAGTCTAGAAAAGTTTGGCTTATGGCGGTGGTGTCTGTCTGTTCCTGTCCGTTTGTGGCTATTATTTTATGTATTTGTCTGCTTCTTTGTACATTCCGTTCTGTTCCCAGATATTGTTTGCTTGGTATTTCTTGTACGACAAAGCCTAGTTTTGTTCTGATGAAGGCACCTTGATAGCTGTGTTGATGGTATTTTTCTAGTTCTTCCTCTAGCTCGTGTATATGGGGACTATTGGGAGCTACCTGCTTGGTCAGTTTAATAGCGTTTTCTAAAATTTGTTGTTGTTGTCGTCTGTGTCTGTGTATTTTTGTCGCTAGGATCTGTGTTTGTTCTCTGATAGTGTTCTTTAATATGTCCCAGTATTCTATGAGGTTGGATTTGGGTAAGTCTTGAGTGTACGCGTGTAACAGTTCTGTTATGTTGTCTACATAGTTCACGTTGTCCAGCAGGCTGTTATTGAACTTCCAGTGTGGGGAGCGTTTGTTTTTGAGTTGTGTCAAGTTTGCGTTTAATGTGACCATGACAGCTTTATGATCAGTGTAATTTAATGTTGTGTCAATGTGTGTGATGTCGTTTATTAGGAGATTTTCTGGGACATATATTCTGTCTAGTCGGACTGATCGTCCTATGTTTATGTTAATCATGTCCTTGTGTGTAGTTTCCCTACCATGTGGGTTCGTCTTTCTGTATGTGTCTACGAGTCCGTGCTCGTCTATGATATTGTGTAGTATGTCTATTTGTGTGAGTTCACTGCTGTTGGTTCGACTAGTGCGTGTGTTGATTGTCCCTCTCGACAGATCAAAGTCGTAGAGGACACAGTTAAAGTCGCCAGCCATAATAATGTTTTGTCTGCTGTGGAATGATGTTAGCGTCTGTGAAAGTTTGTCATAAAAGTTACGTTGCTTTTCCGTCACTGCTGGTGCATATACGTTGACTATTGTGTAGTTGTTTTGATGTGAACTGGTGTGTTTTATTTCCACTATAGCTATTCTACCTTCGCTGTCTCTGTTGCGGCCTACAATTTGCCAGTCCTCGGATACCTGCAGTATTGCTACCCCTGCGTGTATGTTCCCTACGCTGAAACACGAATGTCTGAGTCCTAAGAGTTGCGTGATGTTGTTAGCGTGCGTGTCTGTGTTGGTGTAAGTTTCTTGGATGAGAAGAAAGTCGGGTTTGTGTTTGTGTATTAGGTGCACTATTTGACTGAGTTTTCTTCTCAGTCCTCTAATATTAATAGATAAAATGGAAAGTTTATCGGCCATATTGGAATCACTGCACAAAAGGAAATCGTAGAATGGAAATAACTATGTGAATGAGGCTTCCGGCGTGACGTGCAAGATGGCGGATGTTTCTTTAAACGGTCAAGCCGGCATGCAGAAAGCAGCGGAATTCCGCTGGATCTGTCACACATCATGTATCGGGAGCTGGACATAAGGCTAACAACAATATGCTGTGTAAGATTTGAAATGTTTAGGTATAATCAGCGAGATAGTTGTTTTTATTAGTTAGTATTGTTGTGCAGGAAGACCGACACGAAGATGGCTGCAAGACATCGTTGATGATCTGGAAATGGATGCAGCAGCAGCAGGCCATCTTGCTCACAACCGAGAGGCCTACAGGAGTGCTGTTTGGGAGGCAAAGTTCCGCAAGGGACATGCAAAGGAATGAATGAATGAATTGTTGTGCAGTGTATTCCATATATGCTCATTTGGTTAACGTGTATCAGGTCGAAAGAGAAATGTGACTTATTGTGTCATTTCCCCAAAACCGAGATCTGTGACTTTTAAATGTTTATTTTAGCTCCGATTCTTTCTCCAAATTCTCTGAACGTATGATTAAAGAGAGAAAACTGAAATATTTTGGACACATTAAACGTCATGATAATTTAGAGAAGACCGTATTGGAAGGATACATAATGGGAAAAAGAAAAAGAGGAAGACCAAGACGAAGATGGCTGCAAGACATCGTTGACGATCTGGAAATGGATGCAACAGCAGCAGGCCATCTTGCTCACAACCGAGGGGCCTACAGGAGTGCTGTTTGGGAGGCAAAGTTCCACAAGGGACATGCAAATGAATGAATGAATGTGTCTTACTGGGGGGGATATTTGCATGAAGGAAGACCGTGTCGTCTGCGTAAGCGATTAGCTTCTTATTGGAGGACAGCTAACATACATTGAGGGAATGTACCGAAGACACAGCACATGCTACTCTGTCATGGCGAAGAGTGATGCTACAGCTCCGGGAAGAGCACAACCACTTTGTTGATCATGGCATGCCAGGTCACTTGTACAATCTGCATTAGCAGGGGGGGCCAGAAGGGAAGCACAGTATGTAGCAAGTGAACGAATCTAAGCTACGGAATTTCTGTGTGTCACGATCTCTCATGTCTGCTGAGCGGTTACTAAAGACTGTGTCAACAAAGCACTTTTTGGGGGTGCTAGTTGGCTAAGTCGATGGTACGCTGCTCGTCCTACCGGAGTCCGTGCTCGAATCCCAGGTAATTCTCATGTGCTTTGTCTACGATTTTTTCGAGGTTTAATACTACAATATTTGTTCTCTTACTTTACAGTATGTAGCAAGAGGCGGGAACCAACCTTACAGAAGAGAATGTGCAGACGTACGAAAGCTTCTTTAACCACTCATATCTTTGTTTATGTCAGGGGATAGCGCGAACGCAGTCCCCCCTACGAAAAAATTACGCACTCGAGTCACCCGCATTTGGGGTGATCGCAGGGGTCAACCCAACCGGAGTGCAATGGAAGGGCCTCGCCCTGGAAGGACCACCTTGTTGATCATGGTACCTTCCGTGCCAGGTAAGTATGCTAGATTCTAGTCACATTTCCGAGCCTATCAGCGAGTGAAGGAAAATAACTAAGGTGTTTATATTGTGTGTTGATTAGGAATATTATAATTTCATAAAAAAAATTTAAGTTTGCTTAGAAAAGTTTTCCAGAAGTTAACATATCTTTCATAATTTAAAAATATTGCTGAGGTTGCACTACTGATACGCAAAATAATGCCGTGTATATAAAATATAATTTATTATTTGGAGTAATTTACCTTCGAAGTATACTTTTAAAGTATTTACATCCCTTGATATGTTTCCGCCTATCAACTCCCTCTGGATTTATTTTTTCAAGTTATTTCTCTTTGACCGTTTGGCGCATTTTCCCTTTGTTGGGGGGGGGGGGGCGTGTATGAGTGGGTGTTTCCACCGTACTTTCGTGTCATTGCTGAAGATTTAAAAAAAAAAGACTTTTCCCTTTGACAATATTAACTAAATTTGAATTTTCATGTTTTTCGTTGTTCCTGCAAATACATTCCTACAAACAAGTCCAAGACTGATAATATTTTAAATAAGTACAAATAATCGTGGAAGATACAGAAACACTGTCAATAAAATAAAATTTTGTGACAAGATAAAAAGCCCAGAACTCTACACACAGAGTGTGATGTAGAAAACTAATTTAAAATATTTAGCTGCACTTACTGAATTCACTCACATAACACGATACAGAATTCAGTTTATCGCAGCTGGTACAAAAAGTCGGGGGTTTTTTTTTTCTTTTAAAGAAAGCAGCAGATCTGGAGACATAAACCAGCGAAGAAGATGACAGCAACAACTAAAACACGCGTTATCGCAGCCTGGACGAAGATGACGTGGAATAAGTCCAATAGAAATTGTGATAAGTCTCACCTGTTATGTGCGCTAATAGCGCCCAGGTGACACGAGTATGAGACATACAAGATAAGTGCGATGTCTTACCTGAGAGCGCTGTTTGGGTTACCGATAGATTATATTTAGGGAAGAAACAGAGAAAAGCTATTTATAAACTATTAATGAAATTCACCCCGACCGGAATGGTACAATGTTCTTTTGCCTCGTTGTCGGTATAGTCTACATAAAAAAACACGCATAGTATGCCTATCAGTGCAGGCGAACTATCACTGTTTCTTCCAGACTCCCTTGTTGGCGGAGAAGCGTCAGTCAGGTCAGAAGTGTAACCAAGGTGAAGGAGACAAGTCGTTTCTTTGACAACAGCGTCAGTGGCTGGCTATTTTGTCATAGGCAAGGCTAGCTGATAAATTGTTACTGGCTAGAATTCGGTCCATTGTATGCGGCGCCTAGTTAGCTCTGTGTAGTAGTCACTTTTATGATTAAAAGAGAAGTCTCTCTCTCTCTCTCTCTCTCTCTCTCTCTGAAGTGGATTTTTTTTTTTTTTGCAGTCAGTATTTATTTAAGAGGGGTCATTAAAAGTTCCGCTGTGTGCTGTCAACAGTGTATGCATCTCTCTTATGTAGAAGAATGTGAAGATTGTTGCTATATGTATGTATGTATGTAGGCCAAATGGGAGGGGGGAGTAGCCAGTGCATCACTTTGGGGCCGGAGGTGAATAACAGTAGATTAGCTAATCACTAGGGTAAGGGCCCTCGAAGATTTTTGCATCACCATATAAAATTAATCTCAGAGGCCCTGTATGTATGCATGCCCAGTGATGGAGAGAGAGAGGGCTCAAGTTTCGGGGCCCATAGGGGTTCCTTTGTTTTTAGGAAAGCCCCTGAGGGTTTGCGTAAGGCATTTGGTAAATGAAAACAAATGACTTATCAGTAGGATAAAGCAGAGAGAGAGAGAGAGATATGGGGGGGGGGGGGGGTGGGAAGGAAAGGAATATTTTGCATCGGCTTAGGGAATTCTTCTCGGATGCCATGTACGTATATATGTAATGTTTTGTATATATATATGTATGTAATGTTATGTATGTATATATATATGTATGTAATGTTATGTATGTATATATATGTATGTAATGTTATGTATGTATATATATATGTATGTAATGTTATGTATGTATATATATGTATGTAATGTTATGTATGTATTATATATATGTAATGTTATGTATGTATATATATATGTATGTAATGTTATGTATGTATATATATGTATGTAATGTTATGTATGTATATATATATATGTATGTAATGTTATGTATGTATATATATATATGTATGTAATGTTATGTATATATATATGTGTATGTAATGTTATGTATGTATATATATATATGTAATGTTATGTATGTATATATATATATGTATGTAATGTTATGTATGTATATATGTATGTAATGTTATGTATGTATATATATATGTAATGTTATGTATGTATATATGTAATGTTATGTATGTATATATGTATGTGATGTTATGTATGTATATATGTATGTAATGTTATGTATGTATATATGTATGTAATGTTATGTATGTATATATGTATGTAATGTTATGTATGTATATATGCAATGTTGTGTATGTATGTATGTATATATGTATGTAATGTTATGTATGTATATATAATATGTAATATTATGTTTGTATGTATGTATGTATACATGTAATGTTATGTATGTATATATAATATGTAATATTATGTTTGTGTGTATGTATGTATATATGTTATGTATGTATGTATACATGTAATGTTATGTATGTATATATAATATGTAATATTATGTTTGTATGTATGTATGTATGTATGTATGTATGTAATGTTATGTATGTATATATAATATGTAATATTATGTTTGTATGTAATGTTATGTATGTATATATAATATGTAATATTATGTTTGTATGTATGTATATATGTAATGTTGTTTATGTATGTATACATGTAATGTTATGTATGTATACATGTAATGTTATGTATATATAATATGTAATGTTATGTTTGTATGTATGTAATGTTATGTATGTATGTATACATGTAATGTTATGTATGTATATATAATATGTAATATTATGTTTGTATGTATGTATGTATATATGTAATGTTATGTATGTATATATGTATGTAATGTTATGTATGTTTGTATACACGTACTTGTAAACGTAGCTGGTTTTCTTGCTCGAGCAGTAGTGCTTCCATTCTGACGGTTGGCAGGTCGTGAAAGTTTCGATCGCGCTGGGACGAGAATCGTTAACTCTTGGGACAAGCGAGTTTTGCTCGCTGTTTACAATCGTGCTCTACTCGATAAGAAGAATGTCTACTGCTGAATGAATGTAGATCTAACCGAACAATGTGTTTTCTCTCTCTTTTTTTTAAATGATATCTTTCTCTTTCAAACAGACCCTTAGTTTGTCTGAATCATTCATTCATATTTTCACGAGCTACGCGTAGACACAAAAAGTGTTGGTGTAGCATAGCCTTGTAAGTAATGATTATAGTTGTTATTATTATTAGTATTAGTGACATGATCAGGAATATAGTTAAGAATGTATTGGGGGGCAGGATAGTAGATCAAACGGTGACAGAGAAGAGATAGTTAGAAGGACGAAGAACGGATACTCGGTACTTCAAAGACCTGATCAAAGGTAAACCGAATCGACATGGGTACGCCGATAGATCGTAACATTGCGACTTCACGCACACATGCAGTAGCCGAGGGGGAACAATTGACCAGTAGATCAAACGACTGAACAGAGAACGGACTAGGTCCCGAAGCAGATAACATGAAAGAGATGGGGGACTTGTTTAATTGGAGGTAACAATTGGACCGACGGAGATGAAAGCGACTAACACGAAGACGCTAGTTGCGGCCGGTTGGAACTTAGGAATATAAGACAGATTCAGGAGGCAGGGGGAGGTGCAGCCAGCTGCAGGTAGACAGATTAGGACTCAGCTGCAGGTAGAGAGAGAGAGAAGGATTCAGCAAGAGAGATGTAGAGATAGATATATAGTGTTAGACTGAACTAGTGTAGCAAGAGATTGTGCAGTAATTTTTACCACGAACTTTTGTATTAAAGTATGAAGTATTGAAATATTGTGAATCTGAGAACGCTGCTTAAATACTGCATTTAGAGAATGAGAAGTATGATATTGTGAAATTTTGATATTATATGCTACAAAGATGAAAACAACGAAATATATTCCAAGTGATGTTATCAATTTTATGGCTTAGATATATTAGTCAAAATAAAAGTTATTCAGTGAACTTTTCATCGGACTTCTGTGGTCCAGCGAATGATGTAATATGTTGTGCAACATCAATGTGTGATGTGATGATTAAAGAGAAACTTCTTGAATAATATGATAGTACCAAGAACATCATTTTGAACAACAAAATAGAACACCTAAGTGTTATATTGGGAGTGGGGGTATAGCTGGGGTGTCTGAGTGGATTCCAGGGATATATTATTGACGTGTGTTTCCAATTTTGCCGACTCGAGGGTGGATATTACATTTTAATTGAATAGTCTTAACTTGGTTTTTGTGCTTATAACTTTTGAATTCCATATGTTCTCAAGATTCTTGAAGATTGATGCTGCTTTTGCAATTCTGATCCTAACTTCCTTTCTAGTGTCACCATCCTGGTTTATGTAGCTGCCAAGGTATGCAAATTGATTGACTTCTTCAATACTTGAAAGAAAATAGACAGTTCTAGAAATGTAGATCTGTCTTCTTCTTCTTCATATGCATATTGGCAATGATGCGTGGTACCCTGATTTTTGCGATGCGCCTTTTGGCTGGGTACCTCTGACTTCAGCACCTTTCCTTGCTAGGGCAGACTGTGATCTTGCTTGGACTGCCATGAAGACAGTGGTGTAGGCTGGCCTGGCCAAAACTTTGTTTTCCAGCCTCTGGTGCTGTACTTAAGCCCCTTTCTCCATGTCAGACAGCTTTGAGATAGTTCCACAGAGACACTCTGACTTTGGGAAGAAGAATCTGATGAGTGCCTCAAAAATATCAATTCCCCGCCAACTATAGTCTGCTGGCTCTGTTTTGTTTACATCATTCTGATAGCCATTGTTGTAAAGACCCATAGGCTTGTCACGTCCTGGATTCAGTGGTTTCACACCAGATTTTCCTCATCCCTGCCAGAGATCTCCATGTCCCCATCCGTCCACCAACCTGACATTACATTTTACAAAAATAACAATTACAAATAGTATTGATTGCTACAGATTTCTGGGCTACAGAAGTAGGTCAGAGTTTTTAAGCAAACAGATGTATGTTCCCTGTCTCACAAAGACTATGTTAAGACAGGTGTGTTCTTAACACAGTTGTTCCCAGGGGAGGTAGATTTGTAATTTGCAGGAAACTGAGACAGGGAGTGAAACAGCTACACTATGCCTCAAGACAATAATGTGAATTCCTCTTCAGAAAATCTCTTCAGTTTTAAAACTCTTGACGTTCTCTGAGCTGTTTCAGAATGACTTTTCTTAGTTATGCAAACTGTTTTGATGACTGATTTTTTTCTTTTGTTTTTTATCCAGAATATTTGGATGATTCATTTTAAGTAATGAACCTGATCTTTTTCATGACTGTAGTCTCTGCATTAAGCAAATGCGTCAAATTTTTGGTGTCAGACTATCAACAGATTGACCTCCCAGATTACACTTGATTATAAAAGAAAAAAAGAACAAAACTTGTAAATTATAGCATAGATAAGGATTTTCCATTGTCTTCTTGAAGGATATTTCGAGGTTGAGAAATTAATGGCCACTTTTTGGAAGAGTTAATGGCCACTTTGAGGAATTAATGGGCACTTTTTCGAGGAATTTATGGCCACTTTGAGGGGTTAATGGCCACTTGCCTAGAGCAGTAACAATGTGGATACAGTTTGAATTTTCAGTTGGGTTTGGTCCCCATTTTTTAACAGCAGAATCCCAGACTTTACTGAAAATTGAAATATGCTTACTGAAGAAAAAAAGCAGATTTACACAATAATCAACTAAAAACAAGTAATCAAAAGAACAATTAACATGAAAATTAGAAAAAAATGAAAGAATGCTACTTAGCCACTTAGGCCTGAAAGTGAGACTTGTACACTTTCTCCAGATGTCTTCATTCTATCCGAGCAGTACATCTTGATGTTTGTGGATATGTGACTTGTCTTCTGTCTCACTGTAACTGTGAGCCAGTGTTCTTTGCAGCTGATGATGTGAAGGTGCTTGGGCATAGCATCATAATGGTAGGGGTGCAGGTTGTGGCAGATATTTTTTCGGTCCCTGATTACAGCTGAAAAGCAGGGAATGTGCAATGTTTCTTTAGCAGGCTCCACCACCAGGGGGACTATGGTGATCTGTGCCCCATTAGCCAGGCTAGGCCTGTTGCTGGGGGTGCCAACAAAGATCTGTGACAGGGTCTTGATCAGTTATGGTTTGCTAACACTGACACTAGCATATAAGCTATGAGTTGCTAATTGCCCAATTGAACAGTATCTGTGGATATCTGAACACAAACTAAATTGTCCTAACTTCACCGAGGGAAATATGAAAAAAAAAGAGAGGACTGCATTCTAAAAGCTTTGACAAAATAAGTTCAATTTAGTTCACCATCGCACTGTCATCATCATCTTTCAGTAATAATTTTCTCAAACATTCCAGGTCCTTGATGAAGTATGTGCAGGAACGCAGTTCAGACACTTTGTGGAAAGGCTATGGTTTGGTTATTGCATCATGTCTGGCAGCCCTCTTGACTGATACTATGCATCCGCGGCTGTGGGTCAGCCTCCACAGACTAACTTGTCAAGTAAAGATGGCCATCACTGTGGCTGTGTATAAAAAGGTTGGTAAAATGATGGACTCAAGAAAACGTTAGATTATATAGAATGGGGATGGATGGGTGTGGTGGGAGTGATGATCTTGCCTTTCTTACGGAGCAGGTCAGCATAGACCAGGTGAGATTAGTGCTACACAGGAAAGTAGATGGAGGTGAATGGTTCAGTTTTACAGAAAAATATAGAAAGAGTGAGGAAATGGACAGAAACAAGAATGGTAGAAAGCAAGATGAGCATGTACAAATGAAGAATATACAACAATCCAATATTTCAGGGAAAGCCTTTTTCAAGGATCACACACAAAAACAACACAGCAGATAAAAACACAAAAAAAAAATGGATAAAAAATATAGACTTAGCTTTTTTTGTCTCCTCTGATTTTTGTGCCTGATTTGTTTACTAGTCACATGATGATGATGATGAAGCATAAAACACTGTGCTGACAGTTATCTTGAGCTCTCTGAGATCTCTCTGATTAATGAGCTTAAGCTGAAGCACTATTGTGAGCACCGCTCTTCTTGTGAAAGTTCAAAGTTAAAAAATCAGGTGCTGGCTTCACTGCATTCAGGACACCCCAATATATGCTCAGCCACATGGTGCAGCAAAAATTGAAGAGTATGTTTGCTAATAATTCCTGTCAAATATTGGTTATTTATGATGCATTTTCCACCACACAGTTTGGATTTCCTGGCAGCATCTTTAATTTGTCCTAGCTCCAGCAGTCTCTTCACAGCCACATTGTTTTCCACCCTCGCTCTTCATTCTCCCGCAGTCTGTCCAATACAGCCTTAGCAATATCCCCCTTGTCCTTTGTCAGTCTGTTATTTATTTTTACCTGTCCACCAAGTCTGTCTGCCACATCGCTGCCATGTACTCCCGTATGCCCTCGATAGCAAAGCCATGTTAGGCTTATCACAGCTGACTGGCTTAACAGATGAACCCATTCTTTTTGAAGCAAATTCTTCTCAGTCTTGCTAAGCATACTCTTCTTGTGAGCATTTATATTATGTTTTACATCTCATTTCCACATTTTTACCTATCCAGGCTCTTCATTTGATATTGGAAGAGGGATACCTAGAGTGACTTACAAATAGTCTATAGTGATACTGGCTCTTGTAATGAAAAACAGAGACTTTGATTCCACCACCATCATGCTCCAGTCAAACCAGATATAAAAATGGGTTCCTGGCACCCATAGTGCTAAGGACATACTTCTGCTAGAAATATTAAAAACCTGTGCACAGAGAGGCATACCAGAGTACACTGCACAAATGACTGATGGTGTTTTAATGAAAAATACAATATCCACTTAACAGTTGGTTCAATATATGAGTGAAATTAGAAAAATTTTAGAAAAAAAAATTGTTAAGCCATTCAAGAAATTTCACACTTTCTATAAACATTTATATTACTATTTTACTGCTGCCTAGGCACTAACTCTGAGTAATAACAGCAGAAAAGAAAAGACTGCTGAACAACTGGTTTCCTTAATCAGTGAGGACCTGGACAAAGTGACATATGCAATGGAGGAGATCTACTATGTGATCCTAACTCCAATACAGGTTAGTAAGTTTGACTGAAGGTCAATCTTTCTCACAGTAAAAGATTACAAGCTGTATAAACTGATACATACTGGCTAGATTACCTTTGGTATATATATCCAATTCCTTCCAACGTTTGGCATGCATCCAACAATGGCTAGTAAATTTTAACATCTTTATCTCATAACAGCAGTTTAATTTAAGAATTATAATTTAATAATGGCCAATTTGCATTTAAAATATTTATAAATTCAGATTTTTGGTAAATATGTATAAATATCTTTTATTTTCTTGGAAAGAAAATATACGAGGGTCATACTGAAAGTCATGAGCAAAAATTTTTTAAAAATCAGAATTTATAGATAAAGAAAATATAAATGTATCACCTTAATTTGCATCCTTTTCTCCACTTTTCAACATAATCTCCATTTCTCTGCACACATTTTCCCCATCGCTCTGCAAGTTTGAAAATATCCTCCTGGTAGAATTGTGTTCCAGCTGACCGACGGCACAGATGCACTGCTTTCTGGATGTTCTCTCCTGTGGGACCCAGCTGGCATAAAGGTTTCTATAACCTAGGGTTTCAATCATTTCCTGTACTGCATTGTATCCTATTCCAAGATTTACAGCAATTTCAGAAACTGTGACATATTTGTCTTCTTTAATGATGTCGTCAACCCTTGCCACATTGCCTTCAATGGAGGCAGTTTGAGGGTGACCACTGTGAGGCATATCTAGGATGCTCATGTTTCCATCTTTGAAATGTTTCACCCACTCCTAACACTGCTAGCACCCATACACATCTCCATAAGCAAGTTGAAGTCTTTGGTGATTTTCAGCAACAGGGATTTCCTCTTTAACGAGGAACTCAATAACAGCACGTTGACGAAACAAAACTTCAGCACCTGCTATTTTGTTTATTCTCCACGTGGTCACATGATGGTGATGTCATGTGACATCTACATGAAGTGCAAAGGATGCAGTTTAAGGTGATACATTTATATTTTCTCAATCTATAAATTCTGATTTTAAAAAAATGTTGCTCACGACTTTCAGCATGACCCTTGTATACAGTAATATAGATAGCAGATCCTATTTTTTTCCACATTTATGAGGGTTTCATGCATCCAACAGATTGTGATAGCTGTCTGCTTACTTTATAGCCAAATGGGTGTGGTATCACTGATAGCTCTGTTCATTTTGCTCTGTCTCATCCCGATCAACAATTGGCCGGGGCGGAAATTAGAGTACCTGGAGGAGAAAAAGAGTGATATTAAAGACGATAGGGTCAAGGTTATGAATGAGGTTCTGAATGGAATAAAGGTAATTTTTTGTGTCTCTTTTGATTTTTTCTTTTCTTTTTTTTTTTGCTAAGAAGCCAATATAACACAAGAAGCCAACATAACATGAAGAGACCAAATGACACCATCAGGACAAGGGTTAGAGTAACAGTAGTACAGTACTAAGTCCAGAAACAAATTAAATGGTTTGACCATGTTACAAGATTACAGTCAGACTATATACAACAGAAAATATTGACACTAAGAATTGCAGGAAACAGAGAAAGACTGCCCATGCAAGAGGTTGATAAAGGAAATATCCCATTATAAGCAAATTGCAGAGCCCTATCGAAATGTCTGTTTGTCCCTTCAACACTGAAAGGTACTTGAGGATGGTGACAAGAGAAGACAAGCTAAGGAGATTTTCATTTCTTGTTTATAGTTATCTTTCACTGAAAATATCACAGTTCTAAATTTAGCTTATTCCAAGTGTCAGAACCAATCAGTTCCGGATAATGAATACGTACTAATATATTAAATGTTTTAAGGCTACCTTTATTAACCACATTCATTAATACAGTCCAATGTTCTCACAAAAAAACTACCATATTTGAAGATACTCAGTTTGTAAGAGCTGAATAGTACACATTTTATCATAATATTCTGTAAAGAATTTTCTCATAATTTTTAAAAAATGCCATAAACTTCTAAGGGCTTCACACTTTTTATTATCATCTTTTTTTTTTATAATTTCTATCAGCTTATTATAATTGTGTGATTTCTGTCAGCTTATTATAATTTTATAATTTCTGTCAGCTTATTATAATTTTATAAGTTCTGTCAGCTTATTATAATTTTATAATTTCTGTTATCTTATTATAATTTCTGTCATCTTATTATAATTTTATAATTTCTGTCACCTTTTTATAATTTTATCATTTCTGTTAGCTTATTATGTTTCTGGGATTCAGAAACTTGGTGTTACATCAATAGCATATGTAACAATGAAACTCATATCACACTTGGGGTGTGTATTGAAGGAGTGACAGATATATGTATTAAAAATACTTTACAGTGAAAAGAACAAATAAACATCAGCTAAAAGTGATTACAAATGATTTTGTCTTTAATTTTCCACTCTTTAACCTCTAACTCTAACCTAAATCAAAGTCCATTGAATATGTCATAGTCTTCTTCTTCCATATGTAGTGATGGCCCCAATTTTATCTATAATCATTAATCTGTAGATTAAAACAGGATATGTCACTTGTTCATTAAGACAATGTTCATGTGACTCCATTAAAATTCATTCCCAATTTTTCACACCTGTGTTATATTACTCTTTTTGATATGGCAGTCCTTTGAACTTGAAATTCTTAAAAATTTGTTATAATTTAACATATATGCAGCAATTAATAACTCTACATATTTCTTTTCACTATACCTCTTTTTTGTGGTTAATTCATAATATAGCTAATTACTTTTGCAAGTTAAAAATATGACAAAAGTAATTATGTAGCATCAGCAGCAGGGCATCTTGCTTACAACTGAGAGGCCTACAGGAGAGCTGTTAGGGAGGCAAATTTCTGGAAGGGACATGCAAATGACTGACAATTATGTAGCAGCCAGAAATGGAAAATTTACTCAGAATCTATGGGCCAGGAAGTTGGAGCAAGCCAAGGCCTTGTCCCTTTTTCTCACATCTTCTTTCTAGTGTGTCACAACAGCCTGATAAAAGGTGACACCAAATCAATATTTCATTCAGATTAGATCTAACAGGAAATTGAAATGTCACATTTGTAATTTGCGATTATTCATTCTTAAAACTAAAAGAAGTTATAAGACTACAGACTATAAATGTTTAAAAAGATCAAAATTTATGTCAATTTTCTGTGAATAATAATTATGTGATCTCAAAATATTTATATGTTTAGTTGCAACCATATTATACGAATTAGATATTCATATTTGGTTGCCAAAAATAAATAGTATTAAATAGTATTAAAAAGTATTAAATGAAGACTTCAAAACTACATTTGGTACATCTCTCCACGTAACTATAGTCATGTATTGGTATATGGAATGCATATATGTATCTAAAACAGAGATGAATTTCTTCAGGTACTAAAGCTATATGCCTGGGAGAAATCTTTTTTTGACAAAGTCTGCTGCATACGAGATGAAGAAATGGTTGTCAGTAAACAAAGAGGTCTTTGTTATGCTGGGATCGATGTTATATTCAAAGCCATGTTGTTCCTGGTAAGTGTTCCAGTCTAAATCCAATTTTTTTTTAATTATACTAAATCTGTATAGTTTTCTTAATTAATAATGAATATGTAATACAGAGTATTATCAAATGTTGTTTAATGTAATAAAGAAAACATATGTAGTGGATAAGATGAAGGAAGATGAGCAAGAGGGAGACCTGACACAAGTTGACAAAGTGAAAAGATGGACAGGATTCACCCTGGCTGGGTGCACTGAAGCCAAAGGATAGAGGAAGTTCAAGATCTGTTGCAGCAGACCTTTCTTGTGGAAATGGCATAAGATGATGGCAATGAAACCATCTTCTTCATCTCCCTGGAGCTGTGAGTTCTTTGCAGCGGATGTGATGAAGATGTTGAGGCATTGTGTCAGCTTAGGAGTAGGTCGTGTGGCATTGTGTCAGCTTATGAGTAGGTCGTGTGGCATTGTGTCAGCTTAGGAATGGGTCGTGTGGCATTGTGTCAGCTTAGGAGTGGGTCGTGTGGCATTGTGTCAGCTTAGGAGTGGGTCGTGTGGCATTGTGTCAGCTTATGAGTAGGTCTTGTGGCATTGTGTCAGCTTAGGAGTGGGTCGTGTGGCATTGTGTCAGCTTAGGAGTTATTCATGGAGTTTATTTTTTCAGCCCCTGAGTGTAGTTAAAAATCAGAGGGTGTGCAGTACTTCTTTAGCAGACTCCATCACCATGGGGACTATGAAAATCCCTGCTTCATTAGCCAGGGTAGGTCTGTTACTGGGGTACCAATGGAGAGGTGTAACAGGGTCTTGGTCAGCTATGGTTTTCTAACCCTTGTCCCAGTATGTCAGCTATGGCTTGCTGTGTGTCAAAATGGACAGCATCTTTGCCCCCACGGCAATGAAATAAAAGGACATATTTCTCAAGGTTTGGAAAGTGTAGCTGGACAAGACCATATCTTGTATTCCCCTTTGTGCCCCATCATTAAGATGTGTTGCTTCAGCCAGGTCAGTGAAATATGGATTGATACATTCTCTATGGTGGTTGAACACATTATGAAGTTTGCATCTTAAGTAATTTTGGCAAACAACTATGCGAGCCCTATGTGACATTTAACGGCACCAGAAGGATGTAAGATGTAAGATCTTAAGTAAGCTCCAGGAATTGACTGGTTGATTGACTGGCCTTGCAGCTGAACTATAACTTGGAAAGAGTCAGCAGTGCCAATTTGTTTCTGTGGGCACTTCAGGATAGCTTGTCCAAGTTTTTTTCTGTTAATCTGTATAAGATAATAGAGAAATTCTTGAAAGTGCTCTTGGAAGATCTCTGGGCAGAAAGATCTCTCTGTAATTGTTGCAGTCATTAAGATACTATAATAATATAAAACATGACAAAATTGTAGCAGTATACTGAAGTAGTAAAAAATATATTCTGAAATAATTAAAAATATTCTGAAATAGTTTTTGTTCTATATCTCTGGAACTGCAAGCAGAATGTTCTTTGCAGCTGATGTGGTAAAGATGTTGAAGCTGAAGCATTATGTTAAAAGTAAAGTAGGGTATAGATACCAGTTTACAGACCCAGTCTGAAGCTAAAAGAAGGAAAAGGTGTAAAACTTTTCAGCTAACTCCACCACCATAGTGATCTCTGCCCCATTGGCCAGTCTGAGCCCCTTACTGGGAGCATCAAAGAAAAAAAACTAGACAGGGTCTTGACCAGCTATAGTTCACTGGCCTTGACAGCTGCTGTGCTGTTTTATTTGCTGACACTGTAATAGTTAAAAATGGTAAGCTTCTTTGCCTTTTTGTTTATTCATAATGCCTTCTTTCTACAGTCAGACTTGTAGACTTCAGATAGTTGACTCCAAATCATGTTAGACTTTAAAGACTTAGCTTAGACATGACAACTTGAAAGGGAAATAGTGAGCAGTCTGACTTGATTCATGACCTGAAGACAGTGACTTGAGACTTGTAACAAAGAACTTTTAACAAAGAACTTGAATACAACACTGAGAGTAAGAAAAAGATTTTTTTTGTTCTAGGTTCGATTTATAGGTATTGTTAGTGTAGTTCTACTTGGAGAACAGTTAGACTCCCTCAAAGCTTTCCTCATCATGACACTGTTTCTGCTGCTGAGCTACCCTTTCAGCGAAGTATGGATTGATACATTCTCTATGGTGGTTGAACACATTATGAAGTTTGCATCTTAAGTAATTTTGGCAAACAACTATGCGAGCCCTATGTGACATTTAACGGCACCAGAAGGATGTAAGATGTAAGATCTTAAGTAAGCTCCAGGAATTGACTGGTTGATTGACTGGCCTTGCAGCTGAACTATAACTTGGAAAGAGTCAGCAGTGCCAATTTGTTTCTGTGGGCACTTCAGGATAGCTTGTCCAAGTTTTTTTCTGTTAATCTGTATAAGATAATAGAGAAATTCTTGAAAGTGCTCTTGGAAGATCTCTGGGCAGAAAGATCTCTCTGTAATTGTTGCAGTCATTAAGATACTATAATAATATAAAACATGACAAAATTGTAGCAGTATACTGAAGTAGTAAAAAATATATTCTGAAATAGTTAAAAATATTCTGAAATAGTTTTTGTTCTATATCTCTGGAACTGCAAGCAGAATGTTCTTTGCAGCTGATGTGGTAAAGATGTTGAAGCTCAAGCATTATGTTAAAAGTAAAGTAGGGTATAGATACCAGTTTACAGACCCAGTCTGAAGCTAAAAGAAGGAAAAGGTGTAAAACTTTTCAGCTAACTCCACCACCATAGTGATCTCTGCCCCATTGGCCAGTCTGAGCCCCTTACTGGGAGCATCAAAGAAAAAAAACTAGACAGGGTCTTGACCAGCTATAGTTCACTGGCCTTGACAGCTGCTGTGCTGTTTTATTTGCTGACACTGTAATAGTTAAAAATGGTAAGCTTCTTTGCCTTTTTGTTTATTCATAATGCCTTCTTTCTACAGTCAGACTTGTAGACTTCAGATAGTTGACTCCAAATCATGTTAGACTTTAAAGACTTAGCTTAGACATGACTTGAAAGGGAAATAGTGAGCAGTCTGACTTGATTCATGACCTGAAGACAGTGACTTGAGACTTGTAACAAAGAACTTTTAACAAAGAACTTGAATACAACACTGAGAGTAAGAAAAAGATTTTTTTTGTTCTAGGTTCGATATATAGGTACTGTTAGTGTAGTTCTACTTGGAGAACAGTTAGACTCCCTCAAAGCTTTCCTCATCATGACACTGTTTCTGCTGCTGAGCTACCCTTTCAGCGAAGTGGCCATGGTGATTCCTGCATGTGTTCAGGCTCGAGTGTCATTGTTACGGATCAATGACTTTCTCACAGAAAAAGATATTGCAGAGGATGTTGTAACAGAGGACAGGAAGGCAGGTAACTTGGTTATAGGAATAAGTATAATACATGTATGATAAATACAGTCACTTACGTGAAACATTTAGACAGGAGCAACAATTACATATGTATATTAGATGATTTTATTTTACATAAAACTGAGATACCAATATCTTAGAAAATGTGAGTGGTCTAGTCGATAGTGACCTGCTTCTTTAATGATGTCGTCAACCCTTACCACTCTGCCACTCTGTTTAGACTATTTCATGAGAACTGCTTATGCTGACTGTTTCATTTTGTTATATCTCATGAAATATTATGCGAACTAGGTCACTCTGGATTGGCAATCTAGAAATCTTTTTTTTTTAAAAATCTAGATCTAGATAATTTTGGTCCCATCTAGATAATGAAAATATTCATTTGCATGACAAGTTTAAAATGTAGATAATTTTAAATAAAATATAGTTGACTTTAGATAATTATTAGATAATAATAATAAATAAAACGAATAAATTTTCTGTAAATCTTCCATAATTGGTCCTTTCTCAGTTAGTGAATAAATTGTTAAATTGTTTAAAGTATTGCAAATTGTCAACACTAGCCCAGACTTGTGTCGCTAATTTTGACCTTAAAGTAGAATACCAAGATTTGAAAAACACAAGAGAGAATAGAATGAGTGTTTAGTGCTATGACTTTTACCAAATCTGAGCTGGGAAATAAAATGAGGCAAGAAACTCCTGGTGTTTTAATGATGGAATTAAGCTAAAAAAAAAAGCCTGGAGAATTGAGCTCAAAAAGGTCTGGAGAATTGAGCTCAAAAGGGCCTGGAGAATTGAGCTCAAAAGGGCCTGGAGAATTGAGCTCAAAAAGACCTGGAGAATTGAGCTCAAAAGGGCCTGGAGAATTGAGCTCAAAAAGGCTTGGAATAATTGAGCTAAAAAAGCCTGGAGAATTGAGCTCAAAAAGGCCTGGAGAACTGATCTCAAAAAGCCTGGAGAATTGAGCTCAAAAAGGTTTGGAGAACTGAGCTCAAAAAGGCCTGGAGAATTGAGCTCAAAAAGGCCTGGCGAATTGAGCTCAAAAAGGTCTGGAGAATTGAGCTAAAAAAGGCCTGGAGAATTGAGCTAAAAAAGGTCTGGAGAACTGAGCTCAAAAAGCCTGGAGAATTGAGCTCAAAAAGGCTTGGATATGTTGCTACATGTTTCTCCCTGAAGGGTGCAAAGATGTGGGAACAATTACAATGTTAAAAAAATAAGGTTCTTCATCTTGCCAGTCTGGAAGGTAGTGTTTTGATAACAATCTTCTTCATCATCTTGCTAGCCTGGAAGGTAGTGTTTTGATAACAATCTTCATCATCATCTTGCCAGCCTGGAAGGTAGTGTTTTGACCAGCTATAGTTCACTGGCCTTGACAGCTGCTGTGCTGTTTTATTTGCTGACACTGTAATAGTTAAAAATGGTAAGCTTCTTTGCCTTTTTGTTTATTCATAATGCCTTCTTTCTACAGTCAGACTTGTAGACTTCAGATAGTTGACTCCAAATCATGTTAGACTTTAAAGACTTAGCTTAGACATGACTTGAAAGGGAAATAGTGAGCAGTCTGACTTGATTCATGACCTGAAGACAGTGACTTGAGACTTGTAACAAAGAACTTTTAACAAAGAACTTGAATACAACACTGAGAGTAAGAAAAAGATTTTTTTTGTTCTAGGTTCGATATATAGGTACTGTTAGTGTAGTTCTACTTGGAGAACAGTTAGACTCCCTCAAAGCTTTCCTCATCATGACACTGTTTCTGCTGCTGAGCTACCCTTTCAGCGAAGTGGCCATGGTGATTCCTGCATGTGTTCAGGCTCGAGTGTCATTGTTACGGATCAATGACTTTCTTACAGAAAAAGATATTGCAGAGGATGTTGTAACAGAGGACAGGAAGGCAGGTAACTTGGTTATAGGAATAAGTATAATACATGTATGATAAATACAGTCACTTACGTGAAACATTTAGACAGGAGCAACAATTACATATGTATATTAGATGATTTTATTTTACATAAAACTGAGATACCAATATCTTAGAAAATGTGAGTGGTCTAGTCGATAGTGACCTGCTTCTTTAATGATGTCGTCAACCCTTACCACTCTGCCACTCTGTTTAGACTATTTCATGAGAACTGCTTATGCTGACTGTTTCATTTTGTTATATCTCATGAAATATTATGCGAACTAGGTCACTCTGGATTGGCAATCTAGAAATCTTTTTTTTTAAAAATCTAGATCTAGATAATTTTGGTCCCATCTAGATAATGAAAATATTCATTTGCATGACAAGTTTAAAATGTAGATAATTTTAAATAAAATATAGTTGACTTTAGATAATTATTAGATAATAATAATAAATAAATAAAACGAATAAATTTTCTGTAAATCTTCCATAATTGGTCCTTTCTCAGTTAGTGAATAAATTGTTAAATTGTTTAAAGTATTGCAAATTGTCAACACTAGCCCAGACTTGTGTCGCTAATTTTGACCTTAAAGTAGAATACCAAGATTTGAAAAACACAAGAGAGAATAGAATGAGTGTTTAGTGCTATGACTTTTACCAAATCTGAGCTGGGAAATAAAATGAGGCAAGAAACTCCTGGTGTTTTAATGATGGAATTAAGCTAAAAAAAAAAGCCTGGAGAATTGAGCTCAAAAAGGTCTGGAGAATTGAGCTCAAAAAGGCCTGGAGAATTGAGCTCAAAAGGGCCTGGAGAATTGAGCTCAAAAAGACCTGGAGAATTGAGCTCAAAAAGCCTGGAGAATTGAGCTCAAAAAGGCTTGGAATAATTGAGCTAAAAAAGCCTGGGAGAATTGAGCTCAAAAAGGCCTGGAGAACTGATCTCAAAAAAGCCTGGAGAATTGAGCTCAAAAAGGTTTGGAGAACTGAGCTCAAAAAGGCCTGGAGAATTGAGCTCAAAAAGGCCTGGCGAATTGAGCTCAAAAAGGTCTGGAGAATTGAGCTAAAAAAGGCCTGGAGAATTGAGCTAAAAAAGGTCTGGAGAACTGAGCTCAAAAAGGCCTGGAGAATTGAGCTCAAAAAGGCTTGGATATGTTGCTACATGTTTCTCCCTGAAGGGTGCAAAGATGTGGGAACAATTACAATGTTAAAAAAATAAGGTTCTTCATCTTGCCAGTCTGGAAGGTAGTGTTTTGATAACAATCTTCTTCATCATCTTGCTAGCCTGGAAGGTAGTGTTTTGATAACAATCTTCATCATCATCTTGCCAGCCTGGAAGGTAGTGTTTTGATAACAATCTTCATCATCATCTTGACAGCCTGGAAGATTGTCTTTTGATAACAATAGTGTTTTGATAACAATCTTCATCATCATCTTGCCAGCCTGGAAGGTAGTGTTTTGATAACAATCTTCATCATCATCTTGCCAGCCTGGAAGGTAGTGTTTTGATAACAATCTTCATCATCATCTTGCCAGCCTGGAAGGTAGTGTTTTGATAACAATCTTCATCATCATCTTGCCAGCCTGGAAGGTAGTGTTTTGATAACAATCTTCATCATCATCTTGCCAGCCTGGAAGGTAGTGTTTTGATAACAATCTTCATCATCATCTTGCCAGCCTGGAAGGTAGTGTTTTGATAACAATCTTCATCATCATCTTGCCAGCCTGGAAGGTATTATTTTGATAACAATCTTCATCATCATCATCTTGCCAGCCTGGAAGGTAGTGTTTTGATAACAATCTTCATCATCATCTTGCCAGCCTGGAAGGTAGTATTTTGATAACAATCTTCATCATCTTGCTAGCCTGGAAGGTAGTGTTTTGATAACAATCTTCATCATCATCTTGCCAGCCTGGAAGGTAGTGTTTTGATAACAATCTTCATCATCATCTTGCCAGCCTGGAAGGTAGTGTTTTGATAACAATCTTCATCATCATCTTGCCAGCCTGGAAGGTAGTGTTTTGATAACAATCTTCATCATCTTGCTAGCCTGGAAGGTAGTGTTTTGATAACAATCTTCATCATCATCTTGCTAGCCTGGAAGGTAGTTTTGATAACAATCTTCATCATCATCTTGCCAGCCTGGAAGGTAGTGTTTTGATAACAATCTTCATCATCATCTTGCCAGCCTGGAAGGTAGTGTTTTGATAACAATCTTCATCATCATCTTGCCAGCCTGGAAGGTAGTTTTGATAACAATCTTCATCATCATCTTGCCAGCCTGGAAGGTAGTGTTTTGATAACAATCTTCATCATCATCTTGCCAGCCTGGAAGGTAGTGTTTTGATAACAATCTTCATCATCATCTTGCCAGCCTGGAAGGTATTATTTTGATAACAATCTTCATCATCATCTTGCCAGCCTGGAAGGTAGTGTTTTGATAACAATCTTCATCATCATCTTGCCAGCCTGGAAGGTAGTGTTTTGATAACAATCTTCATCATCATCTTGCCAGCCTGGAAGGTAGTGTTTTGATAACAATCTTCATCATCATCTTGCCAGCCTGGAAGGTAGTGTTTTGATAACAATCTTCATCATCATCATCTTGCCAGCCTGGAAGGTAGTGTTTTGATAACAATCTTCATCATCATCCTGCCAGCCTGGAAGGTAGTGTTTTGATAACAATCTTCATCATCAATCTTGCCAGCCTGGAAGGTAGTGTTTTGATAACAATCTTCATCATCATCTTGCCAGCCTGGAAGGTAGTGTTTTGATAACAATCTTCATCATCATCTTGCCAGCCTGGAAGGTAGTGTTTTGATAACAATCTTCATCATCATCTTGCCAGCCTGGAAGGTAGTGTTTTGATAACAATCTTCATCATCATCTTGCCAGCCTGGAAGGTAGTGTTTTGATAACAATCTTCATCATCATCTTGCCAGCCTGGAAGGTAGTGTTTTGATAACAATCTTCATCATCATCTTGCCAGCCTGGAAGGTAGTGTTTTGATAACAATCTTCATCATCATCTTGCCAGCCTGGAAGGTATTATTTTGATAACAATCTTCATCATCATCTTGCCAGCCTGGAAGGTAGTGTTTTGATAACAATCTTCATCATCATCTTGCCAGCCTGGAAGGTATTCTTTTGATAACAATCTTCATCATCATCTTGCCAGCCTGGAAGGTAGTGTTTTGATAACAATCTTCATCATCATCTTGCCAGCCTGGAAGATAGTGTTTTGATAACAATCTTCATCATCTTGTCAGCCTGGAAGATAGTGTTTTGGTAACAATCTTCATCATCTATAGTGTAACAATATCAAACAGTTATTACCATTAATAACATAGTATTAAAATTTCTCATTAATTTTCATTTATACCTTATTTTAAACAAATATTTCCTAAATCATTTTTAGGTAAATGGTTTTTAAAATCTAGATAGCTAGATATATTTTGAAGTACTTCTAAATATCTTTTTGAGAAAAAACTTGGCAGTGCTCATAGTCTGGTGAATCAATTAGTTGAGATAATTAGACAGTACATTAAAAAATCAAATACATAGTTTGATACGTTTACATTTGATACTTTTGGTCTTTAGTGTTTTACATGGTTTTGAGTACAAAGTACATTCATTAATATAACAAAAATAAGCAGGCATGTAACCAGATACGGGTGACTTTCAAATAATTGACATTCTACTGTAGTTCATTATATATTGCAGTATTTGTTATTTTTATGTTTTATATTTTAACACTGACTTGCATTTTTTTTTCATGAGATTTTACACAATACAAAGCATGATATAGGCACTGACTAGATCAAATTATGTCATAAGATATCACATAAAATATCATGTTGGTGTATTCATGTTAGCATGATTTTCCATTAAATATCATGTTGGTGTATTCATGTTAGCATGATTTTCCGTTAAATTTTTTTTCCCCTGAATTACTTTTTTGTATTTCATATATACCAATTATTTACTCCTGTCCCACCAGAGACCCCAAGGCCAAGGAGGGTGGAGAGCTTGTGTTTGGAAGCAGTGACCCAAGTTGGTATGAAGGGAACTTCACCTATGCCCCAGTCACCCGCAAAGCCTATTGGCAGTTTCAAATGGATGGGTAGGTCTTTTTTTTTTTCAGTCAAAAGTTACTTTTATTTGTAGAAGAGAATTTGTACCATTTACTTGCAAACTGTAAATATTTTGGTGTAATTTGCTTGCTGAGCGGTTCTAAGGACTGTTATTGCCAGAGGTGGGGTGGAGAATTCGATCTCCACTCCAACGGCGTGCGTCTCAAACAGCCTCTGGCAGTCAAGTCCAACTCCTGGCCTTCCCCTTGGCAGAACTGTTTAAACTGACAGGACAAGGGGCGAAGGCGAATATCTGGCGCCTAAAAACCAGACATTTAGGGTAGATGAGTGGCACGTTTGGTAGCTCATCTACCGCTGCTGGCGAGATTCTTCAACTGCCGTGCGTGGAGCGGTGCTCCTCCCGGCCAATGAAGAAAGGTGCAAATGGGGTTGCCGCGCGGCATCACTGCAGAAAAGGTAGTAGAAAGGATAAAGTGAAGCAAACAGTCAAATCATGGCACCTCTGGTCTGGAGGTCGGCCACATCCTGAGTGCAGTCATATCGGGTGAAATGCATGAACCGGCTTAACCCAGAGGCTAAGACACTGCTGGCGAGACTCTCCAAATGCCGCACGTGGAGTGAAGCTCTTCCCGGTCAAAGAAGAAACTGCAGAAAAGAAATAAAGGTTGCTGTGCGGCGCCGATGTGAAAAGGTGAAGGAAAGGATAAAGTGAAATTTAATCGGTATGTCCAGTAGTATCGCTACGAGAGCTACACATACCACGGCACCTCTGCTCTAGAGGTCGGCCACGTCCGAAATACACCTACACTGGTGAAATATGCCTAAACCGGCACACATCAGGGGTGAAACTTGATGGCCAGGCATGTCACGCCATCTCCGCTCTAGAGGTCATTCACGCCTGATATACACCCATACTGGTGAAATATGCCTAAACCGGCTCATACCAGGGGTGAAACTTGAAGGCTAAGCATGTCAAGGTACCTCTGCTCTAGAGGTCGGTCATGTCCTAAACACGCCTATACTGAGATAATATGCCTAAACCGGCTCAACCCAGGGGTGGAAGTCACTAGTGGCGAGGACTTGTCCTCCTGGACAAAAGCTCCATCCTGGTTACAACTAGGAAGGGTAGCGGCCACGACCACAAAATGCTGAAGTCGGAGACACTGGACCAGCCCAGTCTAGATAGGCAACCACCTCTCACCCGGTGGGGATGTATGCGTATCCTATTCACGCTGAGGTTTTCCGGTGAGAAAGTCCAACACTGGGCTGGATGGGCAACCACCTCTCACCCAACGGTGATACACGGGTATCTCAAAACACGTTGAGGTTTTCCGGTGAGAAAGTCCAACTCTGGCCTGGGTAGGCTACCACCTCTCACCCAGCAGGGATATACTGATATCCAAAACATGCTGAGGTCTTCCGGTGAGAAAGTCCATCTCTAGACTAAACTGGTGCAACGAAAACAACGGTGTCAAACAATCCTGCTTCAGAGACCCACCAAGAATACAGGCTCAAGCCCTGAGATACTCTGAACCTCTTGTGGTCCTCTCGGGGATCTCGTGTGGTTCTTACGGGGACCACGGGACTTAATGAGGACCACAGGAGTAAATTCAGAAGGATCACAGGGCGGTCGTGGTGGTAGAAGTGAACAAAGAAGAAGAAGAAGAGCTTGCTGAGCAGATTCCAGATGTTGTGACTAGTGACTGTGTTACACTGATGACTGGTGATCATGCTAGCGGCTTGTTTCTGTTTTGGGGTCACTGTCGTTTCATGTCCTACTTGCTGCCCTAGTTTAATGAGATTTGGTTACCAACCTGGCAGAGAGCCTAACCAGCAGACATTGTAAGCATATTTGTTAGTATATTAAGTGAAAATTTGTTCTCATGTAAATATCCGGTGTATACCACCTATACTGAAGTTTGTAACAAAAGTTTTGTAAAATTCACTTATGTAAATCAAATGCGTAGTTTGATTTTAACAGATAAAAGGGATGGCGACTGCAGTAAAACTGGTTAATATAAATAAGGTAGATAGAGGTGTATGGCGCAGTTTTACAAAGTGAGGGAGGAAGTGAGCAAGGTGAGAAAAAAACGAATATAAAGTATGAGAATGTATAAATGGAAAACATACAACATCCGATATTTCGGCGTGAGCCTTATTCGAGGATACATGCAAAAACAAAATACAAACATATATAACTTATCTGAAGCGTCTTGCTCTCAGCAAAGCTTAATTGTGTGTGGAAGAAGGAGGAGGAAGAAAAAAAAAAAAAACGTTGCCAACAGACAAAAGATTCCCGATATAGCCAATCATAGCGAAGAAGCGGAGAGAGAGGAAGGCAATAGAAACATGATAGCCGCTAGAGGTGTCGGGTAGGGGGGGGGGGAAGGGGAGAGAAAAGAGGACGCGAGAGATAATGAATGAAGAACTTAAACACCTACAGGGAGGAAATGTAAAACTGGTGAATGGGACAAGACCAATATGTTGGCAGAGATGGAAATAGGATGGTGGTAGGGAGGGGTAGCATAGAGAAAGAAATTAGAGTATAAAAAAGGCCAGTGGAAAAAGAAAGAAGTTACAGAAAGCTGAAGACATTGTTAATTCCAGCTGGGTGGAGACAGCCAGTCTGGAAAATAAGGCGCTGTTCTAAGACCCTCCGAGATCGTACATCTGCGGAACAAGAGCGGATCGCACTAACCGAAATGTCCTGTTTGCCCCTGTGGTTACCAAGGCAAAAATGTTTAGCCACAGGTGTCCAGGCCCTCTTAGAAATATCATTGAGATGCTGGCGAAATCGATCTCCTAACCGTAAGCCAGTTTCCCCTATGTACTTCAAACCGCAACGTTTGCACATGATAACATAAATGACATTTCGTGAAGTGCAGGTGAAGCCCTCCTGTACCGACAACGTGGATTTAGGGAAAGAGATCTGGCTGGCCTCGACAACAAACGGACAAGTGTTGCATCTACGGCGTCCACAACGTCTGGTACCATAAAAAGTGTCATCTGTCTTAAGATGACTACGAATTAAAAGGTCCCTGAGGTTTTTGTCACGTCTGTAAGCCACCAATGGGGGTTCCCCAAAAACAAGCCCTCACCCCTAAACCGCACTGTTGCTCGGACAGGGTGAAACTAGTACTCACGTACCACCCCCATAGTTTGGCAGTTAAAAACATACTGTTTCGCCATCTCCACCTCCTCCAGACCGAGCCTGAGACACGTGAACTTTTTGGGGAACCCCCATTGGTGGCTTACAGACGTGACAAAAACCTCAGGGACCTTTTAATTCGTAGTCATCTTAAGACAGATGACACTTTTTATGGTACCAGACGTTGTGGACGCCGTAGATGCAACACTTGTCCGTTTGTTGTCGAGGCCAGCCAGATCTCTTTCCCTAAATCCACGTTGTTGGTACAGGAGGGCTTCACCTGCACTTCACGAAATGTCATTTATGTTATCATGTGCAAACGTTGCGGTTTGAAGTACATAGGGGAAACTGGCTTACGGTTAGGAGATCGATTTCGCCAGCATCTCAATGATATTTCTAAGAGGGCCTGGACACCTGTGGCTAAACATTTTTGCCTTGGTAACCACAGGGGCAAACAGGACATTTCGGTTAGTGCGATCCGCTCTTGTTCCGCAGATGTACGATCTCGGAGGGTCTTAGAACAGCGCCTTATTTTCCAGACTGGCTGTCTCCACCCAGCTGGAATTAACAATGTCTTCAGCTTTCTGTAACTTCTTTCTTTTTCCACTGGCCTTTTTTATACTCTAATTTCTTTCTCTATGCTACCCCTCCCTACCACCATCCTATTTCCTTCTCTGCCAACATATTGGTCTTGTCCCATTCACCAGTTTTACATTTCCTCCCTGTAGGTGTTTAAGTTCTTCATTCATTATCTCTCGCGTCCTCTTTTCTCTCCCCTTCCCCCCCCCCCTACCCGACACCTCTAGCGGCTATCATGTTTCTATTGCCTTCCTCTCTCTCCGCTTCTTCGCTATGATTGGCTATATCGGGAATCTTTTGTCTGTTGGCAACGTTTTTTTTTTTTTTTCTTCCTCCTCCTTCTTCCACACACAATTAAGCTTTGCTGAGAGCAAGACGCTTCAGATAAGTTATATATGTTTGTATTTTGTTTTTGCATGTATCCTCGAATAAGGCTCACGCCGAAATATCGGATGTTGTATGTTTTCCATTTATACATTCTCATACTTTATATTCGTTTTTTTTCTCACCTTGCTCACTTCCTCCCTCACTTTGTAAAACTGCACCATACACCTCTATCTACTTTGTTTGATTTTAAAAGCCATTTAAGAGTTTGTTTGATGTTTCCACAGTTTCTCATGCAGATAAATATTTGCTGCTTATAACTGTCCCCTGTTATTGCTGTTTGTTTTCAGTATTTGCTTTGTTGTCTGTTTAGCATTTATGTAGTGTGTTCTAGTGAATAAATAAGTGTGACAACCATACTTGTGGGGTTTTCAAAAATCAGATACATCGAACTAAGTTTCCTTTCTTGCTTTAGTTTATCTGTTGAACCTACCCAATACTGTGTTGGAGGCTGCAGTGCAATTGCTGACACTGGCACCTCTTTGTTGGCTAGACCAACCAGTGAAATTGAGAAACTGAATGCTCAGATTGGTGCTACCAAATTTGCAGAAGGAGAGGTAGGTTATCAGAAGCCAGTGTTCTTAGCGATATTTGGGATTGTCTGTATGTAGATGATATTTTAGGATTTGAATTCAGGTTGTAGGTTTTATGATGTTTGTGATTTGAGTTGAGAAGTTGTTAACGTCTGTGTGTGTAATGAACAGAAATGTTAGCAGGAACATAAAACTCTGCAATTATGTAGTGGTTTAGGTAAAGGTAAGCCTGTTATGCCTCAGAGACATATAGGGATATGGTGTTAGTGCCCACATTTTCCTTGATTTGTTGACACACTAGAGAGTGATGTGGCCACCTTTCCTTCCCCAGCTCCAGAAAGTCAGGTACCCATTTCTATAGCGGGATGACAGTGGTGCCTCTGACAAGATTCTCGCTCACATGCACACACACACGTCTGTCTGCCATGAGAGACTAGTGCACTAAACACTTTGCCATTCAGGCATCCATATCGTGGATTGACCTTATCTTATTGCAGCTAAGCCTACCATCTTCAGGACTTTGAGAAAAGTAGGATGAAAAATAAGGATGGATGGATGGCATCAAAGAAGTCCTTCAAAAGTCACCAAAAAAAAAAAATCATGTGACTGAAAAAACATGTGCTTAGGAGACAGGCAGAGCAGAAAAAATTTGAATAAACTGCAGAGATGTTCATGCGCAGTGAAGGAGGAAAAAAAATACATGGGAAGTTGTGGGATGTTGCTGATCTGTAGGTTTTCTAATTGTGCAACTGACAGTTTTCAATGTAATCTTTCTCCACAGTACCTTGTTGTGTGTACTAAGATACCAACAATGCCAAACGTGACTTTCACCATTGGAGGACAAACATTTGTGTTAACTCCTCAAGAATATGTTCTTCAGGTTTGTTTACTTTCTTCGCTTCATTATTTTTCACTTCTGTGTGTGCGCACTCACACATGCACACACACACACACTTTTCTAACACATAATAATTAGTGTATAGGCATACAACTATACACAAAGCTCTGCAGTAAAGCTGTGATAGCAAAATGTTTAAACTAGGAAAAAAGTAGGAACAGCTTTTACAAGTGTGTTTAATGACATTTTACGAATATGTTATCATTAAATAATAAAGCTGTTTCTACTTTTTTCCTAGTTTATGCACGCTTTTCTAGTACAGGTGTCATTTTTTAAAACCAAGGTGCACTAATTATTTCTTTTCCCAGCAGGTCACTTGTAAGAAGAACATAATAACAAATTTTAATATGTTTTGTGTCTGCAGGGTTGTTTTCAAAGTAGGATGTCAGCAGTTTGTGGAAGTTGCCAAACGTCTCAGTCTCTTATAACATATTCTGCCAATATTTAGTTGGCTCAATTGGCCACAGTAATAAATCATTTACAGTTGAATATAACACTGAGCTAATATTTATTTGCAAGAACTATCTCAGAATTAATCAGTTAACACTGCACTCATTTTTACTCAAACTGTCTCAAGAAATGGCTAAGTGATAATCTTTCGACTGAGATCAGGATATTGCAGGCTGAGACATCATCAGTACCATGGGAGGAAGTCCTGCAGAGATCACTGACATTGGAGGAAGTCCTACAGAGCACAACAGGAACTAATAATGATCAAGCTTACAGTTCTATATGAAACAAGAATAGAGGAGCAGCATCTGTTCAAATGTGAGAAGTACAAGGATCTGGTCAAGCAACTAAGGCAGGGGCAGGAGTCAAGGCAAAAGTGATAGCTGTAGAAGTGTCAGTGAGAGGATTCGTAGCAACATCAGCATACGACCTATGTATGCAACTGGGCATAAAGGGACAAGCAAGAGCAAAGGCATTGAAAAGCCTTTCAGAAACAGCAGAAAAGGCCTCATCCTGGCTGTGGAGAATGTGAAACAAGCATTGAGAACTTAATTTCATTTGTCACAACCAATACCGGTCCTCTGTAGCTAAATCGCTAAGATGCACTTCGAAGTGCAGTGCCAACTGAAAGATCACGGGTTCAATTCCAGGATAAAAAAAAGCAACAATTCACAAGACCTCTGGGAGACATGACCCAGAGGGCTCCCCCCCCCCCCCAACCCCCTTAGAGTGTCAGGAGTTTAATAGGGCCGAAACACCTGTCTGGAGGGGGGGGGGGTGGTACTTCCTCCAGTGATCTGAAGGAGTTGTGTTGTTCTTCTGCTCTCTACAGTAGAGAGTTTCCTGCATACCAGAAGCTGAAATTTGGTACAACAGACTCCACATCACATCCTCCAGATTTGCCATCTACACAACCCACTCAGCCAAAGAACCTGGTCAGACCCCAACTCCTTACAAAAGCTTCATGGTGATGCTGAAAAGTTGAGATGAACTACCACATTTGTGAGAGATTGGCATCGATATCTGAGCACATGACAGAGAAGAAGACTGTTTCTGTGAACTTCATATTATAAGGATTATTAGAATTATTATTCAGAATGTAGTCTATGACTTATTATGCATGTTACAGAGTCTTATTTGTTTGTTTTTTTTTTGTTAAAGCAGAAGTTAGCAGCCAAAAACTTATCGTATTGATTAAGTCTGGAAAAGAAGGGAGTCCCAGAAGTGTCTGTGACGTTTTAATATATTTCAATTTGTGCATCTGTTTCAGTTACACTAATACCACATCATCAACTTTCACAGTGCAAGAGGCATGCAGTGGGATACTGTGAACAATATAAAAAAATAAAACAAACAAAAATATAAAAAATGCATCTGTCATAATTTTTTATGTGGGATAAACATTAGGACTATAAGTTATTTTATGATAGTTTGAGAATTATATCTCCAAAATATGGAACAAGGCCATGTCATTCATTCATTCATTTGCATGTCCCTTGTAGAACTTTGCCTCCCTAACATCACTCCTATAGGCCTCTTGGTTGTGAGCAAGGTGGCCTGCTGCTGATGCATCCATTTGCAGATCATCAGTGATGTCTTGCAGCCATCTTCACCTTGGTCTTCCTCTCTTTCTTTTTCCCATTATGTACCCTTCCAAGACGTTCTTCTCTAGATTATCATGACGTTTAATTTGTCCATAATATTTAAGTTTTCTTTGTTTAATCCTCTTTACTAGCCAGCTTTCTTTGATATTAAGTTCTTGTAGTATGGATATATTTGTTCTTTTTTGTGTTCATGATATTTGAAGAACTCTTCTGTAGCATTTACATTCGAAGGCATTTATGTGTTTCTCAGCTGTTTTGTTAAGTGTCCAGGTCTCACAGGCATATGTTGCGATCGGAAAGATGCATGCCCATAAAAATCTTATTTTTGTAGTTCTGTCTGTTCCTCTCCACAGATTCTTTAGTTGTTTTACTTTCTGAAGAGCGATAGATGTCCTGCTTTTAATTTCCCTAATTATATATCCATTATTAGTTAGTAGTGATCCAAGTTATTCAAAACTCTTCACTTTTTCAAATTTTTCCTCACTGATACATATTTCAGCTGCCTTATTTGTTTTGTCAGTTGTCATCAATTTAGTTTTCTTCACATTATGATAGATGTTTTGCTCTTCGCTGTTCTTACGGACTGACATAGTTTTTCAATTCCTTTTTGTGTTGTGGACAGTAATACTGTGTCATCAGCATATCTAATCTCTGGTATTTCATAACCTCCAATTTTTATGGCATTATACTTTGTCTACATCTTCTCTAACGTTCCTCATTATATTTTTAGTATAAAACTTAAATAAGTAAGGTGACAATATGCACCCCTGATGGATCCCTTGTTTTATGTCAAACCAAGTTGTTGTTTCACCATTTATTCTTACTGCTGCCTGTTGTTCTAAATACAGCAATGATGTTAACTGTATCAAATGTGTTGGAAATTCCATTTTTCCATTAATTCCCAAAGTTTCTGGTGTTGTACACAATCAAATGCCTTTGAGTAGTCTATAAAAGATAAATATAGATTCACATTTCTCTGCATTTCTCTATTATTAATCATATATTGAATATATGATCTTTTGATCCTCTTCCTTTCCTGAAACCAGCTTGGACCATACTGACTTCTTCTATTTTCTTTCGAAGTCTACCCATTATGATTTTTAACAGAATTTTACTGGAATGACTAATCAGGGCAACAGTTCTGTAGTTTGTGAGTAATTTCAGGTTACCCTTTTTTGGTAAATACATGTAAATACAGTTAACTTTTCTTGTAACAAAGTCATTAAATGGCTGGTGCAGGGAAAAAGACTTCATGCCATGTTTAACCTCTTTCACTGCAGGTCACTGTGATGGGACAGACTGAATGTATCAGTGGCTTCCTTGCTCTGGATGTACCTCCCCCAGCTGGGCCCCTGTGGATTCTGGGTGATGTATTTATTGGTCCTTACTACACCGAGTTTGATTTTGGCAACAGCCGCATCGGGTTCATTCGTACCAAAAATCCAGCTACTATCAGTGATTCTGGAAGTCACAAGGGAGCAAACTCTGGAGAGACCCCCACAACTTAGATTCCACAAGTCAGGAAAGAAAATTTTCAAAATGGAGGTTGATATTGAGGAAGTGAATACGATTAGTTAAATTCATCACTTAGGGAACTGAAAAAGCAGTAAATTATTACTAGAATGTTTTGTTTTTTTTAAATATCCTAGAATATTGGAAATTTATTGTTTGGTTACAGATGTTCAAGTGTGAATTTTCATCTCAAAATTGTATGTAAATCTATGGGAGATATGTCCAGAGTAGGTTTATGATGTGTTCTCCCCTTATCTTTACTGGTTTTTTTTCTTAGAGTTCCCTCCCCTTCTCTTAAATAAAATGCTGGTTTTGGCATGGGCTTCAATTTGTTTTTCCAATGTTTTGCATCATTAAAATTTTGGCTGTTTGATGTACAGTTTAGTATATTAAAGTTCAAGATTTATTTATTTACTTTTTATGTTTTCTTGTTACAGCAGTAACTTCTTTACAGCTGACATTCTCAGAAAATCTGACCACCTTTGATAATCAGATAGATAATGAATTCATTTTAAAAAAAAAAAACCTTAAGTTTTAAGCACACACACACACAGGCATAGAGTAGATTACAAAGATACAAAATAAGGAGGAGACAATCATGTTTTTTTCTGTGACTTGTGATCAACATATGTGCCCTCAGTTTTGTCAGAAGCTGTTGGTATCTCTTTTTTTTTCTCTCCTGTCTTACAGCATTTATACTTTGGCTGATTCCTTTTTTGAACTTACAAAGAAAGCGGACTGGTTAGCTGAGCGGTTGGGGTGCTTGCTTTACCAATCTGGCGGTGCCGGGTTCAGTCCCAGCTGTGGGATTTTTTTGTCTGGTACAAGACCAAATTAGGCCCCGGGGTCAACCCAGCCTCTAGAAATGTGTACCAGAGAAATCTGGGAAGGTAAATGTGGCCAGTTGTGATACTGACCACATCAAACTTTCATGTGCCAAAGGTCATGGAAAATACGGGACTAACACCGCATTCCCCACTATGCCTTAATGGTGTGGAAACTGGAATTTTACCTTTACCTGATTCCTGTCGAGTTTTGCTGGCGTCAGTTTCTTGCTGCTGCTTATGGGAAATTACAAAATTTCTTGCTCCCTCTAAGAGAGAGATAAAAATTTATTGCTCCTTCTGATGTGGAATATAAAAATTTTTTCCTCCTTTTGATGGAGAATATAAAAATTTATTGCTCATTCTGATGGGGAATATAAAAATTTATTGCTCTTTCTGATGGGGAATATAAAAATTTCTTGCTCTTTGTGATGGGGAATATAAACATTTCTTGCTCTTTCTGATGTGGAATATAAAAATTTCTTGCTGCTTCAGTGGAGGATATAAAAAGTTCTTGCTGCTTCTGATGTGGAATATAAAAATTTCTTGCTGCTTCTGATGTGGAATATAAAAATTTCTTGCTGCTTCTGATGTGGAATATAAAAAGTTCTTGCTCCTTCATATGGGGAATATAAAAATTTATTGCTCTTTCTGATGAATAATATAAAAATTTATTGCTCCTTCTGATGTGGAATATAAAAATTTCTTGCTCCTTCATATGGGGAATATAAAAATTTCTTGCTCCTTCTGATGAATAATATAAACATTTCTTGCTCCTTCTTATGGGGAATATAAAAATTTCTTGCTCTTTCTGATGGGGAATATAAAAATTTATTGCTCTTTCTGATGTGGAATATAAAAATTTCTTGCCGCTTCTGATGTGGAATATAAAAATTTCTTGCTCTTTCTGATGGGGAATATAAAAATTTCTTGCTCCTTCTGTTTGGGAACATAAAAATTTCTTGCTCCTTCTGATGGGGAATATAAAAATGTCTTGTTCCTTCTGTTTGGGAACATAAAAATTTCTTGCTCCTTCTGATGGGGAATATAAAAATTTCTTACTGCTTCTGATATGAAATATAAAAAGTTCTTGCTCCTAAGAGAGCTATAAACAACTCCTAAGAACATATCGGTCACTTGTTTAGTCTCAAGTCCCATTAGGCTAATAAGATAATTGTTTCGTTTCTTTTTTTGTTAGTTCAGCTTCAAAATTTTATAGATTTTTGTCACATGATCTATTTGCAGAATATCAAGAAAATAGTTAGGATCATCAGTAGTACACTCTAGCAAATCCATTAGTTTGACACAGTGACAGGAAACCTGATTGCTCATAAAAGAAGTTAATCAGATGTTACTAACAATAATGGAAAAAAGAAAGAGGAAGCCCAAGGCAGAGATGGCTGCAAGACATCATTGATAATCTGCAAATGGATGCATGAGCAGCAGGGCATCTTGCTTACAACTGAGAAGCCTACAGGAGTGCTGTTAGAGAGGCAAAGTTCCACAAGAGACATGCAAATGACTGACTGACTGGTTCCATTTGAGTTTTCTAACTGATGGGCTGTCTGATATTATCTTCTTGGTAGTTTTGGGCAGTTTGTGAGGTGTAATCTTACGGACAGTTCTGTAAGTTAGTGCAAACAATTCCTTTCTCATTCTCTCCCCCCCAACCACTTACCCTTCTTATTAGCCATTCTGTTTTCATCTGCCACTATGATCCCCCTTTCATTGAGCTTACAACAAGAGCCATCACACATACATTCTTCTACCACTAGATGGCGCCATATACATATGAGGGGCTAACATGTATATTTATCAGCGAGATGGAGATGTGCTGTCAACGCTAATGAGAAATTTTTTACACACACACACACATCCTCACCCACCCACCATCCAAGTGGGGGGGAGTAACCAGCTTGGTTTCATAACATTTGTACAGATTCACAAACTTGATTAAAACATGGAAAGATTTCACACATTTTTTTAAAAATAATAACTAAGATAGCATAAACAATCCACATAAATTATTAGATATAGTAGTAAAAAGAACAGTCTATAAAAGATACAGATTCACATTAAATCTGACTGTGTACAACACCAGAAACTGAGAAATATTGGAGAAAATGGCATTTCCAACATATGTGACACAATATCACTGATGTATCTAGACCAACAGGCAGCAGTGAAAATAAATGATGAAACAAATTGGTTTGACATAAAACACGGGGTACATCAGTAATGCATACTATAACCTTACTTGTATACTGAAAATATAATGAGGAATGTTAGAGAAGACGCAGACAAAGTATAATGCCATAAAAATTGGAGGTTATGAAATACCAATGCTGATGACACAGTATTACTTCCACAACAGGAAAAGGAATGGAAAAACTAATTATATCAGTCCATAAGAATAGGAAAGAGCAATACCTCTATCTTAATAGGAAAGTGCAATACCTCTATCTTACTGCGAAGAAAACTAAATTGATGGCAACTGACAAAACAAATAAGGAGCTGAAATTGGAAGAGGTGGAGAGTTTTGGATATCTTGGATTATTACTAATAATGGAGATATAATGTGGGAAATTAAAAGGCCATCTATCGCTCTTCAAAAAATAACACAACTAAAGAAGCTGTGGAGAGGAACAGACAGAACTACAAAAATAAGATTTTTAAGGGCATGCGGCTTTCCTATAGCAACATATGCCTGTGAGACCTGGACACTTAACAAAACAGCTGAGAAACACATAAATGCCTTTGAATGTAAATGCTATAGAAGAGGTCTTCAGATATCATGGACACAAAAAAGAATAAAATTATCCATACAACAAGAACTTAATATTGAAGAAGGCTGGCTAGTAAGGAAGATTAAACAGAGAAAACTGAAATATTTTGGACACATTAAACGTCATGATAATTTAGAGAAGACTGTCTTGGAAGGGTACATAATGGGAAAAAAGAGGAAGAGCAAGGTGAAGATGGCTGCAAGACATTGTTGACGATCTGTGAATGGATGCATCAGCAGCAGGGGATCTTGCTTACAATCGAGAGGCCTACAGGAGACAAAGTTCTGCAAGGGACATGCAAATGACTGACTGAGTAACTAACTGAGTGAGAAGAAGGGACTCACTCTAAATAATAAGAAAACAGAAACAGTGGTCATATCATGAAAGGATAACCCACCTAACTGCATTATCAGAGTACATGTAGCAGCCTTGAAACAAGTGCCCGCATCTAAATATCTGGGAATTTGAGTAACATCAGATGGGATATGCACCTCTGAAATCAAGAACAGAGTATGTCAGGCCCAAATAGCTTTCAAGTAAATAGAAATATCTAATGAAATGCATCTCTATCACTTGAACATCAAAAATAGATTCTAAAATGCTACATTTCGCCTATGAAATGAGTCTGGACAATCAACAGATCGATGCAAAGATCACTAAAGGCAAGAGAGATATGGTTTCTTAGAAGAATGTTAAGAATATCATGGGCATCTAAGGTGACAAACGAGGATGACAAATCAAGTATAGAAATGAATGTAATTAGGCCCATACAAAAATGACAGTCATCATTCATTGGACATAAAATGAGAGGAAGAGGAGTGAAAGCATTATAACAACAGGAAAGATAAATGGGAAGAGAGGCAGAGGAAAACCAAGAGAAAAATAATAGGCGGTCTAACATGATGGTACATTTTTTTTTAAAATCCTCAACCGAGTTGGAAAATATCAAGGAGCGAGATTTTATGGAGACGCATTACCACCTAAGCCTACGGGTACGGCATGTGATAATGATGATGATAGCACAGATACAGGCATAGATATGTTCTAGATTAAATAACAAAATCATGTGATATGTTTTTTTTAAAGATTACACAGAGAAATGCTGATACAGAATTTGCAGGCATGCACTGTGTACATATCAGTGGTTAAAGAGATGAAAATCCCAGTCAGGCTTTAGAGCCAATCATTCCTGCCACACAGTTCTTACCAAAATGACAGAAAACTGGTTAGTAAACATAAATGACGACAGACTATGTGGTGCCATCTTTGTCGACTTTAAAAAGCCATTTGATATCAATGACCACGACATTCTTGTAAGAAAAATAAAGTCTTATAAATTGCACCCTAACCTAACAAAATTAATTACATCATTTCTTTCAGACAGACAACAGGTAGTATTCTTCAGCAATTCTCTATCAAATTCTGCTACTGGTGTTCCGCAAGGATCTACTCTTGGCCCATTGCTCTTTGCTATCTATATCAATGATCTTCCACTTCATCTTAAACACTCTTGTCGTGACCTTTTTGCACACTCTACACCAGTGATTATGATAGTATTAATCTAGAATCAACTCTTCAGGTCGAGTTATACAATTTAATTAGATGGAGCAAAAACAATGGCATGATTATAAATACCGACAAAACCAAATCAGTGCTCATAACAACAAGACATAAACTACAAAACGCAACAAAAACAACACTGTGGCTCAGCAAGGAAACATCACAGATAGAAAACGTTAGCAAGCACAAAACACTAGGTCTTATTATTGACCAACATCTGACCTGGAACTCTCGTGTGCAAGGTCTAACAAAACTCATCGCACAAAAAGTATACCAGTTAGCCAAAATTAAGCACTTCATCGATCACGACACAAGGAAGACATACTACATATCACATATACAAACACATTTAGACTATTGCTCAACAGTCTGGAATGGTTTGCTCAGTGTCAAATACCAAGAGGCTCCAAAAAGCGAGTAGTAACGCTTATTAGTGACAAAGATCAAGCACAAACAACTAACCAGCACAAACGTACCAAAATACTGCCTCTTAAGAACAGGTTCCTCTTCAACAACGCCAAGTTAGTACATCAAACTCTTTCACGGCATGCTCCTCCCCCCGCCCTATCTATGGAACCTGTTTAAATTTAGCCCAAGGTGCAGCTGACGCTTGAACAACATATGTCTTCCAAAACCTAGACTCGATCTTTATAAGAAACGCTTTAGTTATTCTGCTGCTCATCTTTGGAATATCCTCCCATCCTGTATTTAAAAATATAAATTATACTCCTTCCTACAACTACAAACTTTCCCAATATCTATTTGATGTCGACTACATGCCTCCGTGAATCATAAAAGTTATCTTAGACTGCTCTTACAGACACTGAATACAGTTAATTGTTTATTCTGAGCAATCCCGAAATTTTTGTTTAGTAGGTAGTTATTTATATATGTATGTAGGTACTTCTGTACTGAGTGAATGGGTAAGAGCGAAATGTAAATGTTATATTTTATTTTATGTCTCTCAGCTTCAATGTTAATTATATTTGTTACATGAACGGCATATTTGTAGAATGTCTGGAATAGAGTGAAAGATGTATGATAAAGGTCAGAATATCAGACGGGCCTGCGTGTCCAATTCTTAACCTTATTGAAATAAAGATCAATCAATCAAAGATCAGTCAATCAACCCATGGGCAGCGGTCCAAAGGTGGGCCGTGACAGGGAGTATTGTGGGCGCCGCTGAAGTCTCAAAGCAGCAGAAAAAAAAGTAGATACAATAAAAAAAAAATTATTCCGCATTTTTCACGCAATGCATTGATGCAAAGCAGAATTGTAGGTCCCTTTATTAGTAAATGAAAAGAACTTTTGTGTAGCAATGAATATGCTGTTAAATTACATAATACATTATAAAATTAGATTTATACCTTGCAAATATAATGCACTTTATTAGTGGGAAGAAAAAGTGTTTGACTTTTAAATGTGGGCCATGCAGCAAAAGAGTCTGAGAACCGCTGGTCTAACATATGTATCTCTATAGTTTGTGCATGTGTTGCTCTAAAACGTGTTGCCTGGATTAAAAAAAAAATTTCAGCGCTCTAGTTCAACGTAAATTCTCACAGGACTTCCTCGTCTCTTCTATTCCTCTTACGTCTTTTTTTTTTTCCTAGCTGCCGTTTTCTATACATTATATTTATTTATCTCTCGCCTTCATTATTAAACTACAATTTTGTTCAGAGCGTGTATTCTCTTGAATATAGCTGCTGAAGAAGTACGTAGAAGTATACCAATTTGCATACACCCGCAGTTAAATAGACCAGGATGGTGACACCTGAAAGGAAGTTAGAATTCGAATTGCCAAAGCAGTATTGACCTTCAAGAATCTTGAGAACATATGGCACTCAGAAGTTATGAGCACCAAAACCAAGCTAAGATTATTCAAGTGTGATATCCATCCTCATTTATGCATGCGAAAGCTGGAAATCAACTAAAGAAATAGACAAGAAATTAGACAGATAAAAGAGATGGTAACTGCAGTAAAACTGGTTTAAATAATAAAGTTAGATAGAGAGGTGTATGGTGTAGTTTTACAAAATGGCAGAGGGAGTGAGTAAAGTGAGAAAAAACGAATGGAAAGTATGCGAATGAATAAATGAAAAACATACAACATCAGATATTTCGGCGTGAGCCTTTTTCGAGGATCACATGCGCTTTTCTGTTTCCTACTTCTGGAGGAGGCCATATTGATAAGTTCTCCGTTTAGTTATTTGTTTGTCTCGTTGTGCATGTAATCATCGAAAAAGGCTCACGCCGAAATATCGGATGTTGTATGCTTTTCATTTATTCATTCTCATACTTTCTATTCGTTTTTTCTCACTTTACTCACTCCCTCTGCCACTTTGTAAAACTGCACCATACACCTCTATCTAACTAGACAAGAAATTAGACTCTTTTGAGAACAAATGCCTAAGGAAAATACTCGGTATAAAGTGAAACGAATTCAAGAACAATGCAGAGATAACGCAGATGAGCGAAGAACAACCTGTCTCATGTGTGATCAGAAAAATAAATGGATATATGTCGGTCAAGTGATGAGAAGAAACAATCAGAGAATACCAAAACAAGTTAGTAAAAGTTCAATAATGATGAGTCGTTCTGTAGTGAGATGAGCCATACTTGCACATTGAATTTTCAAATGAATTGATTCAAGGAGCGTCAATCTTTTATAGGCATTCAATAACATGGTCAGTGAGCCATTGATAGCCAAAACGTCATTGGGTAACCAGATTTAGTATAAACTATTCGCCCGACAAATACTAACGATTCTGGTGATAGTTTTTCCAAGCACAATACAGGTTGGGTTTAAGCTAAAACATAAAGAGAAAATATTTGTAAAATATAATTAAGAAAATTTCTCAGTAGCATTCTAAACTGCATCATATCTCTCCATTTAATTAATCTACCTGCAACAGGTAAAGACATTGTATTGATGAATTTATAAAACAGATTCAAGTAACAAAAATGCATATATATATATATATATATATATATATATGTTTTATACATGAAGAATGAAGTAAATAGAAACAATACATTCAGAAATATTTATGCTGAAATTAATTCTCCATCTAGACTCAATCAAGGGGCTGTCTGTCTTGTCTAATAAAAATAGCCGCCAGCCTAAAAATAGACATTAGGAACATAAATACCGGTACTGTAATTGTAAATCTCTTTTATTTCTTTGTTTGAACATCATATTTTGCTGTTATTGTTATCGGTGTCTGAGATATTTGCTTTTACAGATTTTAAAAATTATTATTAAAGAACTGATTGACAGTTAACACAAAAGATGCATTTATGCTGTAGAGAATTAATTGAACACACGTTCCGATTATAGGAATCGAATACAGTGAAAGATTGTATATAAGCAAGCAGACTAACTACTTCAGTCACATGATTTTTTAATCGTTTGGAGGCTTCCATGTAAGTAATTAACTGTTTCTTTTGCAGGCTATGCAGCTAGGATGGAAATTTCATCGATTTAAAGAACTGTATAATGTTGACGTGCATTAATTACACATTTTACAACTTATACTACAATCAGCTTAGCAATGTCTAAATAAAACTTCCAAATAAATCGCCTACTGTACATCGGCCCGCACAAACAATGCAGTAAAACGCAGAAAGAAATATAAGAAAAACAAACAAAAATTATGAAATATTTCCACGGTGAGAGAGTTTCAATGGCCATGAGTAAAAGTAAGGGAATAATTACGTGGAACATAAAATATCCATAAGAAGAATAACAAGATTATGAGGGGATTCATCACAGTTTCTCAAGGTGAGCTGGGTGCCGCACGGAATGTTCGTGCCTCGCGATGGAAAGATATAGTGGGGGTATAGTTACGGGGAACTCGTGCCTCACGATGGAAAGATATAGTAGGGGTATAGTTACGGGGAACTCATGCCTCACGATGGAAAGATATAGTGGGGGTATAGTTACGGGGAACTCGTGCCTCACGATTGAAAGATATAGTGGGGGTATAGTTACGGGGAACTCGTGCCTCACGATTGAAAGATATAGTAGGGGTATAGTTACGGGGAACTCGTGCCTCACGATTGAAAGATATAGTGGGGGTATAGTTACGGGGAACTCGTGCCTCACGATGGAAAGATATAGTAGGGGTATAGTTACGGGGAACTCGTGCCTCACGATTGAAAGATATAGTAGGGGTATAGTTACGGGGAACTCGTGCCTCACGATTGAAAGATATAGTAGGGGTATAGTTACAGGGAACTTAATCATTTTAAAGTAAGACCGTTAAGTTTGCATCCTTACGTGCCGTATATGTTTTTGTTCTGGTACTTTTTTAAATGAAAGTCCATAGATAGTGCATAAAATATTAACACAAAGAACTTGGGCATGAGGGAACGAAAGTCCGAAGAGACTGAGATACAGATGTTTGGGAAAGGGGTAGGGGGAGGAAGAAAGAGAAGGGTTATCGAGAGATTGCATAGGCATAAGACAGAGAGAGAACGTACAAGAGACTGAAATGGTAACATTAAACACAGAATAGTTACAAGAAACTGAAACATTAACATGAGGCAGAGAGAGAAGCCACAAGAGACACTAAGACATTGACATGAGACACAGAGAGAAGCCACAAGAGATTAAGACATTGACATGAGATGAAAGAGAAAAGCCACACGAGACAAACACACTGAGAGAGGTCTTAAGAGAGTGAGACTGACATGAGACAGACAGAGAGGAGGAGAAAAGCCACAGAGGAATTGAAATAGTTCCTTGACCTTCTGTAATAATTATTAATCCCTGCATTATATTTGAGATAGTGCTTTTGAAGTGGATAGTTATAAAAGGTTGTTAAATTAAATTATGCAGTATTGTATGATTTTGCGAAGTACATTTATAGATTAACTGTTTCTTTTTACAGAGAAATCCAGTCTAAATTATAATAAATAACAAGCTGTTGAAGGGCAAACTGAAGATTATTATCATTTTTTTAAAAAATTTTAAACAGAAATCTGTTAACCAGTAGTCTACAGAAGGAAGAAATGAAGCTAATGACTGGACTGATCTTCTGTTTGGCCATTTGGCTGAATGTCTGTGCATCAGCCAAGTTTCACAGGTCAGTGCAGTGGTAGTTACATGTATTTTGTTCTGGGGTGACTTCAGTGCAGTGGGAGTTAACTGCCTGTTGTATTTTGTTCTGGGGTGACTTCAGTGCAGTGGGAGTTAACTGCCTGTTGTATTTTGTTCTGGGGTGACTTCAGTGCAGTGGGAGTTACATGTTGTATTTTGTTCTGGGGTGACTTCAGTGCAGTGGGAGTTACATGTTGTATTTTGTTCTGGGGTGACTTCAGTGCAGTGGGAGTTACATGTTGTATTTTGTTCTGGGGTGACTTCAGTGCAGTGGGAGTTACATGTTGTATTTTGTTCTGGGGTGACTTCAGTGCAATGGTAGTTAATTGCTTGTTGTATTTTGTTCTGGGGTGACTTCAGTGCAGTGGGAGTTAATTGCCTGTTGTATTTTGGTATGGGGTGACTTCAGTGCAATGGTAGTTAATTGCTTGTTGTATTTTGTTCTGGGGTGACTTCAGTGCAATGGTAGTTAATTGCTTGTTGTATTTTGTTCTGGGGTGACTTCAGTGCAATGGTAGTTAATTGCTTGTTGTATTTTGTTCTGGGGTGACTTCAGTGCAGTGGTAGTTAATTGCTTGTTGTATTTTGTTCTGGGGTGACTTCAGTGCAGTGGTAGTTAATTGCCTGTTGTATTTTGTTCTGGGGTGACTTCAGTGCAATGGGAGTTACATGTTGTATTTTGTTCTGGGGTGACTTCAGTGCAGTGGTAGTTAATTGCTTGTTGTATTTTGTTCTGGGGTGACTTCAGTGCAGTGGTAGTTAATTGCCTGTTGTATTTTGTTCTGGGGTGACTTCAGTGCAGTGGTAGTTAATTGCTTGTTGTATTTTGTTCTGGGGTGACTTCAGTGCAGTGGTAGTTAATTGCCTGTTGTATTTTGTTCTGGGGTGACTTCAGTGCAGTGGTAGTTAATTGCCTGTTGTATTTTGTTCTGGGGTGACTTCAGTGCAGTGGTAGTTAATTGCCTGTTGTATTTTGTTCTGGGGTGACTTCAGTGCAGTGGTAGTTAATTGCTTGTTGTATTTTGTTCTGGGGTGACTTCAGTGCAGTGGTAGTTAATTGCTTGTTGTATTTTGTTCTGGGGTGACTTCAGTGCAGTGGTAGTTAATTGCTTGTTGTATTTTGGTATGGGGTGACTTCAGTGCAGTGGTAGTTAATTTCCTGTTGTATTTTGTTCTGGGGTGACTTCAGTGCAGTGGTAGTTAATTGCTTGTTGTATTTTGGTATGGGGTGACTTCAGTGCAGTGGTAGTTAATTGCCTGTTGTATTTTGTTCTGGGGTGACTTCAGTGCAGTGGTAGTTAATTGCTTGTTGTATTTTGTTCTGGGGTGACTTCAGTGCAGTGGTAGTTAATTGCTTGTTGTATTTTGGTATGGGGTGACTTCAGTGCAGTGGTAGTTAATTGCTTGTTGTATTTTGGTATGGGGTGACTTCAGTGCAGTGGTAGTTAATTGCCTGTTGTATTTTCTTCTGGGGTGACTTCTTGACAGTAGATTTGTTTTTATCCCTCACTGGCCTCTCTCATTTTTATTTTTTCACAAATCACTGAATACATTATAGACTAAGCCAGTATCTTCATGAAAAATCTGCTTGAGTTCTTCGGAATATATTCATTATATTGTTCATAATGCAGATATGAATGTATGTTGTCAGTCACTTTTGATAATAGCCATTTTTTTTTCACCATTGCTTTGTGGTAAAGACATAATCATTCCCAGCTCCCTTTCTCCACCCTCTCTTTACTGCCAAGCAGTCAGATTGGTATCACAATCCACAGGTCTTCATACAAGCATTTGCAATCATTCCTAAACTCTTTCCAACACAGCATCATACAAGTCACAAGACATAACATTTTTTTTCCTTCCATTCATTTTTGTTGTACATCATTCATGTAGACTGAGACTTTTTCTTCATTCTGTTTCTTCATTCTTTATATTTTTGTATGAGCAAAGAAATAACAGAGAAATAATAATAATAAAACAGTAGCATTTAATTCTGGTGGAAACCAGAGTTTAAGTTTTGACATCTGTGGACATAATTAATGAAATAAAAGTCATGTAATTAAGAAGAAGCTATGGAAATGATTTGGCTTCATGCAACTCCACTTGTTGTGGTATGAAACACGCTGTAGATGACAGAATAAGCTGTAACACCAACATTTATGACTGCATGCTCTGCTAATGGTCAAAACTGTTCCTGTCTTGTTAAAATAAGTCTGACTATAAGATGTGTTGTGGTTAAATTATCATTTTAACAAATGAGTCAGAATATCCAGAAATGAAATGTCAAATTGACCTTCATCCCACTGGTGCAAAACTTGACATCACTCAAAAAGATATTGTTCACTCATATGCAATTAAAATTTTCCATGAAAATGTATGATACAGGATTTATACATGTGTATAGTGTGTTCTTTGTTAAGAGAGGCCAAATTAGTAGGCATAAAATCCCTTGATAAGGTTGAAAAGCTCACCAAAAACAGGAAAACTTGGCGAACTACCATGCGAGACCTATGTGATGTTTAATGGCACGGGAAAGATGTAAGAAGAAAGAAAGATCTGAAAACATTACAACACTGTACTCTGTTAGTGAGTAAAGCTGTACCTACCAGTAAGTCTCATAGCAAGTTTTTGATACAGCATTTCTGTTTATGATAAAAGAGGTTAGAGTAAAATGTTGTGACGCCTGAATGGAACATTGTGCACAGAGCACAAGAACAACTAAAATAACAGTCATCCACTGCTGTATACTGAGTGATATGTTAATGAGGAGTTTGGAGAAACTGTAGTACATGAATCTCCACATTTTTCCCCAGTTTTTTTATGTTGAAATCTACCAAACTCATGCCTTCAGTTTTATAGTTGTAGTGGTTCTGTGGTATAGTTGTAGTGGTTCTGTGGTATAGTTGTAGTGGTTCTGTGGTATTGTTTAAGCCCTGACAGGGAAGTTAAACAAGATAAACATTATTTTCTTGTGTTCGTCAGACTCCAGCTACACAAAGTGCCAACAGCAAGGAGGACACTGCAGGAACATCAGAACAATGTGCAGTATCTCCTAGAGAAGTACCGAGCTGCAAATCCTAGGATTCAGGTCCAAGGACCTGGCTATGAGCCACTGAACAATTATCTGGATGTAAGTCACTTATTTTGTACAGCTGTATAACTTTTTTTAAAATATTGTCATGCTGTAATCTTTTCCAGTCAAAAGAAAACAATAAAAAAAAAAAAATTACTGTACCGAGTGCCCTTGTTCCAACAATGTGTGCTGTATTTTTACATTCACTTTTTTTTTTTTTTTTTTCAAATTTACTTTCCAAATGGTTGAATTTTTCTTCTTAAAATTCCTGTTTTGACTTTTGTCTTAATAACTAAGAGTTGTGCGAAGCATTTGGTGCAGTGATAAAGTGTTTAAGTAGTGGACAGTAAGGTAAAGGTGATCCTGTCATGCCTTAGAGGCACATAGGGATATGGTGTTAGTGCCCATATTTTCCTTGACCTGTTGGCACACTAGAGGGTGATATGGTCAGTATCACACCTGGCCGCCTTTCCTTCCCCAACTCCAGAAGAAGTCAGGTAACCATTTCCATAGCTGGGTGACGGGTGCCTCCGGCCAGATTTGAACCCCTGACCTTCGCCATGAGAGACCAGTGCACTAACCACTTCGCCACTCAGACACCCAGTGGGCAGTAGGCAGAAGAAAAAGAGACAGACCATGTGAAACTCTAAAGAGGACATTGTTAAGAGAGGACAAATTAATATGCGTAAAATCCCTTGACGAGGTTGAAAAGCTCACAGAAAACAGGAAAAATTGGCGAACTACCTTGCGAGCCCTATGTGACGTTTAATGGCACGGGAAGGATATAAGATATAAGTAGGTTATGGATCCAGTCCCACAGAGTAATTTACTATGTGTTTGGTTTCATGGAACTCACTTTGTTTTATGTGAAAGTAATTTTCAAATGTTTTTAACTCATCTGAACCTTTCTTTACCTTTTTTCCATACTAACCTTTCTGTTAATGTCTAACAGTTTTAACTTTTCCTGAATGGTAAGAGAAATGGCAGATGTTTTTTTTTTTTTTGGTTGTTCTTGACCAAGGCATTAGTCAAAATATTAGACTGTCATATGTTCTTCATTTATTCATGCTCGTCTTACTTTCTGTTACAACTTTTTTTGTTTCTGCTCACTTTCCTCACTCTTTCCATTTTTTTGTTTGTTTGTTTGTTTGTTTTTTTTGGGTGCAGCTAAACGTTCACCTTTTATCTCCCTTTTCAGCTCTTTTGGACTTTGACTTTTCATCACTGAGTCCGTTGTTTATGCCATTTATATACAAATTTTCATCTTCAGTGTTATTAATGTTCAGTGTGTATATCCTCAGGCCCAATATTATGGTGTGATAGGACTGGGAACCCCAGAGCAGTCGTTTAAAGTTGTGTTTGATACAGGATCCTCCAACCTTTGGGTTCCATCAAAGCATTGCAAGTTGACAGACATAGCTTGCTGTAAGTGCTAAGTATGCAGTAGAAAATTCATGCAATCATTTCCTAGATGGGCTGCATGTCTTTTTTTTTCCATTTCATATCATCATTGCTTTCACAAATTAGGTCTCTCTCTTCTCCCAGGTTATTTTATAAGCTTGTCTGTGTATTGTTTTCTGGATTCTTTACGCTTTGAGCTTTCCAGTGAGTGTCAGATTCTGTAACCATTGTCTTCTCGTGACACATCTGTAAGATTTTGATTATCCATATTTGTTAATTATGTGTCCTCAAGTTTTTCTGAGAACTTCTATGTTTCTTTTTTTCTGACCTTCCTTTTTTGCTTGCTGTCCTAGGATGTTTCTCTTGCTGTCCTAGAATGTTTCTTTTACTGACTCATGATGTTTCTCTTGCTGACCTATGATGTTTCTCTTACTGACGCATGATGTTTCTCTTACTGACGCATGATGTTTCTCTTGCTGTCCTAGGATGTTTCTCTTGCTGTCCTAGGATGTTTCTCTTGCTGACCTGTGATGTTTCTCTTGCTGTCCTAGGATGTTTCTCTTACTGTTCTAGGATGTTTCTCTTACTGACCCAGGATGTTTCTTTTCCATCTTAGAATGTTTCTTTTGCTGTCCCAAGCTTACACTATGCCTTTTCTCCACAATAAAAAATATGTTGCTTGTATTTTTTTTGCCTCATCAGTCCCTATAAAACTGATGGAAATAATTTCTTGCGTGCAGGCCATCACTGAGACCAGAAATATTAGAATGTGGAAGGTGACATGTGCTACTTTGTTTTCCACTTCCATTCCCACATGAGCCTATATCAATTTTTTTTTTAAGGAGGCGGGGGAGTTTAGTGGTTTTGATCAGTGGCAGAAATGTTCTCCCCAAGAACCTGAAGAAAGTGGAGATCTTGGTGATAGAGCTTCACATTTAGCATGACCTAGCACCTGAACACAGCAGATGTTGTGGCATAAAGATCACAGAATGATTAGCACAAAGAATTCGGTGAAAGTGCAGCCTAACACAGAATTTTCTTAATCTTCTATCTGCAGTGCTTCACAACAAATATGACAGCTCCAAATCCAGCACTTACAAGCCAAATGGGACAGCATTCGCTATCCAGTACGGCACAGGAAGCTTAACAGGATTCCTGAGTACTGATGTACTTACGGTAAGTGAACATTTTTTTTTAACCAGATTTTTGTTTGGGGGGGGGGGGGGATGTTCTAGGTAAATGATCTTTTAACTTGAGATCATCAAAATTATCTGTATCATTTTTTAAATGTTTCTGTATCATTTTCGATTTGTACAGACTTAACACTCTTCCTGTCATATTGAGAATGTTACACAGAATGTGTTATCCAGTCACTAACTTTATGCAATATTCTCTTGGTTTAAAAAAAAAAAAAAGGTGCTCATCAGGGTCTCTCTAAACCTTGAAGTGCCCATCGTCAAGTATATGATTATTTAGTAACCTTACACTAAACTTTTCTTAAATTTGTGTGGAAGTGCCTGCTAAATGGGTTTTCATGTCCGAGTCTTGAACGTCTTAAGATAGTTTCTTTAATCATTCTGTCAGAAAAAAAGAGTTCAAGAAAATGTAATGTTTCTGGTCGATGCAATGTCAGCAGTTAAGGAGCCACAGAGATGAAACCACGTAGTGACCCGTGAACAGTGACATACCAGATATGTAGGCTTTTCTCAGGAGTGGTAATACGGTGGACTCTGTCCCATTACAGTATGCCTGGTAATGAAGCCTCAGACATCCTACGAGGGGTGACTGATAAGTTTTTGGCATAATGTACAACGGATTATGTGTGGACAACATTTTTTTGGTTATTTCTCAGTGCATAAACTTCCTTCCAAGTTTATGCACTCATTCCAGTGATCCTGGATCCCTTCTTTGTAAAAGTCAGCATCATGTGCCAGTAGAAAGTGGTCTGCAGCATGAGTGACGTCATCATCTGAAGCAAATTTGCGACCGCTGAGCTCCTTTTTTTAGTTTGGTAAACAGGTAATGGTCGAAGGGGCCAAATTTGAGGTATAAGGAGGATGTTCAAGAAGCTGGAAGCCACATTCATGAATGGCAGCCATTGCTGCTGCCAACGTGTGAACTGGAGCATTGTCTTCCTGAAAGATGACTCCTCTCGTCAATTTCCCTCGACCTTTTCCTTCAGTTTGACCTGCAGTTGCTTCACAAATTAGCGTAATAGGCCACAGTGACCGTTCTGCCCTTTTGAAGATAGTCTACCAATAGCACAACTTCTGAATCCCACTTTGCCTGCAGACAGAACCACCCTTGCTTTCTTTGGAGGTGGGGATCCATGATGTTTCCACTGCTTTGACTGTTCTTTAGTATCTGGTTGAAAATGGTGAACCTAAGTCTCATTCATAGTCACAAGTTGCTGAAGGAACTTTTCAGGATCTACAGAAAAATGGCTCTTGACATGTTGAGACGTTGCCACTTGTGATCAGCTCCAAGAAGTTTTGGGACCCATCGAGCAGAGACCTTTGTCATTTGAAGATTATTGTGAATAATGGCATGAACACGTTCCTGGGAGATGCCCAACTCAGTAGCAATGTACTACTCAGTTATTCGTTGATCCTCCATTATCATGTCATGGATTCTGCTGGTGGTTTCATCGGTGGTTACAGTTCTTGGTCTTCCTGGATGGGGATCATCTTCCAGACTCTCCCTTCTATGTTTGAATTGAACTGCCCATTTCTTCAGTGTGTTGTAAGAGTCTCCTAGAGTCTCTACCATATCCTCATGGATCTCATTCGATGATAAGCTCTTGATGCAGAGGTAGCGAATGACTGCTCAATGAGAAATTTTATCCATTTTCTCAATTTCTGCCACCCCTTACCACTTCAGTAGCCTGTAAAAAAAAAATTGGTTGCAGTTAATTTCTTGAAACTTGGTGTTTAATCTTACATTAACCTGATCTACAAATGCACTTATTATCAACTGTGTGTTTCAAGTATTTGTACTTTATGCCGAGAACTTATCAATCACCCCTCGTAGCAAAAGGTGGTGACAGATTACCACAGACAGATACAAGCATGACATATGAGGAAGTTAAATCAGTGATTTAAGAAAAAAAAAGCATAAAAGAATAAGTGGGCAAAATAACTCCCTCATCATCATCATCACCTTTCACTCCCTTAAGAGCATAGGCCGCGGATAAAAGCTCTCCAGTCATCCCTGTTCTTGGAATTGTTCTCTGCTTCCTTTCATGTGTATCCCTTGTCTCTGAGCACTGTCATGATTTCTTTTCTCCAAGTAAGTCTAGGTCTTCCTCATTTTCTATTAAATAACACCCTGGCCACCAGAAAAATGACACTTCCTACCAACTTGGCAGAGAGGAAAATGTGAAAATTTTTTGACTCTGCACTGATCACAACCTTTTCATCCAGCTCAAGATTGGTCTAACTGACATGTGCACATGTGGCACTGGTAAGATGATGGGAGAACATATTCTACAGAGGTGCCAACATATGAGGTGCAGAGAAGACAGATGTGTACAAGGGAAGCTATATGGGGATGTACACCAACTTCAGGTGACCGCTGATATCTTTAGAAATATACAAGTCAGCATCTGAGAATGATCAAAGAAGTAATTTGATTATTCATATCCTCCTGCTTTCACGCAGATAGTTTTATTGTACAACCAGGTTGTGAAATATTTCATGTCAATCTTCATCAGGTGTCGGACATCGTGGTGCAGAATCAGACATTTGCTGAGGCCGTGACACAGCCGGGAATCACTTTTGTAGCTGCCAAATTTGATGGCATTTTGGGACTTGGCTTTGATACAATTTCTGTGGATCAAGTGGTGCCCCCATTTTACAACATGATCAGCCAAGGGAAGGTTCAAGCACCAATCTTCTCCTTCTTCTTAAACAGGTTAGGAAGAATATAAGATAATACTTATCTGATAGGTAAAAAGGTAAAGGTAAAATCCCTGTTTCCATGCCATTAAGGCATATTGGTTCTAGGCCCATATTGTCAAGACCTTCAGCACATGAAAGTGTGATGTGATCAGTATCAGCCTGGCCGCATTTACCTTCCCAGATCTGATACCCAAATTTTAGAGGCTGGATGGAACCCAGGGCTTTTTTGGTGTGGTAGTACCAGAAAAAAAAAATCCCCACTTCTGGGACTCGAACCCAGTACTACAGGACTAGTAGACTGAGCACCTAACATTACTTATATGACAGGTACTTAAAGTTCTATGCATGTTTATCTTTGAATTTTATATATATATATATCTGTCACAGCAACAGTAATTGTACCAACTAAATATTGGTAGATTAAGCTGAAAGAAGCTGTCACAAAACAGTGATGTCTGTGGTTTATCTAAGTGACTCTTAAGTTAGAAAATAGCCTCTGTTGTGAGAAACTGAACAAGACATAAACAAATATCCTTCTGATATCCCATGTATATGCATACTAAACCAATACACTGTGATACAGGACAGACGACCATATTTGTGAAGGTGTAGATATCACACTGTGTTAGACTGGCCTTTCAAACTTAGGGGAACTAAAAAAAATTAGTATGGATTAGTTCTTGAAACAATCACACCTGCTTACTCAGAACATATGTGTCATCTTTTAGAATGAAAATTAGTTATAAGTGCTGCAGTCTCTTCTTCAGAGTCTTATCTGGTGAACAACTAATTACACATATTCTATGTTGACTGACCATCCATCTGGAGGTTTTGATTTGTCATTCATGTTTTGCCATATCAAGTTTCATCCTTAGCTCCTTCATCCTTAATGGTGGCACGGGGTCACAAGTTTTTTTGTCTGACCACCTTCTCTTACAGCATTGATGATGGCTGAGTTGACCAGTTGATCCGCTCTTTCATTTCCCCTGACACTTCCAAAGCCTGGTAAAAAAAATGAAGGGTCAGTCGGTGGATCTGTGACACTGACAAGGATTCAAGCCACTGTTTCCTTAAGGTCAGTCGGTGGATCTGTGACACTGACAAGGATTCAAGCCACTGTTTCCTTAAGGTCAGTCTGTGGACCTGTGACACTGACAAGGATTCAAGCCACTGTTTCCTTAAGGTCGGTCAGTGGATCTGTGACACTGACAAGGATTCAAGCCACTGTTTCCTTAAGGTCAGTTGGTGGACCTGTGATACTGACAAGGATTCAAGCCACTGTTTCTTTAAGGTCAATTAGTGGACCTGTGATACTGACAAGGATTCAAGCCACTGTTTCCTAAAGGTCAGTCAGTGGACCTGTGACACTGACAAGGATTCAAGCCACTGTTTCCATAAGGTCAGTTGGTGGATCTGGACACTGACAAGGATTCAAGCCACTGTTTCCTTAAGGAGTCAGTTTGAATTTTCTATAGCAGGTTCTTTGAGTTGCTCAAGATGCGTCCTTGCGTGTAGTCTTGTGATTCTAGCCAGTTTACATTGTGATGGTACTTGTTACAGCACTTCTTTGACTGTTCAGCCTTTTGAATTGATTGTGAAGTCCCAGGCATACCTCTTGCTATGAAGCACTGATCCATCTGTATAAATGATCATCATCTCTGATGTTTTAACTGATTAGTTCTTTGACCTCAGCATCTGCTGCAGCTGGAATATGTTCTTTGTATCTTCTGTTGAGGATAATATGAATGTACAGAGTCACTTTGGAGTTTGGTGGTGTGGGTGTCCATTCCTGTCCAGAATCTATATTCCCATGAGGCTAGATCTCATGGCTTACATCTTCCACATGGCCTGTCTGTGATTTATCTCTCTTGAGCCTGTTCCCTTTTGTTTTTATCAGTTCACAATGTGGAATGGGTGTGCCTTGCCTGTGCTTATTTTGAGGTAGACTTGTACCCTGGCTACTTGTATTCTGTTGTCCATGGTAAGAAAGCGTAGCAGATATATCCTGGCCTTGCAGGATGTATCTTTTGTGCATACAAGAATAATATGCATTGCCCTGTTCTCTATTTTCTCAATTCTTCTTATCTGTTTGGGGCTGAGTGTTAGAATTGCCAGTGCATACTCTTCTCACTAGGAGGACCAAGTCCTGATAAGAGAGAACATGCAGCTGTTGTTCAGGATTTGCTACTGCCATAATTTTTATCGCACCCAAATCTTTCCTGGCCTTTGTTGTAACATAGTTTGCATGCTCTTTGAATGCCAGCTGTGACCGAATCCTCTGCCAAGGTACTTCATCAGACTAGTTCTTTCAGCAGTGTCACTATGGAAGCTCACCACAGGCACTGGCTTGCTGATAATGTGGACTTTGTTGTTGTTGTGAGAACTATGTCACAGTTTCTTTTCCAGGGTTAGCTGTTGTCCTGAAGATGCTGTATCAGGTTTATTTGTGATCTGATACTTTCTGCAGTTCCTGAATAATTCTCTTTCTTTGCACTGCCTGTATAGCAGAATGTGATACATATTCAAACATTGAAAAAGATTGATGATATAGTGAACCTTGTTGAGGCCTGGAATAACAGTTGTCAGTTCTGATGCGTAGCTGCCACATTTCCTCCTCCTTCATTTGCTTCTACCACCAAGATCGCCCTGTGATCCTACTGAATTTACCCCTGTGGTCCTCGAAAGGACCACACAAGATCCCCAAGAGGACCACAAGAGGTTCAGAGTATCTCAGGGCTTGAGCTGGTATTCTCGGTGGGTCTCAGAAGTGTGATTGCGTGACAACGTGGTTTTCGTTGCACCAGTTTAATCTAGAGTTGGGCTTTCTCACCGGAAAACCTCGACGTGTTTTGGATATCAGTATATCCCTGCTGGGTGAGAGGTGGTTGCCCATCCAGCCTAGAGTTGGACTTTCTCACTGGAAAACCTCGATGTGTTTTGGGATACCCGTGTATCCTCGCCAGGTGAGAGGTGGTTGCCCATCCAGTCCAGCGTTGGACTTTCTCACAGGAAAACCTCAGCATGATTAGGATATGCATACATCCCTTTCGGGTGAGAGGTAGTTGCCTATCTAGACTGCACTGGTCCAGTGTCTCCGACTTCAGCAGTTTGTGGTCGTGGCCGCTACCCTTCCTAGTTGTGACCAGGACGGAGCTTTTGTCCAGGAGGACAAATCCTCGCCACTAGTAAGTTTCACCCCTGGTTACGTTTAGGCGTGTTATCCCAGCATGGGCATGTTTAGGACATGACTGACCTCTAGAGCGGAGGTACTGTGTCATGAGTAATCATCTAGTTTCACCCCTGGGTTAAGCCAGTTTAGGCATATTTCATCAGTATGGGTGTATGTCGGATGTGGCCGGCCTCTAGAGCAGAAGTGCCATGGTATGAGTAGCTCTTGCCGCGAGACTACTGGACATACCAATTAAACTTCACTTTATCCTTTCCATCACCTTTTCACATGTGCACTACCCAGCAACCCTAGTCGCATTTTCTTCTTTAGCCAGGAGTTTGCTCCACGTGTGGCAGCCTAAGAATCTCGCCCGCAATGTCTCAGTTTGACCCCTGGGTTAAGCTGGTTTAGGCAATCTGCCCCAGTATGGGTGTATATAGGATGTGCCAGATTCTAGAGCAGAGGTACCGTGATTTGAGTAGTCCTGATCTCGAGGCTACTGGTCACTTCACTTGATCCTTCACCTTTTCCATGACTGCAGTGCGCAGCAACTCTAATCACATTTCCTTCATTGGCAGGGAGGAGTTTCACCCCACGCACAGCAGCTGAAGAATCTCGCCAGCAGCGGTAGATGAGCTACCAAACATGACTCTCATCTACCCGAAACGTCTGGTTTTTCAGGCGCAAGATATTCGCCATCGCCCCTTCTCCTGTCAATTTGAACAGTTCTGCCATGAGAAGGCCAGGAGCTGGACTTGACTGTCAGAGGCTATTTGAGATGCACATCTCGGAGGCATTTCATTGGAGTAGAGAGCATATCCCCGCCCCACCTCCTGCTATAACAGTCATTAGAACCGCTGCTACATCAAAGTACAACCTTTCTCAGATAGAGAATCGCTGATATCCTGTTAATGAGGATTTGGCAGTTTGAGTTCCAGTAAATGGTACAGTAGAAGGCAAAACGGAACTTTGCTGTATGCATCATCTAGATCTATAGCACCTGCACATACTTTGATGCCAGCATGAAATCCTACATATGTATCCTATGCAAAGGCTGCAGCTTTTAACAAGTTCCTGTGTTCAGACTGTAGCCTATAAAGGTGAGAGGCAAAAATGTGCTGCCTTTCAAGCCTTATTTACTACTTTCCAAGCAACTTTTTTTTTATAGTTTGCCAGTGGCATTCTACATGGCAGTCGGTCTGTACCTAGTGAGGCATTCCTTCTAGGCTTTGGCAGTGGTATCAAGTAGCTGTACAACCAATCCTCTGGGATGGCACAATCATGGATGCTGTTGTTGTATTAAGTACTTCCATATCTGCATTTGGGTTACCAGTGTCTTCATATCAAATGCTGCCTGGACTAAGAGCAGACTTTTTGGATGATCTTAAGACACTCTTAATGTTAGTGTTATCTTCTGGGATGTACAGCTCCTCGCTCAGCTCACAGCAGCTTAGCAAGCTCAGTATGTTTCCTTTTGGGGAATGCTCTTCCTTTGTCTACATGCGACTTTTACCATGTCTGATCTTCACTTTGAAAATCTTTTATACTTTACAGCGTTGCCAGATCATGGGAAAGTGGGGCATGTGTGGAATTAGTGAATGTAATGAGTGCATGATAATGATCATCCAGTTTACTGTGAGTGTTACATATTGTTACTTTAGTAACTTGAGTAGTAAGTCGAGAAAGAATAATCAATATTGAAATGAACATTTTTGATGAGAGCCTGTTAATCCTGTAACACCAGACATGAATTGTCTGTCCGGTTGTGTCAGGCAGTGCAGACCTTTCTCTCTTGTGTCAGGCAGTGCAGACCTTTCTCTCTTGTGTCAGGCAGTACAGACCTTTCTATCCTGTGTCAGGCAGTGCAGACCTTTCTCTCTTGTGTCAGGCAGTGCAGACCTTTCTCTCTTGTGTCAGGCAGTGCAGACCTTTCTCTCTTGTGTCAGGCAGTGCAGACCTTTCTCTCTTGTGTTAGGCAGTGCAGACCTTTCTCTGTCAGGCAGTGAAGACCTTTCTCTCTTGTGTCAGGCAGTGCAGACCTTTCTATCCTGTGTCAGGCAGTGAAGACCTTTCTCTCTTGTGTCAGGCAGTGAAGACCTTTCTCTCTTGTGTCAGGCAGTGAAGACTTTTCTCTTGTGTCAGGCAGTGCAGACCTTTCTCTCTTGTTGTATTGAACAGAGAAAGCTATGAAAAAAAATGTGATTGTTTTCTTGTCACTGTTAAATGTTTGCAACAATCATCATTGTCATGCCCAGAGGCTCTTAAGGCAGGAGAAGAAAATTCTCCACCCAACTCATCATCGGTCTTAGTCTGCTTAGAGGAACATAAAGCACTGAATGGAAACTCTCCTTCTGACCTGGTTCTCTGCCTTTCTGTTTCCTGTCTTGTCTGTCGTGTACTTCAGAGCTTTGCCAGAAAGGTATGGTTACACTGAATCTGCCTTGTCATCTTATGTTTCCAGTTAAGTCTGGTCCATTGTTTTTTATTTCATCAAGTTATAACATTTATATTGAATTTAAATCATTTGTTTTGATTGATAGTTGTGAAGTAGTTTTTGGGGTTCTGATTTCAAGTTGTGGTTCTGTAGCATTCTTTGAGCATCTGCATTAGGGACATGGATAGCAGTGAAGTGGTGTCAAGGAACATGCATGATAGTTGTCTGGCTACATGTAGAGTTGGAGCAGGTGGCATAAATAAATATAATGAGGGTAAACACATCTTTTGAGATGATATGTTACAGAATGTCTTGGACGAACAAGGAGCAGAAGAACATCTCAGAAATATTGAATGCAGATACAACAAAATTACTTGCAAGCTCCATCAAGAAAAGATAGTTTTCCTGCTCTGCTTGTATTAAACAGCGTGATGACCTAGGACATAGTTTCTGGGGAAAGAGAAAGTAGCCAAGGACAGTGGGTCCAGTTAATCACTGACACAGTAAACACCTCACTCAATGAAGCAGGCAACCTGGCTAGATGAGTGATGTTTTCTGATTGCCTGTCAATAGATAAGATAACAAACAGGGAATGTCTAGCAAAAGCAAGTGTAGGAAGGAACATAATTAAACTCATTAAAAAAAAACAGCCATCATTCATTGGACATATAATGAGAAGAGGAGGGCTTGAAAACATAACAACAAGGAAGATAAATGGGGAGAGATACGGGGGGAAAACCAAGAGAAAAAAGTCATGGACAGCCTAACACGATGGCACAGCAAAAAGTTACCGCACTGGTGGAAAATATCAAGGAATGAGATCTATGGAGAAGCATGGCTGACAACATCTGTTGGCGTGGCACCTGATGATGATGCCAGTAGATCAAAGTTCTGCAAACAACAGGTTATATGAAGAAATATTGCTAAAATTGTAAACTAATTTAGGCTCTGATTATTCACTCACAATTCTTATCTGTACTAATGTAATGCTTTGTCTTCTTGGCTTCCCCCCCCCCTCTCTCTCTCTCTCTCTCTCTCGCTCTCTCTCTCTCACACACACACCCCAAACATCCTCATTCACAGACAGAAATTACTGTCAGAGCCACATGTTATGAAAAAACTGGTTATTTGCATAAATGTAAATGTTGTAGGGAGGCTCTTAGCTACACAGATCTTGGCAACCTACGGTTATGAGAAGAACTTTGGCCGTCCTTCATATATCTTCAGTACTTGAGTGGTTGTGAATTGTTGGCTATTTTGGGAATACTTTTTCAAACACTTATGGAGTAGAAACATAGTAGAAGCATGAATGGTGGCCCTGCCCATAGTGGAAAACATCCTGTTCTGTGTCACTTGTTGATTTGATAATCAGTGGGTTCATTTTTTACATCAAAAGTTTGGGTTTTTTTTGGGGAGGCCTTTTAGTAAAGGGAGATACAGGGGTGATGGTGTTTGTCCAGGTAGCTATGGACTTTTAGATTTATTTTTCTCTGACACCACATTGAAGAAATACATGTGTGAATTTGGACAGGGAGTGGGCAAAAGTGATTTTCTTTACCGTTAATACTAAAATCAGACCCAAGTAGCAGTTTTCATCATCATCATTGTTGTTGAGCCCTCCTATGTTGTTCAGGCTTGTTTCTGGGAGCATGATAAGGAGGAAGGATAGGTGGTTTTTGTCTAGCTTTGGTATACTGGGCTTATTAGCTCCTTGTTGTCTCTATCATTGACTGTATTTGTCCCTATAGACATGGTAACAACTATCTTAATGTGTACAGTAAACAGTAAAATATTTGTTTTCCTTTACCTTTTTTTTAAGTATCTTTTGGCTGTATCATAAAATATCATTAGAATGCACTTTAATTGATTATCTTAAACAAAGATTAGCAGTGCACCACTACTGAACTTTGAACAGTCATGACACTCATTATCTGGAGTCACCTGATAAGCACAGCTGCATTATGTCAGTGATAAATATAAACTGGCAGGTCACACCAGGAGAACTGTGCTTGTTTTTAAAAACTGGTCCAGGGGTCTTTCTCTATATTGTACTACTGGACTAGTTTATGAAAAAAAAAACGTCTTTTGTTTTTGTCTTTCTTTTACCACTCTGTTCCTTGTGGTTTTGTGACATTCCATACACACACTGAATTGGTTGTGGCAGTTTATATTTTTGTCTTACCGCTCTGTTCTTTATGCTTTCATGACTGTCCATACAGGCTGATATGTGATGGTTTATATTTTTGTCTTACCACTCTGCCACTCTGTTTATGATTTTGTGACTTTCCACACACACTGATTTGGTTGTTGTGGTTTATATTTTTGTTTAGAGCCCAATAGTTTTAGATCATATTATTGTCATATTTCATGAGATTGCTTACATGACTTTCATTTCATAAAATTTATGATGCACAATATGGCCACAATAATAAATCATTTACAGGTGAGACTATTTCATGAGAACTGCTTATGCTGACTGTTTCATTTTGTTATATCTCATGAAATATTATGCGAACTAGGTCATTCTGGATTGCCAATCTAGAAATCTTTTTTTTTTTTAAAATCTTTTGGTCCCATCTAGATAATGAAAATATTCATCTGCATGGCAAGTATAAAATGTAGATAATTTTAAATAGAATATACTTAATTTTGGATAATTTTGTTTTTACAATTCACAAAAAAAAAGTAAGTAAATATACATTTTGAGTAAAACTTCCATAATTTGCCCTTTCTCAGTTAGTGTATAAATTGTTAAATTGTTTAAAGTATTCCAGATTCTCAACACTGGCTTAGACTTATGTCAATAATAGTTTTTAAAAAATGGTAAATTTTACCTTAAAGTAGAATACCAAGATTTGAAAATTTAAAAAAACCTACAAGAGAGAATAGAATGAGTGTTTAGTGCTTTGACTTTTGAGCAAATCTGAGCTGGGAAATAAAATGAGCCAAGAAACTCCTGGTGTTTTAATGATGGAATTGAGCCCAAAAAGGCCTGGATATGTTGCTGCATGTTTCTCCCTGAAGCGTTCAGAGACGTGGGAAGAATTACACCATATATTTTAAATAAATTCTACAGGAGATAAAGGTTCTTCATCATCTTTGCCAGCCTGGAAGATAGTGTTTTGATAATGATCTTCATCATCTGTAGTGTAACAATATCAAATAGTTATTACCATTAATAACATAATATTACTAATTAAAATTTCACATTAATTTTCATGTATACCTTATTTTAAACAAATATTTCCTAGATAATTTTTAGATAAATGTTTTTTTTAAATCTAGATAACTAGATATACAGCTGGATAGGCAACCACCTCTCACCCAGTGGAGATATACTGATATCCTAAACACGTAGAGGTTTTCCGGTGAGAAAGTCCAACTCTAGATTAAACTGGTGCAATGAAAACAACAGTGTCATGCAATCCCACTTCTGCAACCCACAGAGAATACAGGCCCAAGCCTTGCGATACTCTGAACCTTTTGTGGTCCTCTCGGGGATCTTGGGTGTTCCTCTCAGGGATCTCATGTGTTCCTCTCAGGGATCTCATGTGTTTATCTCAGGGACCACAGGACGTATCGAGGACCACAGGAGTATATTCCATAGGATCACAGGGCGGTATTGGTGGTAGAAGCGAATGAAGAAGAAGAAGACTAGATATATTTTGAAGCACTTCTAAATATCTTTTTGAGAAAAAATCTAGCAGTGTTCATAGTTTGAATCAATTAGTCGAGATAATTAAACAGTACATTTAAAAAATCAGATACACAGTTTAATACGTTTACATTTAATTATTTTGTACTTTGGTGTTTTACATGGTTTTGTGTACAAAGTACATTCATTAACATAGCAAAAACAAGCATGCACATAAGCAGATTCAGGTGACTTTCAAATAATTGACATTCTACTGTAGTTCATTATACATTACAGTGTTTGTTATTTTTATGTTTTATATTTTAACACTGACTTGCATTTTTTTTCATGGGATTTTACACAGTACAAAATATAGGCACTGACTAGATCAAATTATGCCATAAGATATCACATAAAATATCATGTTGGTGTATTCATGTTAGCATGATTTTCCATTTCATTTCTTTTTCCCCGAATTACTTTCTTGTATTTCACATATTCCAATTATTTACTCCTGTCCCACCCAGAGACCCCAAGGCCAAGGAGGGTGGAGAGCTTGTGTTTGGAGGCAGTGACCCAAGTTGGTACGAGGGGAACTTCACCTATGCCCCAGTCACCCGCAAAGCCTATTGGCAGTTTCAAATGGATGGGTAGGTCTTTTTTTTTAGTCAAAAGTTGCTTTTATTTGTAAAAGAGAATTTGTACCATTAACTTGAAAACTATAAACACTTTGGTGTAATTTGAGGGTCTTGGACATTTGCTTGCTGAGCAAAGATTCCAGATGTTGTGACTAGTGACTGTGTTAACACTGATGACTGGTGATCTTGTTAGCGGCTGGTTTCTGTTTTGGGGTCACAGTGGTTTCATGTCCTACTTGCTGCCCTAGTTTAATGAGATCTGGCTACCAACCTGGCAGAGAGCCTAATCAGCAGACACTGTAAGCATATTTGTTAGTGTGTTAAGTGAAAATTTGTTCTCATGTAAATATCCGGTGTATACTACCTATACTGAAGTTTGTAACAAAAGTTTTGTAAAATTCACTTATGTAAATCAAATGCGTAGTTTGATTTTAAAAGCCATTTAAGAGTTTGTTTGATGTTTCTACAGTTTCTCATGCAGATAAATATTTGCTGATTATAACTGTCCCCTGTTATTGCTGTTTGTTTTCAGTATTTGCTTTGTTTTCTGTTTAGCATTTATGTAGTGTGTTCTAGTGAATAATTGAGTGTGAAAACTTTACTTGTGGGGTTTTCAAAAATCAGATACACCGAACTAAGTTTATTTTCTTGCTTTAGTTTATCTGTTGAATCTACCAAATACTGTGTCGGAGGCTGCAGTGCAATTGCTGACACTGGCACCTCCTTGTTGGCTGGACCAACCAGTGAAATTGAGAAACTGAATGCTCAGATTGGTGCTACCAAATTTGCTGAAGGAGAGGTAGGTTATCAGAAGCCAGTGTTCTTAGCGATATTTGGGATTGTCTGTATGTAGATGATGTTTTAGGACATGAATTCAGGTTGTAGGTTTTATAATGTTTGTAATTTGAGTTGAAAAGTTGTTAACATCTGTGTATGTAATGAACAGAAATGTTAGCAGGAACATAAAACTCTACAATTATGTAGTGGTTTAGGTAATGGTAAGCCTGTTATGCCTCAGAGACATATAGGGATATGGTGTTAGTGCCCACATTTTCCTTGATTTGTTGACACACTAGAGAGTGATGTGGCCACCTTTCCTTCCCCAGCTCCAGAAAGTCAGGTACCTGTTTCTATAGCGGGATGACAGTGGTGCCTCTGACAAGATTCTCGCTCACATGCACACACACACGTCTGTCTGCCATGAGAGACTAGTGCACTAAACACTTCGCCATTCAGGCATCCATATCGTGGATTGACCTTATCTAATTGCAGCTAAGCCTACCATCTTCAGGACTTTGAGAAAAGTAGGATGAAAAATATGGATGGATGGATGGCATCAAAGAAGTCCTTCAAAAGTCACCAAAAAAAAAAAATCATGTGACTGAAAAAACATGTCCTTAGGAGACAGGCAGAGCAGAAAAAATTTGAATAAACTGCAGAGATGTTCATGCGCAGTGAGGAAGGGGAAAAAAATACATGGGAAGTTGTGGGATGTTTCTGATCTGTAGGTTTTCTAATTATGCAACTGACAGTTTTCAATGTAATCTTTCTCCACAGTACCTTGTTGTGTGTACTAAGATACCAACAATGCCAAACGTGACTTTCACCATTGGAGGACAAACATTTGTGTTAACTCCTCAAGAATATGTTCTTCGGGTTTGTTTACTTTCTTCACTTCATTATTTTTCACTTCTGTTCACACATACACACACACTTTTCTAACGCACAATAATTAGTGTATAGGCATACAACTATACACAAAGCCCTGCAGTAAAGCTGTGATACCAAAATGTTTAAACTAGGAAAAAAGTAGGAACAGCTTTTACAAGTGTGTTTTACGAGTGTGTTATCGTTAAATGATAAAGCTGTTCCTACTTTTTTCCTAGTTTATGCACACTTTTCTAGTACAGGTGTCATTTTTGAAAACCAAGGTGCACTCATTATTTTTTTCCCTAGCAGGTCACTCGTAAGAACATTCATTCATTTGCATGTCCCTTGTGGAACTTTGCCTCCCTAACAGCTTTCCTGTAGGTCTCTCGGTTGTGAGCAAGTGCTGCTGATGCATCCATTTGCAGATCATCAGTGATGTCTTGCAACCATCTTTGCCTTGGTCTTCCTCTCTTTCTTTTTCCCATTATGTACCCTTCCAAGATGGTCTTCTCTAGATTATCATGACGCTTAATATGTCCAAAATATTTAAGTTTTCTTTGTTTAATCCTCTTTATTGGCCAGCCTTCTTCGATATTAAGTTCTTGTAGTATGGATATATTTGTTCTTTTTTGTGTCCATGATTTGAAGAACTCTTCTGTAGCATTTACATTCAAAGGCATTTATGTGTTTCTCAGCTGTTTTGTTAAATGTCCAGGTCTCGCAGGCATAAGTTGTGATGGGAAAGATGCATGCCCTTAAAAATATTATTTTTGTGGTTCTGTCTGCTCCTCTCCACAGATTCTTTAGGTGTTTTACTTTCTGAAGAATGATAGATGTCCTCCTTTTAATTTCCCTCATTGTATCTCCATTATTAGCAGTGATCCAAGATATTCAAAACTCTCCACTTCTTCCAGTTTTTCCTCATTGATAGTTATATAAGCTGCCTTGTTTGTTTTGTCAGTTGTCATCAACTTAGTTTTGTTCCCATTAAGATAGAGGTTTTGCTCTTCACTGTTCTTATGGACTGACATAATTAGTTTTTCCATTCCTTTTTGTGTTGTGGACAGTAATACTGTGTCATCAGCGTGTCTAATCTCTGATATTTCATAACCTCCAATTGTTATGGCATCATAATATTCTTTGTCTACATCTTCTCTAACATTCCTCATTATATTTTTAGTATACTAAGTTAAGTAAGGTAACAATATGTACCCCTGATGGACCCCTTGTTTTATGTCAAACCAGGTTGTTGTTTCACCATTTATTCTTACTGCTGCCTTTTGGTCTAGATACAGCAGTGATGTTAATTGTATCAAATGTGTTGGAAATCCCATTTTTTTCCATTATTTCCCAAAGTTTCTGGTGTTGTACACAATCTCACTACGCTTTCTATGTAATAATGAAGAAAATGACATCATAAAAAAATGTACAACACAGTCAGTCGTGAAGAAAAATGTGAAGAAAAATGCAGTGAATGCTTGCCATCTGCTGGAGTATTTTTTTGCACTGAAAACAGAATGGTGTTATCAGCAGAAGAAAGAATTTTTTGGTTGAGCAAGTGTTTGAAATGTCAGTTGATACACACGGATGGTTGTTCAAAGATTTATAGCAAAATTTTCTGAAAAAAAAACCACCTCATTGCACTATGGTAAGAAATTTAAGTTTTGTGATACGGGAACTGTGGAAGATGCTTCATGATCTGTTAGGCCTGCTGTGTCTGAAGAAAAATGTCTAGATATCCAAGACAGAATCATGAAAATGTCGCAAGACATGAACGTATCACTGAGCACAGTGCACAAAATTCTTAAACATCGGTTAAATTTTCATCCATGCAAGATTTCTGTTGTGTCTGAACTTAGAGTGCGACAATCAATCCAGAGTCAACTACTCCACATGGTTTCAGTCATTTTAGCTGAAGAAGACGAGTCAATTCTCAATTTAACATTCTTCTCTGATGAGGCATGGTTTCATCTATCTGGATACATTAATGGCCAAAATAATTGTATTAGTGTTAATCCCAATGCATTTCATGAAGCGCCGCTACACGGTGTGAAAATTGGGGTATGGTGTGTCGTCAGTAGAAAATATTTAATTGGACCAAATTTCTTCAACAACACTATAAATGCAGATCGGTAACATACTGACATTCTGGAACCTTTTTTAGAACAGCTGAATGAACGTGAAATTGAAGAAGCGTGGTTCCAGCAAGATGGTGCAACTGCACACACAGCTAGAGCAACACACGGTTTTTTGGAAGAAATTTTCGCAAGTCTCATATCTTGTGGAATTTGGCCTGTTTGTTTTCCAGATCTAAATCCATTAGATTATTATCTATGGGGTTTCATGAAAGGAAATGTTTACAACAATATTGTACAAACATTTGAGGACCTGAAAGAAGCAGTCAGAGTTAACATTCAAGAAATAACAACAGACACGTTGCACAAGATATTTGACAATATGAAGAGACATGTACAGTCATGTCTTGAAGCCCGTGGTGGACATTTCCAACAACTTGAATATTTCAGCGGTACATTCCACCTAACCTAAAACAGCGTTGTATCATTGCAGTCACTATTGTAACTAATTCATTCATTCATTCATCCATTTGCATGTCCCTTGTGGAACTTTGCCTCCCAAACAGCACTCCTGTAGGCCTCTCGGTTGTGAGCAAGATGGCCTGCCACTGATGCATCCATAAATTAAATGCCTTTTGTAACTAATTAAATGATTTTTTTAGCACATTTTGTGATTTACTTCATTTTTCAATTTTTTCTTTTCATAGAAAGTGTAGTGAGACTTTAAAAACACCCTGTATTTTCAATATACAAGTTAAATAAGTAAGACACCCCTTGTTTTTATGTCAAACCAAGTTGTTTCACCATTTATTCTTAATGCTGGTTTTTGGTCTAGATACAGCAATATTTAATTGTATCAAATGTGTTGGAAATCCCATTTTTTCCCATTATTTCCTAGTTTCTGGTGTACACAATCAAATGTCTTTAAATAGTCTATAAAGGATAAATATAGATTCACATTAAACTCTCTGCATTTCTCTATTATTAATCTTATATTGAATATATGATTTCTTGATCCTCTTCCTTGCCTTAAACCAGCTTGGACCATATTGACTTCTTCTTCTATTTTCTTACGAAGTCTACCCATTATGATTTTTAACAGAATTTTACTGGCATAACTAATCAGGGCAACATCTTTGTAGTTTGTGCATAATTTCAAGTTACCCTTTTTTAGCAGTGGTAAATACATGTAAATACAGTTAACTGTATTTGTATTTTTTTTTTTATCTTGTAACAAAGTCATTAAATGGCTGGTGCAGGGAAAAAGACTTCATGCCATGTTTAACCTCTTTCACTGCAGGTCAGTGTGATGGGACAGACTGAATGTATCAGTGGCTTCCTTGCTCTGGATGTACCTCCCCCAGCTGGGCCCCTGTGGATTCTGGGTGATGTATTTATTGGTCCTTACTACACCGAGTTTGATTTTGCCAACAGCCGCATCGGGTTCGCTCGTACCAAAAGTCCAGCTACTATCAGTGATTCTGGAAGTCACAAGGGAGCAAACTCTGGAGAGACTCCACAGCTTAGATTCCACAAGTCAGGAAAGAACATTTTCAAAATGGAGGTTGATATTGAGGAAGTGAATACGATTTATTAAATTCATCACTTGGGGAACTGAAAAAGCAGTAAATGTCAAGAATTATTACTAGAAAGTTTTTTTTTTAGTATCCTAGAATACTGGAAATTTAATATTTGGGCTACAGATGTTAAGTGTGAATTTTCATCTCAAAATTGTATGTAAATCTCTATGGGAGATATGTCCAGAGTAAGTTTATGATGTGTTCTCCCCTTATCTTTACTGGGTTTTTTTCTAGAGTTCCCTCCCCTCCTTCTAAATAAAATGCTGGTTTTGGCATGGGCTTCAATTTGTTTTTCCAATGTTTTGCATCATTAAAATTTTGGCTGTTTGATGTACAGTTTAGTATATTAAAGTTCAAGATTTATTTATTTACTTTTTATGTTTTCTTGTTACAGCAGTAACTTCTTTACAGCTGACATTCTCAGAAAATCTGACCACCTTTGATAATCAGATAGATAATGAATTCATTTAAAAAAAAAAAAACCTTAAGTTTTAAGCACACACACACACAGGCATAGAGTAGATTACAAAGATACAAAATAAGGAGGAGACAATCATGTTTTTTTCTGTGACTTGTGATCAACATATGTGCCCTCAGTTTTGTCAGAAGCTGTTGGTATATCTTTTTTTTTTCTCTCCTGCCTTGCAGCATTTTTACTTTGGCTGATTCCTTTTTTGAACTTACAAAGAAAGCGGACTGGTTAGTTGAGTGGTTGGGGCGCTTGCTTTACCAATCTGGCGGTGCCGGGTTCAGTCCCAGCTGTGGGATTTTTTGTCTGGTACAAGACCAAATTAGGCCCCGGGGTCAACCCAGCCTCTAAAAATGTGTACCAGAGAAATCTGGGAAGGTAAATGTGGCCAGTGTGATACTGACCACATCAAACTTTCATGTGCCAAAGGTCATGGACAATGCGGGCCTAACACCACATTCCCCACTATGCCTTAATGGTGTGGAAACTGGAATTTTACCTTTACCTGATTCCTGTTGAGTTTTGCTGGCTGTCAGTTTCTTGCTGCTGCTTATGGGAAATTACAAAATTTCTTGCTCCAAGAGAGATATAAAAATTTCTTGCTGCTTGTGATGGGGAATATAAAAATGTATTGCTCCTTCTGAAGGGAAGTATAAAAATGTATTGCCTCTTCTTATGGGGAATATAACAAGTGTTTGCTACTAAGGGAGCTATAAACAAGTCCTAAGAACATATCAATCACTTGTTTAGTCTCAAGTCCCATTAAGCTAATAAGATAATTGTTTCGTTTCTTTTTTTGTTAGTTCAACTTCAAAATTTTATAGATTTTTGTCACATGATCTATTTGCAGAATATCAAGAAAATAGTTAGGATCATCACTAGTACACTCTAGCAAATCCATTAGTTTGACACAGTGACAGGAAAGCTGATTGCTCATCAAAGAAGTTAATCAGATGTTACTAACCACATGTTGCAGACGTCTGTCAGCAAAAGGAACATAAACAAGGTGCTTGTGTGAAGCCACCCACACGGACTTATGGTAGCTAAACCTACAGGATAGGAAGGAGTGTGTTATCAGATCTCATTATATTAATGATAGTTTTTTTGGTTGTTTTTTTCAGGCACACATTTATGTTTCTTGAAAGTTGTGTTAGTGTTTAAGTTTTTGTTTTATCAGTTTGTCTCTAAGAGGAGACCACCAACAATAATCACTAATTTTAATCTTAGGCTTGTTCTGCATACTATTATTATCTTGTTTATTGTAGAAGCTTCGCACATTTCTAAGTTTATGTTTGTTCTGTGTAGAACTAATACTTTTTTTTTTCTCTCTCTCTTTCAAGAACATTCTCTTATGTGTTAATTATCTTCTTCATGCTTTTGCATTTCTTGTTCTTGACTTAGCTGTTCATTGCCATTTGTTATTATTGTTCTTTCAAGATAATTGATTTTATTTATCTTTGTCAACATAATTGTTTGTTTTCATAAATGGTGCCCTTTCAACGCTTTTCTGTTTCCAGGGATGGTACACTTTGGTGTTTTTATTTTATCTGATATTGTGGTCATATTTATCTTGTTACTGTTTAGCTCTTATTTTATTGCCGTCTTTGATAACCTTGTTCATGAATTTTTTTTTCATATTCACTTTCTATTAAAGAACTGTGACAGCTGCATATCTCAGATTATAGATACTGTGGCCTCCTATTTTATCTTTACATGAAACATTAACCAATAGCATAAACCCTATACTTTAGTACGCTCCTTAATTTATAAACCACAGGGGTACATTAATAGTATGACATCAGTGTCTGATGATAAGATCTAAAATATTAAAAACTTTTGTGAAAACATTGTCTGAGTGGCGAAGTGGTTAGTGCACTGGTCTCTCATGGCGAAGGTCAGGGGTTCGAATCCGGCCAGCGGCACCCCAGTCACCCAGCTGTAGAAATGGGTACCTGACTTCTCCGGGAGTTGGGGAAGGAAAGGCAGCCAGGCGTGATACTGACCATATCACCCTCTAGTGTGCTGACAGGTCCAGGAAAATATGGGCACTAACACCATATCCTTATGTGCCTCTAAGGCATGACAGGGTTACCTTGTGAAAACATGGTTGGCTTAGTGGTTAGGTGCTCAGTCTTCTAATCTGGTGGTACTGGGTTCAAGTCCCAGCAGGGGACAGACCCTGGAGTCCACCCAACCTCTAAAAATGAGTGCTAGAAAAATCTGGGAAGGTAAAGCAGCCAGGCATAATACTGACCACATCAGACTTTCATGTACTGAACGTCTTGGAAGTACAGGCCTAACATCATATCCTCAGTATGTCTTAATGGCATGGAAACGGGGATTTTTACCTTTAGTGAGAACATCCCTGTAAGAAATTGAAAGAATAATCAAAAACATTACAGACATCTTGTTATATGAAATTGTTAGTCTTGTCTGTGGCCTGCAACACTTACTATTCAACTAAAAAAAGGTAATATAAAACCTCTTCCATGTACTACCTAATGCCCTGATGTGTCATGTTTTTATATCAGTTTCAATTTTAGCACTGGGAATGAGGTTGCGTGATATTTTTCTTGAAGGAATTGGCCAGTTCCTTAATTTTTTTTTTCATAATCTGTTATAGCCCCAAAACATAAATAATTAATAGCTACATTTTGAATGAAGCTGTACAATTGATGTGCTTTTATTTATGTTCCAGTTTAATGTTGGTGTTATTCATTGTTGTTTATTTTTGTGCTTGATGCCATGATGCTTATGAAGAGTAGCTATCTGTGAGAACTGCCTCCTACTTGATTTTTGGAAGTTTGGTCTGAATGAGGCTGACACACAGTTCTAGTTGAAAGTTTGTGCTTGATAAGATATGCCATTGGTAAACTTGAGTGCTAGCAGATCGGACGTCTGGGCGGTTTTTTAATGTTGCAGGTGACAGGACTGGGCGGAGACACTTCACTTTCATTATTACACCCAGATCTATTTCGCAAGGCATTTATATGCTGTAGGGCTGTCAAGTGTTAGTGCCTTCACATTTTTAGGTCGCTGCACCATTGAAGGTCCTTGCTGCTGCTTTCCTAGGCTAAACCCCAGTTACTCATCTTTTTAGGCTGAGGCCAGTGTTAGTTGGCCTGAAAAAATTCAGAGTAAAAAATCAAACCAGGGATTTTCTGATCAACAGATGAGTCCCTTGTTATATATTGGATTACACTTTCTAATATTTGTGTTTAACCTTGCACATTTTTCTGCTTGGTGTTTTTTCAGTGTTTTATTTTTTTCAATTCAACTTAAATTGTTTTCTGGACATTTTTGTATGTTCAATATTCCTGAGTGGTGTACAGAGTAATAAAGTAGTTAGTGTACTGCTTTCTCCTGTGAATGGTTGGGAGTTCACCTCTGGTCCTAGGAGCTTAAATCAACTCATCTGCATAAATAGGCACATGGCTCATCTTATGTTAGGGAAGGAAAGGTAGTCAGTCATGGCCATGTCATATCAACACCTGATGATGATGACAAAACAAAATTAGAAAAGGTTTTTTTTTTCTGTTCATTTGTTTTCAGTGTAAAAACTCCACTTTTCTTGTTTTAATGAAAAAAAATTCACAAGTGTTTTACAGTAGTAAGTCACAAATCTTTGTTGTTCAACAAAGCTGATATTTACCTTCCTACTGGCTTGGAACGAGTGTGCTCATCTCCCCAGGCGTCATAGACAGAGCTTATACTTAATGTAAATATTGCATGCTTGCTTTCTTTTATATAAACATAACTGCATTCCAGGAGTCAGTGACAGGGGAATGACTGCTTTTTCTTTTTAAATTCTCAGATCTTGGTTTCCCCAGTTTACAAGGTTCTTTTTTAGTTTTTCCTTGTTCCAGGTGGTGGAACTTGTGGGTACTTTGTTCAGTTGTTGTCATCTGCATACGTTTTGTCAGTCATATGAGGATGTAGAAATATCAGTTTACTTTTCTAGTGATAGACCGTGCACTGATTGTTTAATGATTCTTTCAATAAAGTGTTGGACACAAAAAAATTGGTTTTGTTATTGCGTTTTGTTAAAACAATGTTGGAATGAACGTTCAACAAAACAGTACTCAATTAGTTCTATAATAGATGTTTCAAAAGTAAGACAAAGTATTCTTTTTATAATTAATCTTCTTCACTTTTCAGTTTCACATGCTCAGCTTTCTAAATAAAGTTGGGTTGCCTCCATGTTGTCAGCAGGATGTCTTCATAGAACCCCAGAGTTTCTCTATCATGCTCTTCTGTTGGGGCCATACCTGAGCTCTCACATAAATTATTAGATATAGTGGTGAGAAGAAGAGTCTATAAAAGATATATTAAATTTGATTGTGTACAACACCAGAAACTGGGAAATAATGGAGAAAATGGCATTTCCAACATATGTGACACAATATCACTGCTGTATCAAGACCAACAGGCAGCAGTGAGAATAAATGATGAAACAACTTGGTTTGACATAAAACAAGGGGTCCGTCAGGGTTGCATACTATAACCTTACTTGTATACTGAAAATTAATGAGGAATGTTAGAGAAGATGCAGACAAAGTATAATGCCATAAAAATTGGAGGTTATGAAATACCAGAGATAGATATGCTGATGACACAGTCCACCACATGAAAAGGAATTTTAAAACTAATTATATCAGTCCATAAGAGTAGTGAGCAATACCTCTATCTTAATGCAAAGAAAACTAAACTGATGACAACTGACAAAACAAATAAGGAGCTGATATTGGAAGAGGTGGAGAGTTTCGAATATCTTGGATTATTACTAATAAGGAGATACGATGTGGGAAATTAAAATGACATCTATCGCTCTTCAAAAAATAAAACAACTAAAGAAGCTGTTGAGAGGAACAGACAGAACTACAAAAATAAGATTTTTAAGGGCATACATCTTTCCCATCTCAACATATGCCTGTAAGACCTGGACACTTAACAAAATGGCTGAGAAACACATAAATGCCTTTGAACGTAAATGCTAGAGAAGAGTCCTTCAAATATCATGGACACAAAAAAGAATAAAGTTATCCATACAACAATAACTTAATATTGAAGATGGCTGGCTAGGAAGGAAGATTAAGCAGAGAAAACTTAGATATTTTGGACATATTAAACGTCATGATAATCTAGAGAAGACCATCTTGGAAGGGTACATAATGCTTTCAAGCAAATCAGAAATATCTAATGAAATGCATCTCTATCACTTGAACATCAAAAAGAGATTCTGAAATGCTACATTTCGCCTATGAAATGAGTCTGGACAATCAACAGATCGATGCAAAGATCACTAAAGGCAACAGCGATATGGTTTCTTAGAAGAATGTTAAGAATACCATGGGCATCTAAGGTGACAAACGAGGATGACAAATCAAGTATAGAAATGAATGTAATTAGGTCCATACAAAAATGACAGTCATCATTCATTGGACATAAAATGAGAAGAGGAGGGGTTGAAAGCATAACAACAGGAAAAATAAATGGGGAAAAAAGGCAGAGGAAAACAAACAAACAAAAAATAATAATAATAATAGGCAGTCTAACACGATGGTACATTTTTTTAAATCATCAACCGAGATGGAAAATAACAAGGAGCGAGATTTGTGGAGACACATTTGTAACATCTAGGCCTACCGGTACGTGATATAATGATGATGATAGCATAGATACAGGTACAGATATGTTCTACATTAAATAACAAAATCATGTGATATGTTTTTTTTTAAATTACACAGCGAAATGCTGATACAGAATTTGTGGGCATGCGCTGTGAACATATCAGTTGTTAAAATTAAAGAGATGAAAATCTATGTCTAGATTAAGAAAATATTTCCTGAAATCCTTGCAGAAAAAAAAACCCCAAAGGATCTGATGAAGAGCTCTCTCTCTCTCTCTCTCTCTCTCTCTCTCTCTCTGTGCAGGTGTGTGTTCATGTGTCTGTTTACAGTGTGCTCTAACTCAATGGTTCTCAACCCATGGGCCGCGGCCCAAAGGTGGGTAGTGACAGGGAGTATTGTGGGCCATGCTGAAGTCTCAAAGCAGCAAAAAAAAATATGTATATATATAACTTTAAAAAATTATTCCGCATTTTTCACGCAATGCATTGATGCAAGCCGCAGAATTGTTGGTCGCTTTATTAGTAAATGAAAAGAACTTTTGTGTAGCAATGAATATGCTGTTAAACAGGTAGAGAAAATATTACATAAAACTTTATAAAATTAGATTTATAACTTGCAAATATAAAGCACTTTATTAGTGGGCCGCAAAAATGTTTGACTTTTAAACGTGGGCCGTGCAGCAAAAGAGTCTGAGAACCGCTGGTCTAACACACACACACATATATATATATATATAACATAAATAGCTAAAGACGCACTTCAAAAGTGCAGTGCCAACTGGAAGATCACGGGTTCAATCCCGGGACCGGGAAGGAAAAAAAAAAGGAACAACTCTTAAGACCTCTGGGAGTCATGACCCAGAAGGGGCCCACCCCCCTTAGAGTGTCAGGAGTTTAATAGGGCCGAAACGGTTGTCTGAGGGGGGCGGGGGGTACCTCCTCTGGTGACCTGAAGAAGTTGTGTTGTTGTTTCGCTCTCTACAGTAGAGAGTTTCCTGCATATTTATCTCTATAGTTTGTACATTTGTGGGTCTAAAACATGTTGCCTGGATTTTAAAAAAAATTTCTCAGCACTCTAGTTTAAATTCCCACAGGACTTCCTCGTCTCTTCTATTCCTCTTGCGTCTTTTTTTTTTCTAGCTGCCGTATTCTATACAGTATACTTATTTATCTCTCGCCTTCATTATTACAATTTTTGTTTCAGAGCGCATATTCTCTTAACATAGTTGCTGAAGAAGTACGTAGAAGTACACCAATTTGCATACACCCGCAGACACATCGACCAGGATGGTGACACCAGAAAGGTTAGAATCGAAATTCAAAAGCAGCATTGACCTTCAAGAATCTTGAGAACATATGGCACTCGAAAGTTATGAGCACCAAAACCAAGCTGATATTATTTAATTAAAATGTGATATCCACCTTCATTTATGCATGGGAAAGCTGGAAATCAACTAAAGATATAGACAAGAGAACAAATGGCTAAGGAAAATACTCGGTATAAAGTGAAATGAAGTCAAGAACAATGCAGAGATAAGGCAGATGAGTGAACAACAACCAGTCTCATGTGTGATCAGAAAAATAGATGGATATATATCGGTCAAGTGATGAGAAGAAACAATCAGAGAATCCCAAAACAAGCTATTAAGTGGAATACAACAGGCAGAAGAAAAAGATGTCGACCACGTGAAATTCTAAAGAGGACATTGTTAAGAGGCGCCACATTTGTAGGCATAAAATCCTTTAATGAGGTTGAAAAGCTCGTCGAAAACAGGAAAACTTCACGAACTACCATTCGAGCCCTATCGGATGTTTAACGCCACGGGAAGGGAATAAAATGCAAGATGAAGATTCTCTTCGACACCGCCTTCAGATTTGGACGCCATAAAAATTTGGATCACTTCCTTTTGCGATATTAGAAAGAGTCTAACGTTCATTGTTGAAGTCAGTAAAACTGAACTCGTTTTTTTTTTTGTCCTAAAGAATCATGCCCAAGTAAGTATACTTCTAACGTAGAATCTGCTAGTGTTCATTTATATATTGCGTCTGTAAAGTAGACAGTGGATTTTTGCTTTGCTAATTTTGTTAACATTGTCCAACGACATGACAGCACGTTACTAGTAGTAGTGTAATTGAACGATTTACTTTCATGTTGATGTTTTATTTGTGAGCCATTGGAACAGTAATAAATAAACTATATAGGAGCTGAAATTATGTTTTGAATATTGAAACTTATAAATTTATTTAAAATATTGGTTAAAAAATTTCTCACGTGTCATGCCACTAACACTTAGGAACATTATTTCTGAATCAAGTCTGATCTGATACTGTTATTTTCAGTCCATTTACACACCATAATTTTTTTTATCTTTCAAACAGATATTACTGTGACTACTGTGACACCTACTTAACACATGATTCAGTAAGTTTTATTATCTTGACATAGATAATATTGTATCATCGTTATATGAACTGTTATCATTTATTACAAGGCCAGTTCTCTGCAGAATATCAGAAACTCAGAATCAGTATGCTAGACTTTGAAGTGTGACATGGCATTTTACTTCTTGAGGGTTAGCGAACCAAAGCTGACCAAGACCCTGACCCACCTTTCTGTTAGTACCCCCAGCAACAGGTCAGGGATCACTATAATCTCCATGGTGGTGGAGTCTGTTAAAGAAGCATTGCACACCCCCTGCTTTTTATCTGCACTCTGGGACTGAAAAAATAGCTGCCATAACCTACTCCAAACACCTTTACAGCATCGGCTGCAAAGAACACAGATCCAGGGAGATCAGAGAAAGAAGGAAGACAAAAAGTTTTTATGACTGTTTTTCTTTTCATTGAAAACAAAGATAAGAATTTTAAAATAAAAACGTGTTCTAGAAGGGGAAGCTGAGCATGAAAACGAAAATATTCTGATTCTAAGTATGAGCATGAAAAAAATAATTAGGATAATTAAGAGTAATGTTCTGAGTGTGCTGCTTTGTGGAAATGAATACTAGAAAATCACTAGAACTATGGGAAACAAGCTGAATTCTATCCAGACTAAATGTTTACAAAGGATTAGAATAGTCTTTTGGCCAAACATCATAAGAAATAACACCTTGCTGGCAGAAATGCAGATGAAGCCATGGACATCAATTATTGAGGAAAGACGCTGGCGATGGTCGGGACACGTGCTCTGGGTGACTGACAACTCACTACCAGAAACAGCACTAAGATGGACAGCACAAGGGAGCAAGTGTAAGGGTAGACCAAAGGAGACATGGGGAGGATGGTGAGCTACAGATGGCTCACCTGGGCAAGAGCAGAAGAAAGGGCAAAGGACAGGCATTTGTGGAAGCCCCATGTACCTTAGTTGAGAGAGAGAGAATGAATGAATGATCTTTATTTCTAAAGGTAAAGGATTGGGCACGCAGGCTCATCTTACATTCTGCCTTCATCACTCCATCTTTCATTCTTCCTTTGATGAAGTTGAAAGACTCACCAAGAACAGGAAAACCTGGCAAACAACTATGCGAGCCCTATGTGGCATTTAACAGCACGGGAAGGATATAAGGTGTGAAGTGAGTGGACCCTTTTTGTGTTTGAGTATCCATCCCAGATTGTGGAACAGTAATCTAAGTATGTTTGTAGAGAGAAAGGGAAGCTAAGGGAAAAAAATATCTCAGCGGACTCTCCTTGGGGCATGGAAAGAAAAGTATCAGAACTGGTTGGAAACTCCAAGGATCACACACACAATGGAAAAGGCCCATCTTAAAAAAAAGAATCATAGAAATTTAATGATTACTTACATGTGTAATATGTGTTATGCCTTTATTAAATAATTTACCTCTTGAAATTAAAAAAAATTTTTTTAGAAAACAATCAAATGAAGAAAAACACATTGACTTCTGTTTTTTTTTACAGCCATCAGTACGAAAAACACACTGCAGTGGTCGCAAACACAAGGAAAATGTGAGACTGTATTATCAGAAGTGGTTGGAGGAACAAGTGCAAAAGCTGGTAGATGACACAAGTGAGTAAATGTTTCAGATGTGTTTGAGTATTTGTATTGATTCAAAGTGATTGTTTGAGTATTTGTATTGATTCAGAGTGATTGTTTGAGTATTTGTATTGATTCAGAGTGATTGTTTGAGTATTTGTATTGATTCAGAGTGATTGTTTGAGTATTTGTATTGATTCAGTGTTATTGTTTGAGTATTTGTTCTGATTCAGAGTGATTGTTTGAGTATTTGTATTAATTCAAAGTGATTGTTTGAGTATTTGTATTGATTCAAAGTGATTGTTTGAGTATTTGTATTGATTCAAAGTGATTGTTTGAGTATTTGTATTGATTCAAAGTGATTGTTTGAGTATTTGTATTGAATTAAAGATATGATCATTGATTATCAGCTTTTGCTCATATGTCTGTGGACATTGAGACATGGTACTTCTTTATATTTCATTAGTAAATATTGTCCAGGACAGTATTCCATCTTTAAGCTTAGCTGTGCAGATAAAGGAAAAAGGATGACCGGTCAAACTAGACTAACAGTAATAATAGCCAGGTTTTTTTTTTCTGCAAAGCTGCTGAAACTTTTGATGAAAACCACCAGAATCAAAATATCATTTCATTGTAATTAGTTACCTGGGTTTTTTTTTAAATAAATATGTATATATATGTAATTTTTCTTTTCATTAAATTGTTAAAAATAGAAACCAGAACACAAGTATTACAGCAAAAAGAAGAACACAGAGTAGCTTAAATGTTCTTTATAAACTGGATTATCTTATTTTCCAATTTTTTCCAAAACTCTTATTATATTTTTCTTCGAAAGTTATCATTGATGAGTAATTTGTGAATTAATTCTTTGCCCTTAAGACAGCTGCGACAGCATTGGCTGATTTAGCACACCAGCTTGAATTAAGTGTTGAAGCAGTGTTTGGATGAAGTCCATAGGGAAATTAATAATATCTCTTGTTATTCCTGGATTTTATTAGCAGCCAGAAAGTGAAGATATTGAAACACAAGTGTTATATTGAACTGAAACTGGATTGTGGTGGCTGACCTGAAAACCAAAAGTGAACCCACAAAGTAACCATCTTGGCAGGCTCCACCACATTGAGCTTTGTTCCAATAGCCAGACTGAGCTCTGTCCCAGTAGCTAGACTGAGCTGTCCCAGTAGCTAGACTGAGATGTCCCAGTAGCCAGACTGAGTTTATTGCTAGGAGCACCAACAGAGATGCGAGTCAAAGTCTTGGCCAACTTTAGTTTACAGGCCCTGGTAGCATTGTCACTACACTATCCTCATCATCTTTGTATCCAGGAACTTAATAAATTTATGTTTATAATCCAGCCCAGGTTTTAAAATTGTAAAAATAACTTCCATCTGCTATATTGACCTTCACAGTAATGAGGTTACATGATGTCAGAAAGTCATTCAATCTACAGTCTTGTTTTATGCAGACAGACCTCCAGCTGATATCAATCAATCAAGTGCCGTGCTGCATGGTGTAGATATCATTTCTCTCCACAATTCCCTGTCTTCAGACTTGATTATGAGATCCACCGGTGACTTTCTTCCTAGCCACACTGACAGTCCATCCAGTAACTTCTCTCTCTGTGTCTTCCTCTGTCTCTTTTTCCCTCAGTTTTTCCAGTTGCCACAATGTGTTCCAATTTTCCAGCTGACATAAGTGTGGAATAACATTAAAGGTTCCATATGCACACGATGCAGTGCTTCTTCATTTTTCATGTATTTTTCAATTTCCTTGTTTCTCTATTTTTCCTTGTCTCTCATTTGACATACAAAGATATTTTTCAGTGAATATGTTGTACACTGTTGTCAAGTTCTTCCATGTTCACCCTGAGAAAGGCAGCAGTTGCATCACGTCATTGTTTGAAGTTAGGCAGCTGTATCTTCACCTATCAGCCTTCTACATCTGTCTTCATCCTAGCTTATTTTTAGGATCATGTTTGCCTTTTCAGTCCATTTGCTTGGCCAGGGGCACATCCTGGAGACAGAATGTGGTCTTGATCAGCATTGCTTCGCTAATCTTGATGCAAGCATTGACTACTCCTGTTCTGCTTCAGTAGTGCATCATCATCCGTGCTTTCTACGTGTCCAGTTGTAAATCTGCAAGTAAAGCGTGATGTAAATCAACCTATAAGTCAAAGATTTGAAAAAAAAAAATTGATGAAAAAATATGACGGAGGTTGAACTTGACAACATGAGCTCAGATTCTCCACATCAGCAGTAAGTAGGAGCACGAGTAGCATTCTTCTCATACGTTAGAAAGTGTGAGAAGAACAATATTTATAAAACTACAGTAATAACCAAACGTTGTGAGGTAGAGAAATTACAGAATTTGTTAATTACAAGAAAACTAAAGGGAAAAGAGAAGAAGACAGAAAAGTAGTACACCAGACTGAAAAAAGTAGCACACCAGACTGAAAAAGTAGCACAAATGAATAAAGAAAACTGAGCTAACTAAAAAGGCCAGACAAAACATAGAGAAGCATGATTTCAGCTGAAGTCTAATGGACAGACTTATTCTTGGAAGAAGTGGATGTAGAACTACATAAAGCTACTTAGGAAAACAAACAAGAAGCAGAGCTAGATACAAGATTACAGTGCAGTTTTACAGAGAATGTACAAATTTGATCTAAAAGAGAGAAAAGAGATTTTTTTTTTTTAAACTAAGATGGTAAGTATAACCAAAATTTTACAGAATGATTTTTCACAGGCAGAGTTTTACAGGTTGTCCATTCACTTGATTGTATACACCTAAATATTGAAAATACCAAACAAATATTTCAGAAAGAAAAGTCGTTTGGTGAAAGTTAGGCTACTATTTCTGCTAACCAAGAAATACAGTCCTACTGTTTTGTTAAGTCTTATAATTTGTTTGTTTTCACCCAGTGCTTATCTCTTAAATGTGGATTTTGTCCGCAGCTGCTGCCTTCCAAGCCGGAAAGATCAATGCTAACCCATTCTCGGCAGCTGCGCCTCTTCCAGGAACTGCCATGATTCCTCCACCGGGAGCACGTAAGTTTTTTGTGATCTTGCTGTAGCAAAATTTGTAACATAAGCTGTAGCATAAGCTGTAACATAAGCTGTAGCATAAGCTGTAACATAAGCTGTAGCAAAAACTGTAACATAAGCTGTAACAAAACTGTAACATAAGCTGTAGCATAAGCTGTAGCAAAAACTGTAACATAAGCTGTAACAAAACTGTAACATAAGCTGTAGCAGAAAACTGTAGCAAAAGCTGTAACTTGCTTGTATTTGTACGAACTCTCAGTAACTGCGAGCTGTTCTTTGCAGCTGATGCTGTAGAGGTATTGAGGCACAACATCATATCGGCATGGGAGCGGGTTATGGCAGCTACTTTTTCAGTCCTGGAGTACAGCTAAAAAGCAGGGAGTGTGCAGTGCTTCTTTAGCAGACTCCACCACCATGGCGATTATGGCGATTCCTGCCCCATTAGCAAGGCTAGGCCTGTTACTGGGGGTATCATGGAGAGGTGGGATAGGGTCTTGATCAGCTATGGTTCTCTAACCCTGACACTGCCATATCAGCCATGGGTCGCTGATTGCCTCATCAGACAAGCGTCTTCACCCCCAAAAGTTGTAACATAAGCAGTAGCATAAACTGTAACAAAAGTTGTAACATAAGTATTAGCATAAACTGTAACAAAAGTTGTAACATAAGCCGTAGCATAAACTGTAACAAAAGTTGTAACATAAGCATTAGCATAAACTGTAACAAAAGTTGTAACATAAGCAGTAGCATAAACTGTAACAAAAATGTTACCTATGGGAGACAGCAGAGTGATAGAGAGAATATGACTAATGATAAAACAAACGGAAGGCATATAGCCACATACCAGTGTTCCTCATGAACTGAGACATAACTGCCACATACCAGTGCACCTCATAAACCAAGAGATCAGTCACATACCAGTGCACTTTGTGAACCAAGAGACATAGCAGTCACATACCAGTGAACTTCATGAATTGATATCCTATAAACAGACATAACAGAAGAAAGTGAATGAAAAGATTATGTAGATATATTATAGAAGATATTGGTGTGAATGATTGTTTTACAAATGAGCTGTAGTATAAGCAGTAGAAAGAGGAGGTAGTCTAACACTTTTCATCTGAGAACCTCATGATGTTTAGCAGTCAGTGACTTTCTTGTCCTACACCTTAAATCCTTCGCTGAATTAGTTGGCATGTAGAATGAATCTGAGCATGTCTGAGATACCAGGACCACCAAAAGATGGATGGTCAGGAGCCTACAAGCTGAGCCCTAGACTTCAGTGATGCTACAGTCTGGCCAGTAGGGTGTGTTCCCTGTGTAGGTTGACCTTTGCCAAAGTCTGCTCAGAGAGCTATAAGTTACCACGACTTGTTCTTTATCTGACTTATAGAATTCTTCACCACTGCACCAGCTGTCTAGAATTGAAGTTTGGCAGTACAGAGAGCTCTGACAGCAGCATGAATAGTGTACTGACCTATAGTATAAGCAAAGTTTTGAGTTTTGTTAAACTTGTATTATTTTTCTTCTGTAGCCAACCTTCCAAAGCCAATAATTGGAGGACCTGGACTACCGGGACCAATGGGTCCTCTTCGGGGGCCCATGCCAGGCCCAATGCCTGGACCAGGTGGGCCTGGCATGGGAGGCCCAATGATGCCAATGATGGGTCCTGGACCAATGGGGCCTATGATGCCAGGTTTGTTTGCTTTATAAAGTTGTACTCTTAAGGTGTTGAAAATTAAAGACTTTATTATTGTATTTATTTACTTAGAGACTTTCATAATTATATTCAGAACTGTAACTAATTTTAAAGACTTTCATGTTGTATTTATATAATCACTGGTACCCTCTAATTATGGTGTGTGAATTGTTTTATGTCCTAACTTTTAAACACTGTCTTCACTAAACTGGTCTTATCTTTCCATAACCTTTTCTGACATTTGCAATTCCTAGTGCACTGGCCATTGTCCTTACATTTTGTCAACCATCTTCCAACTTTTTGCCTGTTGTATTTCAAAATATTCAGCATTAGCACACTGTCTTTCTTGTATTAGAATGATTTTCCTTCACCTCATACCATCTTTTAGATGGAACAATTAGGTAAAAGGTAAAGGTAATCCTGTCATGCCTTAGAGGCATATAGGGATATTTTCCTTGACCTGTCAGCACACCAAAGGGTGATATGGTCAGTATCACGCCTGGCTGCCTTTCCTTTCCCAACTCCAGAAGTCGGGTACCCATTTCTACAGCTGGGTGACTTGGGTGCCCCAGCCAGATTTGAACCCCCGACCTTCGCCATGAGAGACCAGTGCACTAACCACTTCACCACTCAGATGCCCATGGAACAATTAACAATTTTACTTTATTTTTAGTGGCAGCTTGTTCCTTTATGTTACATTTCTTTTCTTTCCTAAAACTATTCCTCTATCTTTAGAGAGATGTTTGTAACCCTTACTGGATCTATAACATAGCAAGTGAGAGTTGCAGCTAATGTGTGTTATTTTGATTGCATGTAAATTAAAAATTTGATGGAAAGTCTCTGGAACTTAATCTACAAAAGTTTAAAAACTGACTTGAACTGAAGTTATTTATTTCAAAGACAAAACGATGTGATGTGTTGTATGTGATTGTGCCAGTGCTCATTAAATTCGTGAATTTGAGTGTTTTAATCGTATACCTCCTTCCCCCCACCCCACTTTTTCTCTCTCTTCCAGGAATGCGACCCATGGGACCTCCGATGGGTGGCCCACCAATGGGAATGATGCCAATGGGTCCTATGCGACCAATGATTCCGAAATAGTATCATTGTCTCTTGTGTATCTGCAAACTTGTTTTCATATAAAATGGTTATGTTTTGCCACATATTCCATGCATGCATTATTCATTGTTGCTTATCTGAGTGTGAAAAGTGTAACTGAGGTGAGAGTGGCCAAATCAGAAGTGTCATTGACTCTATTTCCAGTATTATATATTGCCCTCCAGTCGATCTAGCTGCAAGAATGAGTGGCCAGCTCAGTGCGTTGCAGAGAAAGTGCCTTGGAAAATAAAATATATTCCTACACAGTGTCATTACACTGTATATGCAGCTATCAGTGCTTACGTACAGAATAGGATATCACGTGTAACTTGGTTCATGAGTATAGGCCAGGTCATAGAGGATGAACAAGAAAAGAGTGAATGTAATGCTTTAGGAAAAATGTGGGTATACTGTCTATCTAAAAGTCATTTAAGAGGGGGTGGAGATGCTTCAGCGCACTGGCATAAATGAGTGAACACATTTCATAATACGTTACGAGTTATGTACGCTCCCAGAGCGTGAACAAGTATACACATAGTGGCTGTTGTAAAGTGTAAAGCAGCATAAAATGGCTGGAGGTTTTAGCTCATAACGAGGTGGATATTTCAGTTTTAGTATGAAAACGCATGATGCCAAGACTCGAGGATTGTTACATTTTTCAGAGATAACTTATTGGTTAACTTTGATATTTTTCTTTCTGTGCACTTGTCTACAATACTTTCCATTCTCTTTGGTGTCTGATGAAGGTGCAGACTGAAATATTCATTTTTATCTTATTACCGAGTGAATCATTCTTTTACTGCCTCGACATGGAAAAATGCTTAGAACAAAGGGAGGAAACAATGACCTGGAGAATAACTGTAGAAACAAAATAGTGAAGATGAAAAAAAAAATCTTGGAATGGCTGGCCAGATAAGTCCAAATGAAGAAGGTTTATCTTATATGATAATAGTTAAGCTTCTCACTTTCAGTGATAAACAGACAATATCACCACTTGAAAGTTTAAATAGGTTTTTTTTTCTTATAAATCCACAAAACAGATAATTCATAGTGAGTCATTTTTACTATCATTGAGTTACTCAAGCCAGATCTAGACAGCAAAAAGAAATGAGAAAGTTCATCTTAGACAAAATAGGAGATCCCAAAGTACATTCTTGTTCCAGATATCACATGACAGAGCAGCTTTTCTTCTCTGTGATAACAGTAGACTGTCATGGCTTACTTCTTTTCCCGAGGCAGCGACAAGAATAAAGTGAGCTAAATAGGCTTAATAATGATGAAACAAAAAACATGGATCTTGCTCAAACACCTGTAATGACCCCATCAAAAGACCATTTTAACTGTTATTCAGACAGGCTTTGAGGATAAGTCAGAGCAGCATTTGCATAATGTCAAAAGCATGTAAACAGAATGGCCTATTAACGTGAGACAGAGATCCACCTGTGACAGTTCGGGGGCGGTGAAGATATATAAGAAGCACGGTAGTCCAAGCTGAATTGGAAATCAATAAAATCCTTCTACGTGTTTCACAGAGACTTCGGGTGACATATATTCAGTTTAAATTTTTACTGATGAACCAACCTGGAAGCTATGTCTATGTGGGACATTTCAAGTTTAGCTGGAGAATTTGCCAAGTTTTGTTTGAATATAAAAAACATAACTCATATGTTGTGCATAAATGGTTTTTATTTTCGTAGTTGAACATGCTGGTCTGTCTGACATGCTACTTTCATACTGTTTATTATCTATAAAACATGGTCAGTTCAGTTTATTCTCTAGCAAACAGTCAGTTCAGTTTATTCTCTAGCAAACAGTCAGTTTACATGTTATTTCAAGCAAACAATCAACTATTTATTCTCTAAGCAGACATGGCCAGTTTGCATTGTTTATTCTCTAGCAAACATGCCCAATTCACACTGTTTATTCTCTAGCAAACATGGCCAATTCACATTTTATATTCTCTAACAAACACGGTCCATTCACACTGTTTATTCTCCAGGGAACACAATTTAGTGCTAATTCTCACAGATGCAAGATCAATACTGGAAGCTCTTCAGTGCAACAAACAACCAGACCTTAAGGATGCCTTATCAAAAATTGGCTTACAATGATACTATAGTAAAAGTCACTTTGCAATGGATTCCCTCTCACTGTGGGAGGGAATGAGAAAGCTGACCATCTGGCCAAAGAGGGCACTGAAATGGAGCAACCAGACATATGAATCACCTATAATCAGAAGAAAAGCATTATAAAAACCTACAGGAAACCACAAACACCACCACATGATGACTATCACATGCTAAACAGAAAGGAACAAATCACCATCTTCCATCTCCGAACAGAACACAGCCAACTCCGAAGTCATGTATACAAAGTTTAAGGTTGGTACTACTAATCTATGTACATGTGCCCATGTGCCCCAAACTGTGGAACATATCCTCCAGAGCTGCACCAACTATGAGACAATGAGAAATAATTACTGGCCCAGTGAAACTACTAAAGAAGATAAGCACTATAGTTCCACACATGAATTACAAAAAACAGCGAAATTTATCCAAGAGACAGGACTGCAGATATAGAGAGACAATGCGAACGAAGAAGAAGAAGTGCTAAATCTCAGTATATATAATGAACATTGTAAAATTAACCTGGTGATATATTTATACTGTACTTTTGGATGCACACATCTGACAGTGAATCATTACTGAAGTAATAAAACAATATACTACACACTCAAAACACGAAACAGAAACAGCCTGTACCTATAAGCAGATTCTGATGCACAAAGATAATGTGTATATTTCTTTTCAGTTTTCAAATCTGCTCTGTCAAAGGCTTTCCCAGAGTGTTATGGGAATGAACTTGGGATAAGTGAGGTTGTCTTATAATATGCTTGGGATAAGTGAGGTTACTTCTTATCAAATGCTTGTGATAAGTGAGATTACTTCTCTTGCTGAATATTTTGACAAATACTTCACGCCCAGAGACATTAAAGCATACAACTGGATTCGTAATCCGTTTCAGTGTGCATTCTCTGAATTAACCGGTCTGGAATATCCGTTTTTGTCAGCCCTTGCGATGAAAGTCCTGCCTTTTTCAACAACTCATTTAAGTAAAGTTTCATTGACTGCCATGAAAACTAAATATTGTTCAAGAATGAACGTGGAGGATGATCTTCTAGTGTGTTTGTTACAAACTCCAGTCAGAATAGACATGCTATCCAACCGAAACAGTGCCGTCTTTAAGTAAATGAAAAGAAATTTTGCATAGCAATGAATATGCAGTTAAACATGTAGAGAAAATGTTACATAATACTTTATAAAATTAGATTTATACCTTGCAAATATAAAGTGGGCCGCAAAAATGTTTGACTTTTAAATGTGGGCCGTGCAGCAAAAGGGTCTGAGAGCCGCTGACCTAGATCAATCTACTGAAAAGTTTTTCATACATTTTCCTTGTTGTTGTTTCGTAAGTTCTTTATACATTTTCCTAAAATTTAGTTCCATAAAACTGAATTAATGATGGGAGTAATATATAAAATATATAACAAATATACTGAGAAATGAAGTCTTGCATAAGTTATCTCATCCATTAGACTGTTATGTGTACAGATGATGTAACAAACTTCTATCACATTAACACTATGGATAAGAGATAATGTTACTGTCATCCATCTCTATTACAAAGTTAGGATACAAATTCTGTACCAAGTCCATCTTGCTTCACAGACACGGACAACAAACAAACACCGAGATTGCTGGAAATAGTTTCATACAATATATACATACACAATAAAGTTTTAATGAGAAAGATATTTTAATTAAATTAATTTTTAAGGCAACATTCATTATATACATAATAAGATAGGCAGGGTTTGAAAACAGAAAAAGAGGAAGACGAAGATAATGTATTGATGATGATATGATGATACAATGGAACATATGAAAGATCCAGATCTTTAATCAGCACAGAACACTTTCACAATAACACAATTTCAAATAATGACATTTATCCCTTGAGACTAGATAATAAATTTCAAAACAACACTTTTGGCTTCACTGATAAAAACAGTTTAAGAACAAACAAAATCAACCACAACTGGAAAAATACTTTCAGCTGGATAAGAGTTAAAAGTCTGACAAAACTTCAAGATATGTCATTAGATGCATTGGAAAGATCACATGACATCATGTCATACTTGGCCAAGACTCTTGTCTCCACAAACACTACCTACCATTCTGACACTACAGTCTGGTTAACAATATAAGACCTAACCCCCCCCCCCCCCCCCCCCCCCCCCCGTGGTGGAGCCTAGTGATGAGTCTGCTTCTCACATCTATTCCAGGATTTCAGTAAGATTACTGCAGCTTTCTCCCCATCGGTTATGTGCCAGGAAACGAGTATATTACAGACTCTGGAACTTTCCCTGGAGACAAAGATACTGAATGAGACAGTGCTCAGTGGCCCAACACTGGCTGCTTAAATCCAAGGCCCAATTTTCTCTTTAACTCTTTGTATACTGGAGGTGTTTCCCTCAAAAGACCAAGGGGGGTAAATTTTCCAATGTGGAATGGGATGGGTGTCACATTTAAAAGAATGACAAAGACATAATCTGATTTATAGTAAGTAAAGGTAAAGGTAATCCTGTCATGCCTTAGAGGCATATAGGGATATGGTGTTAGTGCCAATATTTTCGTTGACCTGTCAGCACACTAGAGGGTGATATGGTCAGTATTACGCCTGACTGCCTTTCCTTCCCCAACTCCAGAAGAAGTCGGGTACCCATTTCTACAGATGGGTGACTGGGGTGCCTCCGGCCGAATTCAAACACCCGACCTTCACCATGAGAGACCAGTGCACTAACCACTTCGCCACTCAGACACCCCTGATTTATAGTATCATATATGTTATTCTGAAGAAGAAAAAATGTATTTTGTTTTTCTAATAAAATTTTTTTAACATTTTATTAATATACAACATAAAAAAAAAGAGAGCTAAGAACTGAGAAGAAAGAATGGAAAATGAAGGAACTGAATTAATTTTTTTTCTCTTACCCATCAAGTTAATCCACTGTAGTTGGTCATATAATTCCATAATGAATAAAAATGTACACAAACACCTTTTCTTCACATATCTTCCAAAATTTACATGAAAATATACACTAATTATGCATTCACAGCAAACTAAAAACACCAAGTGGTTAGGTAATATTTACATGAAAACAAATGGGTGGGCATTGACTAATATTTATTGTTTAATGAACAGAAAAAAGGCCATTGTGTTTTTTTTTTTTTTAATCTGAAGCATTCTACAACATTTAATTGTTTAAATTGCACAATCTCCAGCATTACTGAGAAGTAGTATCATCAGCTACCTTTCTAGCACGTTTTGCTGCTGGACCAAAAAAAAACATCCTAATCCTTTGAATCAGCGCTATGTGGGTCTGAAAATTCAAAATCTCTACTACTGCATTCTCTTCACCACAGTGCAGACATTTTTAAATTAAATTCTGAGCTTGTAATGCAGAAAATACGCTGCTCTGGACGAAATAAACTACCACTGGAAGCCATATTTGTTGATAAACATAAACCTAGCGACATTAAACTTCGAAAAAAATTCGTTAAATTAACACACAACGCTCTAAAAAATCAGTTGAAATGCGCCTCATGTCGACAAATGGATTCCAGAAGGAAGTCCAACTGCTGGTTTTAAGTATACTTTGATTATTTTCAAAATTAGAGAGCTACAAACCATCATCGCACTGAGTGGAGAATGGGGTACTGAGGGGAAAAAAAAAAACTACGCAGGACGTGTCCCAAAGTAGGAAAGAGTTAATGATGCCCTTAGAAACAGTCATGAACATGATGAAATAAATGGGTTGCAGTGGGAGAAAGAAAACCTAGTCCTAAGAAGACGCGGAGGCTTCGAGCTGCAAGGCACATTAATGGTGACAGAACGTAATCTACACCATTCTGAAGCAAAATGTCAAAGAGGAAAGAGAAGACCTATAATGTCCGATTTTTGTAGACTTGACTACAGCATTTAAATCTGGGACATCACCAGAACCTGGAGAAAACTGAACTTTACCCTGATTCAGCTTGACTAAGAGTTAAGATGGTGAACAAGAGGTGAATGCCAGCACAAGTTCAGCCGCTGAAAGCTTCAAGTTCGCAAATACTCCAGGATATTACAACAACAACATGATAAAAATGTTAGAAAATATTACAAGTTCTATCATGAAATTTTGTGATACAGTAACAACAGAATTAACCAACTCTGCTATCGTTAATGCCCAGAAGAGCTTTACAAAAAATGTGTTCATCAACATTATAAATGCTGTTGTTAACGATAAAGAACTCTGTACCAATTTTTCCAGCACAGTTTGTTTGGTCACTGGTGACTCATCTGAATATCATTCAATAACTACAGGCTGTGAATGGAAGCATCTTACAATGTTCAACGTCTTTGGTGTGGATGACAATCCTGAAACGCCGCTCTCTCTCGTTTTTTCAGAGTGTCAAACAATTCCCGAGGAATTTCCAGATCTTCAACATTGTCAGCTTTGACCAGTAAACGAATTTTCTGTACACACAGCTTCAGCAGCGATAACACTGTTGTTAAAAAAAAAAAAAAAAGCTAATGATTAAACTCATGAAGTTTTAAAATGAACAAATTATACAAATATTACAGTGCTTCATAAACTCATTATTACTCTACACTTGTGAGACTTGAACAATAAACTCTTCTTCTTTGTACATACTGAACAATAACCAAATCTAATGCAAATCTGTTATTGTGGTGGGGGAGTCTGCATGCTCTGATGATATGAAGAGCTATACTGGCATTAAACGTCATGATAATCTACAGAAGACCATCTTGGAAGGGTACATAATGGGAAAAAGAAAGAGAGGAAGACCAAGGCAAAGATAGCTGCAAGACATCGTTGATGATCTGCAAATGGATGCATCAGCAGCAGGCCATCTTGCTCACAACCGAGAGGCCTACAGGAGTGCTGTTAGGGAGGCAAAGTTCTGCAAGGGACATGCAAATGAATGAATGAGTACTGGCAGAAGCACAGCTGCCAGAAAGGTCACCCATTCCCAGCAGGTCAATGGAGACAAAAGAGACACCTTGGTCCTCCAGGCTGGGGGTTTTGACGTTAGGCCAGTGACCTACCAAGAACTGCTACAGAAACATCAACAAAAGAGTCTGCATATCAAGTCTTGATGGAGCAGCCAGGGACTGCAGTAAGGATACCACCAATAACAAGCAGAGACAAAAGTCATGAGGAATAGAACTAAAGGAAGTGGGAAAGACGTGGTTTGAGGTATTCTGACTTGACTGAGATAGGATTAGCTGGAGAACCTTTGTTGATGCCGTATGTTCCATTGAGAGTACTGAGGACTGATGATGAATCTAAACCTGAAGTAACATACTCTCATGGACTGAAAAATACCTAATGAATTTCTCTGAAATTTTGCAAAATACACTGATACCTTGGAATCCCAACGCCCCAGAACTCAAACAACCTGGAATCCAAACAAAAATTTCAAGCAAATTTTGTCTCAGAATCCAAACGCTGCTTTGGAATCCAAATGGCCAGCACATTTTTCATGCGTGTTTGTGTGTACGTTTCCCCAGTGTTCAGACCACCCATGAGCTTTGTCGTTCAGTCCGTTGTCGGAAGCTGTAGTGAAAGCATCCCGTGTGATTTTCGCTGCTAACTTTATGCTTCTGTGGCTGTTTTGTGTTATTTTTAAAATATAATAACAATAAGAGTAAGAGGAAAGCTGTTAGAGCTACAACTGAAGTTAAGAAAGATTTTATCACTAAGCATGAAAGCAGTTCATTCTCTGTTGAGATCAGATCTGTGGCTGATCTCACTACTATGTTCAGGATGCCTAAATCGACTGTTTGTGTGATTTTGAAAAATAAAGAAGCTATCAAAACAGCCAATGTGGTGAAATGCGCTACGACACTGACCTCTTGGAGATCAAAAAGTATAGCAGAGATGGAAAAACTGCTCTTAGTTTGGATTAATGAAAAACAGGTGGCGGGTGATGTGATTTCTGAGACTATAATTTGTGAGAAAGCCAAGGTCCTCCTGATATTGGTGCTCAAAAGGAGGAGTTTAAAGCCAGTAGGGGGTGGTTCAAGAACTTTCAGAAAAGAACTGGGATCCACAGTGTTATTATGCATGGAGAGGCTAGCTCTAATTCGAAAGCAGCAGAAAAGTTTGTAAAGGAGTTTGTGAATAGTGAGGGATATGTTTCGAACCAAGTGTTCAGTTGTGACGAAACAGGCCTCTTTTGGAAAAAAGATGCCCAGGCGAACATCCATCTCAAAGGAAGAAAAGTCTGTAGCAGACCATAAGCCAATGAAAGACTGCCTTACTCTCTTGCTGTGTGGTGATGCTAGTGGGGACTGCAAGATCAAACCTCTCCTTGTGTACCATTCAGAGAATCCAAGAGTCTTTAAGAAGAACATCATCAAGAGCAAACTTAATGTTATATGGAGATGGAATGTGAAAGCTTGGGTTACCAGGCAGTTCTTCAATGAATGGATACACAAGGAGTTTGCTCCTTTAGTAAAGGCTTATCTGCAGGAGAAAAATCTCCTGATGAAGGCTCTTCTTGTCCTGGACAATGCTCCTCCGCATCCTCCAGGCTTAGAAGATGATTTTGTGGGCGAATATAGCTTCATCAAGATAAAATATTCCCCCCCCCCCAATACCACCCTTCTTATCCAGCCCATAGATCAGCGGGTGATCTCGAACTTCAAAAAATTGTACACCAAGGCTGTGTTCCAGAGATGTTTTGAAGTTACAAATGAAACAGAACTGACCCTTTGAGGGTTCTGGAAGGATCACTACATTTCCTAAAAATCATCGAGAAAGCTTGGAGGGAAGTGTCTTTGAGGACAATTAACTCTGCCTGGAAAATCTCTGGCCTGAAAGTGTTGCTGCAAGGGGCTTCAAAGGCTTTAAGGAACCACCTGTTGTTCTTGACATCATGGATTTGAAAGTCAGCGAAGAGGATGTCAACGAGTTAGTGGACGATCATCTGTATCGACTGGGCTGACAACGGAAGATCTTCAGCACCTCAACCAGCAGTAGCAGAAAGAAGTCGCAGAAGAAATTTCTTCAGGGGAGGAAGAGGGAGACGCTGGAATCATTCCCACCGCTGAAATCAAAGATCTTCTCAGCATGTGGTCAAAAATCCAGGCAGTCGTTGAGAAGTGGTACTCTAATAAACCCCTTGTTAACATGTGTTAACCTGTTCAATGATAACATCATTGAACATTTTAGAAAAGTTCAAAAAGGTGGCCAACATCAGACAACTTTGGAACGTTGGTTCTCAAAAGACACCACAACCAGTGGCCCCAAGCCCTCTACAAGTAGTAGCTTAGCAAAGGCCATGAAAAGGCAAAGAATGCTGACACCAGAAAGGCAGTTACCTGATGTTATCATGGAAGGTGACTTGTCCTCCAAGCAATAATCTTCCTCCTCCAGCTTCCACATGAACTATCATCATTCCTTTTTAAGCTAAATACAGCTTTTTATATTTTTAATTTAATTTTTTTTAAAATTTACATCTACATTTTTATTCAAATATTATTATTATTTGTTAATATTTTACCTTAAAATCCAGTGTATTTACTGTTAAAATCATTCTGAAAATTTGAGTTCATGGGACTCAGGAATGGATTAATCCAGTTTCTATTATTTTAAAAGGGAAAAATTGTCTTGGAACTCGAACAATTTGGAACTCGAATGGGGTTCTGGAACAGATTAAATTCGGGTTCCAAGGTATCACTGTATTTTGTAAATATAGGAAAATGGAAACTATTTGATTTTATCAGAAGACTAGTTTTAAAAACTGACGATCACTGGAAAATGTATTACAAACTTTTGTTTAAAAAAAGGAAGACATCTGGACCAAGTAGAATGGGAAAATTATAGAATTCAAGAGAAATCCATCTCATTTGTTCATGTACTAAAACATCACAGGGCTCATACTCCAAGATTTGTCTTCATGGCTTAATCCTCTAATGGATTATTTTGTTACTGGGGGGGGGGGGGTGTCATATTAGGTCTTACATTGTTAACCAGACTGTAGTGTCAGAATGGCAGGTAGTGTTTCTTGGCCAAGTATGATGTGATGCCCCTGCATGTCATGTGATCTTTCTAATGCATCTTCATGAACTACCTGATATTTGTTGGTCAGTTACTACATATATACAGCACCTGGTCGATCTATGAACACAACTGTCCTCTGCTGCTCCCCTCCCCAAGGCTGGGGACTGAAAACAAACTGACCGCCAACGATAAGCTTGTCCTGGGTCTCCGAGTTCCAGGCCACCCAAGGATGAGACATGTATGTGTTCTGGTAATGATGTTCACCAGGGCCGAGACGTGATCGGTACCTCACCAGATTCCCATGATAGTCAGCCCACAGGATGTCCACTGGGACATTGGTCCTGCAATATGTGTCCTTTCTATAGCAACAGCAGTTCTGCTAATATCAATCATCCAACACAAACCATGCATATTAACTATGTAAAGAAAGATAAAAATGTTAAATAACTACACAAATAATACGGAAACTGACATCTAGTAAGCACGCACAGAGAACTTGAAACCTGATGCCGAGAAAAAGTAATGGGAAAGTGCTGTAAAACTGCACCGTACATTCTCATCTAACTCTGCTGGGAAATTCTGGGAGCGAATTACATAAACTTTGAGTAAAACCAAAGGAGGCTGGCATCGGCAAGAAGAATGATGACTGAGACAAGCCATGTGCTGGCCTCGGCATGAGGAATGATGACTAAGACAAGCCATGCACTGGTCTCGGCGGGGAGACAGATGACTGAGACAAGCCATGTGCTGGCCTTGGCATGAGGAATGATGACTAAGACAAGCCATGCACTGGTCTCGGCGGGGAGACAGATGACTGAGACAAGCCATGTGCTGGCCTCGGCATGAGGAATGATGACTGAGACAAGCCATGTGCTGGTCTCAGCGGGGAGAATGATGACTGAGACAAGCCATGTGCTGGTCTCGGTGGCGAGAATGATGACTGAGACAAGCCATGTGCTGGTCTCGGTGGCGAGAATGATGACTGAGACAAGCCATGTGCTGGTCTCGGTGGCGAGAATGATGACTGAGACAAGCCATGTGCTGGTCTCGGTGGGGAGAATGATGACTGAGACAAGCCATGTGCTGGTCTCGGCGGGGAGAATGATGACTGAGACAAGCCATGCGCTGACCTTGGCGGGGAGAATGATGACTGAGACAAGCCATGCGCTGACCTCGGCGGGAAGAATAATGACTGAGATAAGCAATGCACTGATTTCAGCAGAGAGAAAGATAACTAAGATGAGCAATGAACAGGGAGAAATGATGAAGCAGACCCAGCAATGATAGAAAAAAAAAAACCTTTCAGAATGTACAAGAGCCAATAGGGACACATAGGAATCATGTAAATTTTCAAGTTAATAAATAGTATAGCATTAAATACAAGGGTTTATACAAGGAAAATACGGGCACACAGTTCTACATCTCCAAGTACCTCTGCAGCATGATATGACTTTTTCTTGTTAAATGAAAGTTTTGAACAGCATTTGAGAGGGATAGGAAAAGGTTAAGATGTAAAATGGTAATGAAAATTTTTGTTAGACATTTTTTTGTTGTTGGAATAGACAAAGATGTGACAGAATGAGCTGAGAAACTGTACCACCTTACATCTTAACCCTTTCCTATCCTTCTCAAATGCTGTTCAAAACTTTCATTTAGAAAAAAAAAAAAAGTCATATCATGCTGCAGAGGTACTCGGAGATATGGCACTACGAGCCCATACTTTCCTTAATCCAACAACACACTAGCCTAGTGGGGCTGCCTTTCCTTCCATGCCTCCAGATTCATTCATTCATTTGCACGTCCCTTGTGGAACTTTGCCTCCCTAACAGCACTCCTGTAGGCCTCTCAGTTGTGAGCAAGATGCCCTGCTGCCGATGCATCCATTTGCAGATCATCAACGATGTCTTGCAGCCATCTTTGCCTTGGTCTTCCTCTCTTTCTTTTTTCCATTATGTACCCTTCCAAGATGGTCTTCTCTAGATGATCATGACATTTAATGTGTCCAAAATATTTTTTGTTTAATCCTCTTTACTAAAATGTCATTTTTACTTCCAGATGGTGCCACATACTCATATCTACAGATGGGTGGCTGAGGCATCTCCAAGACTAAATATTCATAGACAAACCAATTATGACATTCTAATTCTATGTCAATGTTTTCTTGGACATGTGACTAATGTCAAAATCAAATTTCATTATTATGCGCTGGTTATTATATTCATCTTATTATGTTACCATCAGTTTTACATAACAACCTGAAGAGAAGGAAGATGCAAAACTAGAACACATAAATGAAACAAAACCAATGCACACCCTTACCTGTTGATAAATGTTAAAAAAGCTGGCCAGTCATGGTTCAGTGACTTTGGTTGAGAGTTACAATCACTGGGCATCGTTTGCAAGTTCAAACCAGAAGTATGCGTTGTACACTTTCCAATTTTCTCACAATCCTGTAATAACTAGATAAGAAAAAACCCGGTAAAATAATCAGCAAACTCCAATGGCTGAGAGTTTATGTCAAAAACAGTAACAAATAACAGCAAATCCTTAGTGCGGCAAATGGCAACAATAAAACATTAATGGTCACACAATGAAAAACAACAAGCACCGATGAACTCAAATTGTTGTCGGACACTAACATTTACTTCCACTGGTCAATGAAAGAGTTCGAAGCAGTTAACAGAAGCAAGGGCTAAAATCAAATCTTGTACAGATCTTGTGGCAGTAACAGCTTGTTATTAAGAATACAGGTATGCATCTTATACACAGACATGTAACAGTGCATTGATCAGCATTAATGATTAAGAATACAAGCAGCTGTTAGCACCTTATAACTCTCTGACTGTTTACAAGACTCTGACTACTCTGTGTATAAAAAAATATTTAGAATCAGACGCTTAAAATAAATTCACATCGAGTCTGAGTTATAATTAAGGACATTGTCTTCTTATGTGCTCATTTCAAACAATCATGTTCAATGAGGTGTCACAATGGAGACTGGACACATGACATTATGTTTTAATTGTAACACTTTATCACGGCTGCCACCGGCGGGTGGAGAGTTCCTCCTATTTCTAGACTTGCTCTTATTATCAGATCAACCAAGTGGGAAGAAACCTGTATCACAGCAGTTTTATCCCAGACTGCATGACTCTTGATGTACCAGAATAAAACCCCAGACTGCATGACTCTTGATGTGCTAGAATAAAAGCCCAGACTGCATGACTCTCGATGTACTAGAATAAAAGCCCAGACTGCATGACTCTCGATGTACTAGAATAAAAGCCCAGACTGCATGACTCTTGATGTACTAGAATAAAAGCCCTAACTGCATGACTCTTGATGTACTAGAATAAAATGTAAAATTTCCATTTCTACGCCATTAAGGCATGTTGGGGATACAGTGTTAGGCCCATATTTCCCAGACCTTGGGCACATGAAAGTCTGATGTGGTCAGTATCATGCCTGGCCACATTTACCTTCTCAGGTTTCTCTGGTGTCCATTTTTCGAGGTTGAGTGTACCCTGGAGCCTTTCTGGTGTGTAGCAGAAAAAAATCCGTCTGATGTAACTTGAACCCGGTACCACCAGATTAGTAAACTGAGTTGTTAACCACTCGGCTAAGCAGGTCACAGTGCAAAAAAACTCCCAGGCTTCACCCAGCCTCAAGAAAATATGGGTACCAGGGTTAATGCTCTGGGAAGGAAGAGGAATGATGGTGACACTAATGGGCAGTTTCTGGTGAAATGCTGGATAGACAGCGGAGCACCTTCTGGTTGGACTGTGTGCAGTGATGCTTTTTTAATTTATTAATCTATGCACCTTCTTATTTCATCTACCAAAAAGTACTTTTCCATCTTTAAACGAAAAAAAATCTTACCTGAAACATTAAGTAAAAAAGAAAACCTCAATATCTTTATTTCCCTAGTTTACATTTTTTTTCCATCATCATCATCATCATGTGCCATGCCTGTAGGCATTGGCGGCCATGCTTCTCAACAGATATCATTCCTTCATATTTTCTATCAGCTCAAGTTGGTGAGTTTTTGTTGTGCTGGTGCATTAGACTGTCCACGATTTTTTCGCTTGGTCTTCCCTTGCATCTCTCTCCATTTATCTTCCCTGTTGTTATCATGTTTTCAAGCCCTCCTCTTTTCATTATATATCTAATGAATGATGACTGTTGTTTTTTTATGGATTTAATTATGTTCCTATTCACAATTGGTTTTGTTAGACACTCATTATTTACATTTTCCACCACTCTTACTGCTTCTCCTAAATACATTTACATATTTATTAAAAGAATTTACTGATTTCGTTTATATTCTGTTCCAAAACGTTTCCCTTCATTGTTTCGTTACATCAGGTGCAGTAGCTTGCCGACCATAGTCCTGGGTTCGATTTTCACTTCGCTTATGCCTGGTCGATCCGTCATGAAGCGGGTATCGGAAGTTCTTCTGATAAAGTAAAGTTAGGGTGGGCTGGTGTTGGTCTCCCTTGCATGCTGACAATTGTGTTGTTTAGAAATGCGAAGGAATCAGTATCTCACCCCCCAATAGTGTTGTTCTATGAAGTACATGGATAGAAATTCTATCAAATATACATAATAACCAGAATAAATCTTTATACAATTACCACAAATCATATCGACTCTTCTAAAAACTCTTTCATTATATAACGGCAGAGATCTTTAACTTTAAACGACCAACACTTCTGGATATGTTCTACATAACCGTTAGTCGAGGTCTGTTTTGATGAAGTTGATCACTTCCGTTCAAGACGGTGTCAGATAAATTTTCCTGCACTATTATTTAACCACCCTTTAAACACACTTGGCTGGGGCAAATTCAGCTTATCCCTTTAAGAATAATAATCATATTACCAGTTCCGCGGTTTTGCCATCCAAACAGGCTGGTTTTGAAAGTTTACTGCAGGAAATTTTTAGCAGTTGTGGGTCTTTTGGCCGATTCTGACTCGGGCAACTGGCGATAACAGTTCCATAAAAATGGAAATAGCAGATGAACATTTTGTTGAAGGAAAGGGAATACACAATGCCATTTATGCTTTACGAACACTAACAGAAAGCGCTTTAGAAATACAGAAAGATCTCTACTTATGCGTCATTGATTACACCAAGGCATTCGACAAGGTGAAACATAATGAAATTATTAAAATGCTTGAAGACATCAATATAGACGGCAAAGACCTGAGGATTGTAAAACATCTATACTGGCAGCAAGAAGCAGCATTTCAAGTTGAAAACAGAACTGGAAAGTATCAACCTATAAAACAGGGGGTGCGACAAGGATGTGTACTATCTCCAGACCTTTTTTCTCTGTACAGCGAGAATATTCTAAGAACGATCATCACAGAACCAGGCATAAAAATTGGAGGATACAATATTAACAACCTTCGGTATGCTGACGACACAGTACTGATAGCTAAGAACCAACAAGACCTGCAAAATCTCTTGGCTAAAGTGGCCAAAGAAAGTGAACAGAAATGCCTTACTTTGAACATCAAAAAGACAGAGACTATGGCTATATCTCAAAGATATAGTGGATACTGCAATGAGAGAAGAACAAGCAGGATTTCGAAAAGGGAGAAGCTGTCTCGACCAGATCTTTACTCTCAGAATAATACTTGAAGAACATATTGAAAAGCAGAAACCATTAATACTGAACTTCATAGATTTTAAAAAGGCATTTGATAGCATACACAGAGATTCATTATGGAGAATTTTATGTCTATATGGAATACCATCTAAAATTGTCAACATCATTAAGGACTTATACAATGGATATGGTTGTGCAGTCAAGACAGAAGAAGGGATGAGTGAATGGTTCCAGATTGAAACAGGCGTGAAACAAGGATGTATACTGTCTCCTTTACTTTTTGGGATTACAATAGACTTCATAATGACAAAATGCTGCACAGGTAACACAGGTATTGACTGGGTACATGGGACCCAACTAGAAGATCTTGATTTTGCTGATGACATAACTCTTATCAGTAATAATGTGAATTCCATGCAAGAAAAAACAGACAGCCTGTCTTCACTGGCTAGCAAAATAGAACTTGAAATTAACAAGGACTTAACAAAAATAATGAAAATTCCTCTCAATCAAAATGGAAAAATACACATAGAAGGGACAGATATTGAAGAAGTCATTCAATTTGCATACCTTGGCAGCTACATAGACCAGGATGGTGACACTAGAAATGAGGTTAGGATCAGAATTGCAAAAGCAGCATCAATCTTCAAGAATCTTGAGAACATATGGAATTCAAAAGTTATAAGCACAAAAACCAAGTTAAGACTATTCAATTCAAATGTAATATCTACCCTAATTTATGCATGCGAAAGCTGGAAAACAACTAAAGAAATAGAAAAGAAATTAGACTCTTTTGAAAACAAATGCCTAAGGAAAATACTCTTCATCAAGTGGAATAAATTCAAGAACAATGCAGAGATAAGAAAGATGACTGAACAACAACCAGTCTCATGGGTGATCAGGAAAAGGAGATGGACATATGTTGGTCACTTTATGAGAAGAAATGATCAGAGAATCCCAAAACAAGCTATCAAGTGGTACACAACAGGCCGAAGAAAAAGAGGCAGACCGCGTGAAACTCTGAAGAGGACATTATTAAGAGAGGCCAAATTAACAGGCATAAAATCCTCTGATGAGGTTGAAAGACTCGCCAAAGACAGGAAAAATTGGCGAACTACTTTGCGAGCCCTATGTGACGTTTAACGGCGCGGGAAGGATATGAGATATAAGATAAGATGGCTATATCTAAGAAACAGAATCCACCAGCATGCAGTATAAAATTAAATGGAACTATTCTAAAGCAGGTGCAGAAATTCAAATACCTTGGAGCAGTAATAACTTCACATGGGAAATGCGAACAGAAATTAGGAACACAATAGCAAAAGCAGCATCAATCTTCAAGAATCTTGAGAACATATGGAATTCAAAAGTTATAAGCACAAAAACCAAGTTAAGACTATTCAATTCAAATGTAATATCTACCCTAATTTATGCATGCGAAAGCTGGAAAACAACTAAAGAAATAGAAAAGAAATTAGACTCTTTTGAAAACAAATGCCTAAGGAAAATACTCTTCATCAAGTGGAATAAATTCAAGAACAATGCAGAGATAAGAAAGATGACTGAACAACAACCAGTCTCATGGGTGATCAGGAAAAGGAGATGGACATATGTTGGTCACTTTATGAGAAGAAATGATCAGAGAATCCCAAAACAAGCTATCAAGTGGTACACAACAGGCCGAAGAAAAAGAGGCAGACCGCGTGAAACTCTGAAGAGGACATTATTAAGAGAGGCCAAATTAACAGGCATAAAATCCTCTGATGAGGTTGAAAGACTCGCCAAAGACAGGAAAAATTGGCGAACTACTTTGCGAGCCCTATGTGACGTTTAACGGCGCGGGAAGGATATGAGATATAAGATAAGATGGCTATATCTAAGAAACAGAATCCACCAGCATGCAGTATAAAATTAAATGGAACTATTCTAAAGCAGGTGCAGAAATTCAAATACCTTGGAGCAGTAATAACTTCACATGGGAAATGCGAACAGAAATTAGGAACACAATAGGTCAAGCAAAGAATGCATTTCAGAGAATGAGAAACATATTAACCAACACATCCTTGTCAATGAATGTTAGAAAACGAGTCCTAAAATGCTATATTGAACCTATCTTGTTATATGGAAGTGAATCATGGACAATAGTCAAGTCTGCACAAAAATCATTGGAAGCAGCAGAAATGTGGTTTATTTGAAGAATGTTGCGAATCCCCTGGACAGCAAAAATAACTAATAAAGAATGTAGGAGAAGAGCTGGAGAGACAAAAAACCTTGTCAAAAAGATAAGAGAGAGACAATGTACTTTCATAGGACATGCAATGAGAAGAGGGGGCATTGAAAATATTATAACAACAGGAAAAAATAGAAGGAAGAAGATCAAGAGGAAGACCAAGAGAAATGATACTGGACAGTCTGACGGGATGGTGTGAGAGGAGATCACCAACTGAACTGATGGCCTGCATGAAGGATCGGGTACTCTGGAGAAGCATAATAGCCAACGCCAGTCGGCACGGCACATGATGATGATGATGATGATGATAACAGTGCAGGTTTGGGGGCCAATTTAGACTCTGAGAGGTGTAGTTGAATGTAAATGCTACAGAAGAGTTCTTCAAATATCGTGGACACACCAAAGAACAAATATATCCATACTACAAGAACTTAATATTGAAGAAGGCTGGCTAATAAAGAAGATTAGAGAGAGAAAACTTAAATATTTTGGACAGATTAAACGTCATGATAATCTAAAGAAAACCGTCTTGGAAGGGTACATAATGGGAAAAAGAAAGAGAGGAAGACCAAGGCGAAGATGGCTGCAAGACATCGTTGATGATCTGCAAATGGATGCAGCAGCAGCAGGCCATCTTGCTCACAACCGAGAGGCTTACAGGAGTGCTGTTAGGGAGGCAAAGTTCCACAAGGGACATGCAAATGAATGAATGAGGTGTAGTTTAGTCAGTTTATAATGGTGCAAGTTTTTGGGTTGATCCTGACTCTGGCAACATTCCGCTGATAATGTTGAAACAAAACTCTCATTTATCATCATCATCTGTATTTAGTTATACATGATCATTGCTGGCCTAGGCCCCTACACAGCTTGTGACTGATTCAGATAAGATGAAAACGTAGACCCTATTTCAAACTGAAAATAAGCCCCCCCCCCTCATAATCGTAGGCCCATAATTGGGCCACCTCCACCACCCCTTTACCCCCGGCCTCTGGGCTGTAACTAACACGTAATGTGTGGTCACCGATATAAAGTGTAGTAACAGATATAAAGTGTGGTCACAGATATAAAGTGTGGTCACAGATATAAAGTGTGGTTACATATATAAAGTGTAGTCACAGATATAAAGTGTAGTCACAGATATAAAGTGTGGTCACAGATATAAAGCGTGGTCACATATATAAAGTGTAGCCACAGATATAAAGTGTAGTCACAGATATAAAGTGTAGTCACAGATATAAAGTGTGGTGTACTGGGATGTCTACTAAATCCCAAAATCCTAACTCCCAAGTCACATGACCTCATTAGCGTCGTGATTATGGTGTGGCCTAGATGTGCTTTCTGTGAATGAAATGTTGTGACAATAAAGCTCATGTCTAAGAAATGTTGTGACAATAAAACTCATGTCTAAGAAATGGTGTGACAATAAAACCCATGTCTAAGAAATTTTTGACAATAAAACTCACGTCTAAGAAATGTTGTGACAGTGAAATTCATGTCTAAGAAATGTTGTGACAATAAGACTCATCTTTAAGAAATGTTGTGACAATAAAACTCATGTCTAAGAAATGTTGTGACAATAAAACTCATGTCTAAGAAATGTTGTGACAATAGAGCTTATGTCCAAGAAATGTTGTGACAATGGAGCTTATGTCCAAGAAATGTTGTGACAATGGAACTTATGTCAAAGAAATGTGACAATGGAACTCATATCCAAGAACTGACAGAAAGGATCGCACCCTCACGCTGAGCTGCTTCTCGAACCACCCAGTATCAGAGCTTGTGGTCACCGACTGAGCAGTACGCGGCTCCCTGTTGGTTTCAAGTTTATGTATGCTCTATCTTGCTTTATCTTGTACAGTAAGCATATAAGACTGGGTCTGTAGTTTCCATAAGATGGCATTAGCGGTGGAGAATGTTAATGATGATGGGCTCATTTTGCACCTAAGTCTGACTACGTTACAGAAGCAGCGTAAAAATCGCTGTGCAGGTTACGTAACTCTTTCATTTAATTACACTGAGTTGTCTGCCCCCTGAAACTAGACATAATCTCCATATATGGTAGTGTATTTACCTACATGTGTCAGGTTCGGATGAATTATCAGTGCTGGCCAATTCTTTATCCATTTACAAACAAGCAAACAAAAAAGAAAGTGTTTAAACAACTACACCAGTCTGACAGCAGTAGCACAGTTGCTCGGTTAACCTTGGCTGAAGGCTCCCTACACATCCTTCAGTCGACCTTGCCTGTGCATTCGGTCGGCAAGATGTGTTAAGTAAGACATTTGTCTCCGCAGAAGAAAAAATGTCTGCTTACATGAGTAGGCACACTAGACTACACAGCGCCCACGGCTACCATCAGGTAAAGGACAAATATATCGCCCCCTCCCCCCCCAAAAAAAAAAATCCACTCTAATGATTAAAAAGACAGAAAGAAGGAAATCTCTATAACAGACAAGAGATCAAGGAAATACTAGATTAAAATGAAACAGTGAGAGAGAGAGAGGGGAGCATACTAACAGAACAACTAAAACATTTAACCGTACGTTTGTAGACCTGACATGTTAATGGAAGGCACACCTGATGAAAAAGACAAAGGAAAAAAGGGCAATGGGAAGACAAAGATATATATAGGCGGACATTATCAAGAGATGGACTGGATTCATCTGGGTCAGGTCCACTCTGAGAACGACAGACTGTGCATTGTGGAGACCCTGTATAAACCAGATGACGCAGGGCGATGTCTATGCAAATGCCTTAGGTTATGCTTCCCTCAGCCTCATGTGAAGAATGAGGTACAGACTTCCCTCCGCTTCGTGTAAGAAGGAGGTACAGACTTTCTTCAGCTTCGTGTATCGTGTAAGTAGGAGGTACAGACTTTCTTCAGCTTCGTGTATCGTGTAAGAAGGAGGTACAGACTTCCCTCAGCTTCATGTAAGAAGGAGGTACAGACTTGCCTCAGCTTCATATAAGAGGGAGATACAGACTTCCCTCCTTCAAACCTGCTCTGGCCCAAGAATCATCTTCATCTTCCGCAGCTATCTTCTCTGCCTAGTTAAGTATGACAGCCACACCGGTATAACTAGTACTGGTGGACTGGAGTAGAGGCAGACAGAAATGTCGAGTAGATGTAGACAATGATGTCGAGTAGAGGCAGACAATGATGTCGAGTAGAGGTAGATAGAAATATTGAGTACAGGTAGACAGAGATGTCGAGTAGATGTAGACAAAAATATCGAGTAGAGGTAGATAGAGATTTCGAGTGGAGGCTGATAGAGATGTATGCATCGTAAATTTTGTAAGCCAGTGTAGAATTCTCTCCCCTCCCCCTTTTATCGATTTTCCTCCACCACGGGACCCGAAGCCCTCTGGGCACGCCCTTTAACAGGGGACCCCTCCCCTACTCCAGCGTCCCATAATAGTGAACTGGCTTTACCTACCCCCACCTCCTCCTAAGGCCCGGATGTATGATTCATCCTACATTTTAAAAATAGAAACAAGAAGGGAAGAGCTGAAGCGCTAGAAGTAAAGAATAGGACGAGTAGGTAGAGATGGGAAGCAACGACAATCCAACATTTCGGTAAATTGTCTTGAAAGGATATCAAGTTTATAATAACATTTAAAATCTCTCCCTCGAAGGTTTTATTTGTCATGTCAGCCGATGCTGTGGCGATCTTGAAGCGTAGCATCATGTCGGCTTGGGAACGGGTTATAGTAGGCTTCTTCTTTCAGTCCCTGAGTTGTGCAGTGCTTCTTCTTTAGGAGACTACCGCCACAGAGATTATGGCGGTCCTGCCACGTTACCCGGACTAGGCTTGTTACTGGGGGGTACCAGCTGAGAGTTGGGACAGGGTCTTGGTCAGATATGGTATGCTAACTCTGACGCTAGTATCTCAGCTGATTGCCACATAGGACAGCGTCTTCGTTCCTAGTACAACATTAGCAGCATGGATTTGCAGAGATGGATATGTATATACCCAAGTGTGCTGCGGTCTGAAAACAGTTTGAGAACCGCTGTTCTGACAATCCGTTTAGGGGAAAAAATCTACAGTAGATTACGAAAGGATCAAAATAATGAGACTGACAGACATCAGCCTCTCTCTCTCTTCTCCCTCTCTTCTCTCTCTCCCTCTCTCTCTCTCTCTCTCTCTCTCTCTCTCTCTCTCCCCACGTACAAACACTCTCAACACATATTCGTATCTTCTCTTGTCCTCCACTACAGCATCTTAGTCAGTCATGTCCATGTCCCTTGCTGAACTTTGCCTCCCTAACAGCTCTCCTGTAGGCCTCTCGGTTGTAAGCAAGATGCCCTGCTGCCGATGCATCCATTTGCAGATCATCAACGATGTCTTGTAGCTATCTTCGCCTCTGTATTTTTCTCTTTCTTTTTCCTATTATGTACCCTTCCAAGACAGTTGTCTCTAAATTATCATGACGTTTAATATGTCCAAAATATTTAAGTTTTCTCTCTTTACTAGCCAGCCTTCTTCACTTTAAGTTTTTGTAGCATGGATAAATTTATTCTTTTTGTGTTCATGATATTTGAAGGACTTTTCTGTAGCATTTACATTCAAAGGCATTTATGTGTTTCTCAGCTGTTTTCTTAAGTGTCCAGGTCTCACAGGCATATGTTGTGATGGGAAAGACAGCCTCGCAATGACCTATTAATATCACCCACGACGAAAAACGCCGCTGTCATGTGACATACCTTCCCAAATCACTCTCCATCTTTCTTTCTCTCTACCTAGTAAGGACAGGACGTAAATTGTTTCCAAATGTGCAAGAATAACTAATCATGTTGGTTGTTCTCCTCTATGTCTCAGTCTCAATTCCATGGAGTGAAATTTAGCCAGGATTTTTCTTGTTGTACAACCAAAGCTGAATCTACTGCTGGCAATACTTTCTATAACAGGCAGTCTAATGGCCAGCACTTACAACAAGGGCATCCACCACAGCTTAAACTGCTGTCTAACAAATAGTTAATTGTTTTGCTGCTTTACAACTATTGCTTCAATTTTACTGTTAATACTTTGCTCTATCATAGTCCGTTTTTTTCTACGATTACTACTTTGTTATATATGTTTTGCTTTTGCAATTACCACTTTGTTGTAGCTAAATCTGTGTTTTGTTTTTACTATTACCACTTTGTTGTAGCTAAATCTGTGTTTTGTTTTTACTATTGCTACTTTGTTGTAGCTAAATCTGTGTTTTGTTTTTACTATTACCACTTTGTTGTAGCTAAATCTGTGTTTTATTTTTACTATTCTTACTTTGTTGTAGCTAAATCTGTGTTTTGTTTTTACTATTACCACTTTGTTGTAGCTAAATCTGTGTTTTATTTTTACTATTCTTACTTTGTTGTAGCTAAATCTGTGTTTTGTTTTTACTAATGCTACTTTGTTGTAGCTAAATCTGTGTTTTGTTTTTACTATTCTTACTTTGTTGTAGCTAAATCTGTGTTTTGTTTTTACTATCGCCACTTTGTTGTAGCTAAATCTGTGTTTTGTTTTTACTATTCTTACTTTGTTGTAGCTAAATCTGTGTTTTGTTTTTACCATCGCCACTTTGTTGTAGCTAAATCTGTGTTTTGTTTTTACTACTGCTACTTTGTTGTAGTTAAATCTGTGTTTTGTTTTTACTAATGCTACTTTGTTGTAGCTAAATCTATGTCTTATTTTTATTATTGCCACTTTGCTATGGATAAATCTGTGTTTTGCTTCTACAATTACTACTTTGCTGTAGCTCAATCTGTATTTTGTTTTTACTATTACTACTTTGTTGTAGTTAAATCTATGTATGCAATACCTTAGTCTGTTTTTGCTTTCACTGTTACTACATTACTGATACTGTAATACTTTCCTACAGATGTAATCATGTTTGTCTTTTGCTATTACAAATTTGTTGAAGCTAATCCATATTTAGCTTTTAATATTACTATTTTGCTGTATTATATTTTTAATATTACTACTTTTCTAATAAGTCCGTCTATTCTTGCTGTGTTTTCTATGAGTGGTAAAGAGACCTACCGCCGGCTTGCTGGGCCTGTCGCGGTTTGAAGGCAGAATTTAACCCAGGGGAGCTCATCTCTCTGTGAAGAACATCAATGTCAGCTTTAAATTGTTATGTTGTGTCGTGATGTCACAGCACATGAATCAAGCTTTGCTCGCTTTATGCTCCATTTTACACTGTATAAGTCAATAATTTGTATGCTCTACCAGAAACAACTAACCAACAGAAAGGGCATTGTACAACACAATTTTCCTCCCAACTCTATGCTATCAATGTCAAAAATGGACACTAACAGCCAATAACAAAAGAAAAATCATCAGGACAGAAATAAGAATACTAAATGTGACAAGAAGAGACCAAATAAGAAATGACACCATCGGGCCAAAGGTTGGAGTAATACCAGTATTACACTATATCCAGAAATAGCAAGTCAGATGGTTTGGCCATGTTACACGGTAACCACCAGACAATATATCACAGACAACATTCACACTGAGATCTGTAGGTAACAGAGGAAGAGGTCACCCATGCAGGAGATGGAGAGAGGAAATTACAGAAGCACTAAATACTCCATTATATGAAGCAAATCGTCGAGTCATATCAAGACGTCTATTTGTCCCCCACAACACTATAAGGTATATGAGGGAGGAGACAAGACTTTTCTAATCTTAACCTGTTTTTCGCTTTTTTTTTTACTAATACTGCTTTGCTGTACCTAAGCCTGTTTTTCGCATTTACTTTTAGAAGTTTGTTAAACTAACACTGTCTTTAACCACTTGAAACAACGAAAACAAAAGCAAGAAAAGTGAGGGGAAAATCCCCTCCCTCCCCCCCCCCATACTACCAAATTTAAATTTCTTAAAGTTGTCAACGCGGACGGTAATGTTCTGCACGACTAAGATTAATGAAGGTAGCTGAGTTATGGAGTTTTATATTTTTATTTTAAATTTTATAGTTTGAATTTGTGCGTTTCCTGTCCTTGTTTTATTTCATTATTATATGAACCTGTTTAAAATGAACACAATAACATGTTTCTGTAGTAAACAGAAAAACTATAGAAACAGTGACTGTATTTATTTGGACTTAAGCAGATCTATATAAGCCACACTGACGGCCTGGCTGGTTGAGTGGTTACCCGCTCACTTTACTAATCTGATGGTACCGGGTTCAAGTTCCAGAAGAAGGATTTGTTTTCTGGTACACACTAAAAAGGCCCTGGGGCCAGACCCAGCCTCTAAAAATGGGTAACAGAGAAAACTGGAAAGATAACGCGGCCATGCGTGATATTGACCACATCAGACTTTCATGTGCCGAAGGTCTTAGAAATAGGGTCTTAACACCGTATCCTCAACATGCCTCAATGGCATGAAAATGGAGATTTTACCTTTATGTTGTAAGCCATATGACTCCTCTCATTATAACTAAGCATACACCCAACCTTTATTTCTACTGCTTTGCTATCGCTAATCTCCTATTTCGCTGTTAAAACCACCACATAGGAATAGATAGCACCTGCTTAATACAAAATACACGCAAACGGTCTCTTTCTGTGGCGAATATATTTTGTATAATCCATTCTCCATTTACATACAGGTAGTTCCCACGGTACGAACGGCAGACTTGCGTATAGCGCGAAGTTACGAACAACTCATAAAGCCTATTATATTCAAGATTCAAGTTACACACAATGGTTCATAAAAACAAAAAGATGCTGCTTTGTGGGGTGCATCAAAACACTGCGCGACTACAGCCGTTCGTAATGTTTTTTAAACGCATACTACGTACCATATATCTGACGTTGTAAACGAACAGTATTTAACTTCCGATTTGCGTACAAAATTCGACTTACGAACATACTTATGAACGGTACTCGTTTATAATGTGGGGGTTGTCTGTATTGTGAATGTTCATAAATTGCTGCTGTAAGATTCAGCATTGATCATTACTAACTAATACCGGAGATACAATGAGGGAAATTAAAAGGAGGACATCTATTGCTCTTCAGAAAGTAAAACAACTAAAGAAGCTGTGGAGAGAAACAGACAGAAGTACAAAAATAAGATTTTTAAGGGTATGCATCTTTCCAATCGTGACATTTGCATGTGAGACCTGGACACTTAACAAAACAGCTGAGAAACACATAAATGGCTTTGAATGTAAATGCTACAGAAGAGTTCTCCAAATATCATGGACACAAAAAAGAACAAATATATCCATACTACAAGAGCTTAATATTGAAAAAGGCTGGCTAGTAAAGAGGATTAAAGAGAGAAAACGTAAATATTGTGGACACATTAAACGTCATGATAATCTAGAGAAGACCGTCTTGGAAGGGTACATAAAGGGGAAAAGAAAGAGAAGAAGACCAAGGCGAAAATGGCTCCAAGACATCGTTGATGATCTGCAAATGGATGCAACAGCAGCAGGCCATCTTGCTTACAACCGAGAGGCCTACAGGAGAGCTGTTAGGGAGGCAAAGTTCGCAAGCGACATACAAACGACTGACTGAAGGTTCAGTTGAGAGAGGGTTTAGCCAATATACTACCGCGGGGCTTGGAGATCTTCCACTATTTCAAAGGAGGACCCAGATGATTCCCGTAGTGGATGAAAACAGAATGGCTGTTCAATATGGTTAGCAGGGAGGTGGGGGTGGGGGTGAGGGCGGGGAATCGTATCATGATGTTACAGAATTCCTCTTTAAAGCCCCGTTATTTTTTGTGGTAGTTTCAGCCTATGCTCTTGTTTGTATCAAAGGCGGCCTGAGCTTTTGCTATCTCTCTCTCTGAACCTTAAGTGCCCAGGGCACATGGGGCTTCCGCAAGGGTTTTCCACAAATGCCTGTCCTTCGCCTTTTTTTCTGCTCTTGCCCAGGTGATCCCTCTATTGCTCAACATCCTTTCTGTTGTTCTTCTCTATGTCTCTTTTGGTCTACCCTTACTTCTGTTCCCCTGTGGTGTCCATCTTAGTGCTATTTTTGGTAGTGAGCTTTTGCTATAGCTGGTTCTAAAACCAACTACTACTACTACTACTACTACTACTACTACTACTACTACTACTACTACTACTACTACTACTACTACTACATGACCTGCTTGTGGACCTCACATAAAGCACTAAAGCAGGTATGGATAACGTTATCTTCTGTCAACATTTGAGAAAAAAATGATTATGAAAAAAATAAATAAAATATAAAAGAGAAGAAGAAAGAAGAAGAAGAAGAAGAAAAAGAAGAAGAAGAAGAATGGATGGATGGATGATATGAGCCTTATGAAAGTACAAAAAGAAGTGGCGGAAGAATAGAAATTGATCTCCGAGATATCTTATACCACAGTCCAGTCATATAAATGACCGATGATATAAGAGTGACTGATTTTAATACACATTTTTTTTTCTTATTCACTCATTCATTCATCACCGTTTCACCTGAAAGTGTGACGCATGACTCAACACTTCGTGGGCCAGATCGACTAAGAAAGACACTGAATCAATCAAAATATGCCCCGGGGTCACTGATATGAGACGGGGGAAAAAGAAACCGACCGGGTAGGGAAGGCCAAAATCAACCTGGCAGATTGAGGTTTATTTAGCTTCAGCCGCGTGAGGTAAGACCTCAGTCAGCAATCAGAGTTTGTCCCGAGAGACGAAGTTAATCTGGCACGCCATTAAAACAGAAAATGGACATGTGTGTCCTTAACGTTTACGGAGCAGACTTTCCGAAACAAGCGTGACGTTCGCTGACCCATGTCCGGTCTTTTCCCGGACCAGAGACTGAACAAGCGGCAGACCTGAGAGCCGTGATATTTCTGGTAAGTCTTTCAGTTTTTGAAAATCAAATTCAAATCATTCAGACATGTTGTCATAATTTCTTCTAATCCAAAAAAATGTATGAGAAGCTGAGGTACTTCGGTGATGAGATGAGAGGCCATATTGTTATTTCAGTTCATTTTAACACTTTATTTTCATTAGTACACTACAGATCATTTATGAGAGCAGCATCACAAAAAAGACACTCCAGTGGGGCATTAAGAAGCTAAATCGTACTACAGATCTAAGATGTTAAATCGCACTACAGATCTAAGATGTTAAATCGCACTACAGATCTAAAATGTTAAATCGTACTACAGATCTAAAATGTTAAATCGCACTACAGATCTAAGATGTTAAATCGTACTACAAATATAAAATCGTACTAAAAATTTATATTTTGTTTGTTGTTTTTGTTTTTACCCAAAAAAAATGCATTGTCATACCTATGAATCTATCACTTCCGCCTTGAAGCTGACAGCAATGATTGCCTGTTCACCCAGCTAGCATAGACATCTATGCATGTATCTGCTAATACTAACGTCCTGTTTAAAATCCTGTCTGTACAAGTGTATAATGCGTTTCAACGAATCTGTCCATCAGTTGATCGCCTGTCTGTCTTCTTATCTATTTGTCTGGCCTGTTCTATCTGTCTTTGTCTCATTTAGCAACTACCAACCATTCTTTTTTGATTCTTCTATTCAGTCTGACTATATTCGTGTGTTTCCCTCTATTTGGCTCTCTCCCTCCTTCCCTCACTCCCTCTCTCCCTCTCTCTCTTCCCCCCCCCTCTCTCTCTCTCTCTCTGACTCTTCTATCACGAAAATGTAGACAAAGTTTAAAGACTTATATATGCTACATAAATGTTGACAAAGTGGAGGAAAATGTGCTAAAAGAAAAGGAAATATTCACATAATTTAACTCTTCCGATGCCTTGTTTCCCGTCAGAGTTGCTTCCGGTTGGTCAGGTGTCTGCCTAATATCCCTTAAGGAATGCAATGTTTTGTTTCGTTGAAAACTCGATGTAAATTTTCATTTAGTTAGTCAGTGCGCATGTCTAACTTCTTCCTGTCACATTTTTCAAAGCGGCCATATTACAGTCAGCGATTGTGGTGTATTGTTAAAGCAGTTTTTTGAGACCGGTAGGCAAAATGGACACACCCACCACCTCTACCGACTGAGCTAGCCGGACGGTTGAAAGCATTATCACTTAGTATATAATCCTAATCTGTTGTTCGCCTGCACAGAAGACGTGTGCAGTGGTCAGTGCAATGGTCAGTGTTCATGGGCAGAAGACATGTGCAGTTGTCCGAGTGCCAATAAGTACCCCCCCCCCCCCCCGGACGTGCTTACTGGCACTCGTGTGTACTTAATCAGTGTTTTCACCAGTGGTAGACCTGTTAGACAGACGCGGCTAGAAGGGTTTTTTTGTGGACATTATTTGACATACAGGACTTCAGGCATTCTAGTTCAGACTGTAGATAGTTCGTCGGACAATGACAATGACACTGAAATTGATACTCGCCCTTCGACAAGTTCTGTAGCTCGACAGAATGACAAGACTACCCCTCCACCTGTCAGACGAGCTAGGACAAGTTCTGTAGCTCGACAGAATGACAAGACTACCCCTCAACCTGTCAGACGAGCTAGGACAAGTTCTGTAGCTCGACGGAGTGACAAGACTACCCCTCCACCTGTCATACGAGCTAGGACAAGTTCTTGTGCGGCTGAGAGAGCAAATTCAGAACCAATTTCGAACTGGAGAGCAGCACAAGTGAACGAAGAGATAAAAACTGCTACCAACAGTTTTGATGGCATTGGTATTCTGCTTGATCTTGGCCATGACCAGGCACCAATGAGGTTTTTCCTTGCACTGTTCACAGCAGATATTGTGGACAGTCTCATATCAAGCATACATACTTATGCTGCTATGAAAGTTATCCAAGCAGGTATAACAGAACGCAGTAGATTATCTGAGTGGACGCCTATTGTCGCCATGAAATGTATACATTTTTGGCCACCATCATATCCATGAGCGTGGAACCTAAACCAAAGCAAAAACAATCTGTATTCACCATTTTGGGGGCAGATGTTTTCTATGAATCAGTTCCAAGTGATATATAGCACCATGCTGCATGTCAGTGAAGCTGACAGTCAAGGTAAAGCGAACATTGAACCTTTTGTCAATCAGCTGATGGCATCTTTTCAGGCAGGCTTTTGCTCTTTCAAAGAGCTAAATGTTGATAAAATGGTCATTGGCTACAAGGGACGCTGTAGTCACAAACAGTATAATGCAAGCCGGACAAATATCACATCAGACATTTGGCCTTTGCGATTCTATCACAAGTTAGTTTTCAACCTGTTGATATATTTTATATATGCATAAATGTGGACAAAATGAAGGAAAATGTGGTAAAAGAAAAGAAAATATTCACATATTTTTTAAAGAACTCTCCTGTGAATAAAGTCACAGAAAATGCTCAATGTCTATTTATACGGCAAGCACAAAAATTCACTCTGGCTGAAAAAGAAGCGTGTATAAGACTAAGGTATGAACATTTTAAGTAAACACCGCACTGCGTTAATCCATGGCCCTTGTATCTTGGCCCAAGTAAGGCTGCAGGAGAAAGATGTCAGAAGATAACCAGTGAGTGATGTTAAACTCGCATATTAATGTATAACTTGGGGGTGTTACGTTAGAACAGTCGTTCATATAGTTTCGCCAGCTTCAGAACTTTCAAAAAATTTGTAGAACTGAACTAAAATACGTCAGGAACAATATTTATTTATTCATTTTTGGTGACAGTTAACAGTATTTAGGGTAAACTATTAAATTTCTCGCATATCAAACTCCCCCACTAACAAAAAAAAAAAAATGTGCGTCTCGCAAAGACTCTACAGAAGCCTCGCCCTTGACCTTCACGTAGTGGACTGCTCCAAACAAAGAACTGGACTGCTTCGGGGAGATGAGGTTCATAAACATTGGATGGCAACTCGTCTAGGAGAAGGAAAACTCTGGTTTCGAACCACCTGCTGCCGAGCCAGAGGCTAATGGAGAAAACCAAAGATAAAGCCGCAGGAAGGCAAGAGGAAACCACAAATGTAGCTTCCCAAGATCCAGTCATTGAGAATCCAGATTTATAGGACGTATTTCGAGAAAAGGCAGACTGGAATATCTAGTGATAAAGAGAAAACTGCAGAGACAGAGGGTCTTCCTTTTAGAGGAAGACAAAGAAACAAGATACATGACAGGCTAAAAGACTGGCATGGGGCACGACACCAGCAGACATCTTACAGAAAGAGCAAAGGATAGATGGCTGTGGAAATCAATGGCGACCGGCAACTAAGCGGCATGGACCAGAGAGTGAGAGTTGTAAACCGTTTATGAGGTTGATTGATTGTAATAAATATAATGAACAATTTCCGTTTTCATCATAATCATCATCATCATCATCGTTTTCATCGTAATCATCATCATCATCTCTGTTTTCATCATCATCATCATTATGCTCTTTAGAGTCACCAGGTACTGACGATTGTGCTCCTCCCTTCTGTATTCTCCTAAATTCTTCCTCCTCCTCCTCTCACTTTTCTCCCTCTCCTAATGGTACGCTCGGGCTGTCTGTTACTCACGCTGCTGTCTTTCGCAGAACTTTGCTATTTTGATCCATCCATCCATGTCTTTGGAAGGTGATGAACTAAACAGACCCGGCTCAGGATGTATTATGACGTCTTGCAGGACAGCAACAAATTCTCACGACCTGGGTTAGCCCTAATGAGGTGTCCTGTTGTGACTGAGGTGTCCTGTTGTGACTGAGGTGTCCGGTTGTGACTGAGGTGTCCTGTTGTGACTGAGGTGTCCTGTTGTGACTGAGGTGTCCTGTTGTGACTGTCCTTCTCTGCTTCTGAGATTCTTCTCTTTGTTGTCTTTCTCTTTCCCTCACATGACAATCACGTGACTGTTTCAGCGATGATATTCAAGTTTTTTTTTTCGTTACACATGATCAATCAGTTTCTACTTTTATTTTGTGCTGTAATTACCTCTTCTTCTTCTTCTTGATCGCACTGGACAAGTAGATCCTAATTGCTTCAGATCTTTACCGAAGAAATATTCAAAATCTTTCTAAGACGGTTGTGTGGAACAACGATAATTTACAGAATGTTAGACTACATTAAGTCAAGATTGGTTAGTTCACGGTATGTTAGACCACATTAAATCAAGATTGGTTAGTTCACGGTATGTTAGACCACATTAAGTCAAGATTAGTTAGTTCACGGTATGTTAGACTACATTAAGTCAAATTTGGTTAGTTCACGGTATGTTGATCACATTGGGTCAAATTTTGTTAGTTTACGGTATGTTAGACCACATTAGGTCAAATTGTTTACAGTATGTTAGACTACATTAGGTAAAGTTTGACTGGTTGACAGTAGGTTAGGTTAATGTGACAGATAAAAGGGATGGTCGCTGCGTAAAACTGGTTCAAATAATAAAGGTAGATAGAGGTGTATAGTGCAGTTTGACAAGGTGGCAGAGGGAGTAAGTAAGTGAGAACAAACGAGTAGAAAGTATGAGATTAAGATGAGAATGTATAAATGAAAAACATACAACATCCAATATTTCGGCGTGAGCCTTTTTCGAGGATTACATACTCAAACAAAACACAACATATAATCAACAGAAAATGAAAAGAAAAACTAATCTTAGTGGCGTCATCCTAAATAGGAAACACAAGAATTGCGTGTCCCATTGACGAGGCATAGAGACGACGAGGGGGGGGGGCACAAATGATAGGAGATGAAGTCAATGGGAAATAAGAGGCGGTGAAAGGGAGAGAAACAGGTGGAGTGGTGGGAGGAAGGGAGGGACAAACGACACCCGTAGGCCGCTAGAGTAGCAGGTGTCGGGGGGGGGGGGAAGAAGCGGAGAGATAAAGAACGAAGAAGTGCAGGAACGACAGAAGGGGACATAAACACCTGTAGGTCGCTAGAGACACAAATCATGCTGGGGAGGGGCGAGGAAAGCAGGGAGATAATATAAAACTGGTGAATAAAGGACAAGACGCGGAGGGGCAATAAACACCTATAGGCCGCCAGAGAGGAAGAGAAGGTGGCGGTGGAAAGGGGGGAAGCTAGGAGAAAGAAACAAGAAAGTAGAGTACAAATCGCAGAAAAAAGTGGAAAACTAAAGAAGTTAAAGGAAGCTGAAGACATTGTTAATTCCAGCTGGGTGGAGACAGCCAGCCTGGAAAATAAGGCGCTGTTCCAGGACCCTAGATTAGGACAAGGCTAGTTCACGGTAGGTTATAGTACGTTAAGTTAAGTTAGGCTCGATTAGGACTAGGCTAGTTTACGGTAGGTTAGGCTAGGTTAGGCTATATTAAGACTAGACTAAAGCACAGTCTGTCAGAGAAAGCGCCAGACTTTAGTAAGAAGAACATGCTGACGTCTGTTTAAAAGTGGATTTTTATCTTAATTTAATGTCTGGACTACTTTATTTTTGTTTTAAATTAAATTCACTGCCTTTCTTTTCCTGCACCACTTAGTACACGGCTGCTGCTGCTTCCGTTATATATAATGAGGAGTGGTCTCACAGTGGAAGGAACATAATTTTCCAATCTTTGCTCACACTTGGCCGATCGTGTGCAAATCTACAGTCTCTGTCCTGTCGTAAGTAAATCTACATTTTCTGACCTCCTCTTCATAAATGGCATATGGTCTCTTCTACGTAAATATAAGGTCTTTTGGCCTCTTCTGCGAAAATCTACGGTATGTGGCTCCCTTACGTAAATCTAAGTATGAGAACAATGACACTTCAATTCTTAGAGAACAGTTTTCAACTAGGTGGATGTGTGTCAGCCAAATGGATGTTTCAACCAGGTGTATATGTGTTCCACACAGTGACTGTGGAAGATCAGTTGCTTAGTATCATCTCTCATCTCTGATTCTATCAACTATGAAGGGATGTAATTTGTCTAAATATAGAAGGCTGTCTGGAGACTGTGGTAAACAATGAGATGATGCAAATCTCATGAAACGGAACAATCTGTTATTTTTAATAAATGCGTTATATATGTATACAAATGCTACTGACGTAATCTTTAACACTGTACCTCTCTAGCGAGGACACAAGGACGTGATGCAAGGACGGCAGATTAACTCTGTCACTATAAAACAACTATGGCTGTACTTGAAGATCTTGTACACGTGTGCTAATCAATGCGCAGAACGATATATGGTCAAAATCTATCATAATCGTCATCATTTCGTGCCGTTTCCCCATGGAAGATTGGCTCCGATGAATCTCCACTCTGCTCTGTTTCTTGTCTTCGCAGAGCAGTCGGCCAAGCTTGTCCGAATCTAAGTAAAATGAAAAGTACCACATATTTTTCAACTAAAGAGTAACTTCTAGTTTCTCTCTACCAAAATTTCTCATGGCGGAGCATGTATGCTAATTCAGGAGTGAAAGTTAACTCATTCTGTGACTTGGGGAAAAATTGTATCACTTCCGGTTTGTCCGCCGAGTGCCGTGGGGTAAAATTTTACCACTTGTTTCGTTTCTAAAAAAAAAAAAATTATAATTTTTAAATTGTACACGTTTTATTTGCGCATGTCCGGTGAACGTTCATAGTTTAGTCCGAAGCGTGCCTAACAACCGAGTGAGTTTTTTTTTTTTTTTAGAAATTTCACTATTTTGTGTGATTTCTGAGACGTACGGACAAGCCCTACGACCAGACCACTGTTCTTGAATGTGCCCCAAGCAGATTTTGACCCATAAAACGCTATAAAACAGACTGAAGAAGTAGTTAGAAGGTTATTTCAGACATTATTTTCGCGAGACTAGTACAAGACGATATTGACAAGTCGATCTAGAAATCTCAGATGGTAAGTAGTGTGGATCTAGACCTAGCCGATGATAAGTAGGACACAATTATTGTCTAAAAACATCACATTACTTCTTCTTTTTCCTAAAAAAATTCTGCATTTATGAAACCTTCATAGATTTACAGCTATTTCTATATATAAAACGTATACTTCTAATGTGGAATAATTTGTTACATTCACTTTTACAACTATACCCCCTATACAGATCAAGACCCGCGTTTTTAATTTGGCGTTTTTTCTACGGCACGGTAAATACGAACTTATATTTTATAGTCATATTTTGTTGTGCATTTTGTTGTTCTGTTTTATATCTTATATCCTTCCCGTGCCGTTAAAAGTCACATAGGGCTTGCAAGATAGTTCGCCAATTTTCCTGTCTTCGGCGAGTCTTTCAACCTCATCAAAGGATTTTATGCCTGTTAATTTGGCCTCTCTTAACAATGTCGTCTTCAGAGTTTCACGCGGTCTGCCTCTTTTTCTTTGGCCTGTTGTGTTCCACTTGATAGCTTGTTTTGGGATTCTCTGATCATTTCTTCTCATCAAGTGACAAACATATGTCCATCTCCTTTTCCTGATCACCCATGAGACTGGTTGTTGTTCAGTCATCTGTCTTATCTCTGCATTGTTCTTGAATTCGTTCTACTTGATGCAGAGTATTTTCCTTAGGCATTTGTTTTCAAAAGAGTCTAATTTCTTTTCTATTTCTTTAGTTGTTTTCCAGCTTTCGCACGCATAAAAGAGGGTGGATATCACATTTGAGTTGAATAATCTTAACTTGGTTTTTGTGCTTATAACTTTTTAATGCCTATTGTTGTTTTAATGTTTATTTATTTATTATGTGCTCTGCCTTCTCTATTTCGAGCTGTCTTTTAAATTTTTCCATTCATTTCGGTTGCCGTTCTTTTGCTTTGCTACTTGATAAACCTACAGATAATTTTCTCTCCTCTTTCTGTTTTCGCTTGAGTTTTTCAGTGACCTTACGATTCCCAAGTTTTCATACTCTCAAAACAGGCCAATATAATTTTGCTTTTTTGTTCGCTGTGTTTTTGCCTGGCGTTCTGTTCCCTTTAACTTCTCTTAGAACTTCTCCGTGTTCTGGGTGTACAGAGTCAGTGTTGTAGCTTTCTCCTAATCTTTGTATCTGTTGCTTACAGTCTATTTCATTGTATCTGTTGTTTACAGTCTATTTCATTGTATCTGTTGCTTACAGTCTATTTCTTTGTATCAGTTGCTTACAGTCTATTTCATTGTATCTGTTGCTTACAGACTGTTTCTTTGTATCTGTTGCTTACAGTCTATTTCCTTGTATCTGTTGCTTACAGTCTATTTCATTGTATCTGTTGCTTACAGTCTGTTTCTTTGTATCTGTTGCTTACAGTCTATTTCTTTGTATCTGTTGCTTACAATCTATTTCATTGTATCTGTTGCTTACAGTCTATTTCTTTGTATCTGTTGCTTACAGTCTATTTCATTGTATCTGTTGCCTTCAGACTATTTCATTGTAATCACAGTCTTAAAAACTGTCATATAAATTGTCTGTAAATCGTCATGCAAAAAACTACTAACCACAGTAATGGTGATTTTCTCCGCTATTAATTTCTTATATTTTGGTATTTTCTCCGCTGTTAATTTCTTATATTTTGGTATTTTCTCCGCTGTTAATTTCTTATATTTTGGTATTTTCTCTGCTGTTAATTTCTTATATATTGGTATTTTCTCCGCTGTTAACTTCTTATATATTGGTATTTTCTTCACGCTAATAAATACTTTGGGGGAGGGGTGTGTTGATTTCTGCTCTCCTTTTGCCTCCTGTTGTTCTTCTTGTTGTTCTTTTGTTGTTGTTGTTCTTCTTCTTGTTCTTCTATTTATCCTTGTTGTTGTTGTTCTTCTTCTTCTTCTTTTTGTCCTTGTTGTTGTTGTTCTTCTTCCTGTTATTGTTCTTCTTCTCCTTGTTCTTCTTGTTCTTCTTCTTGTTCTTCATGTTGTTCTTCTTGTTGTTCTCTGTTCTTGTCCTTGTTGTTATTGTTCTTCTTCTTGTTGTTCTTCTTATTGTTCTTGTTGTTTTTGTTCTTGTTGTTTACTTCTTCTTGTTCCTCTTCTTGTTACTCTTGTTGTTCTTCTTCTTGTTCTTCTTGTTTATCTTTTCTTGTTATTCTTCTTGTTCTTCTTCTCCTTGTTCTTCTTGTTCTTCTTCCTGTTCTTCGTGTTGTTGTTGTTGTTGTTCTTCTTCTTCTAGTTGTTGTTGATGTTCTTGTTCTGGTATAGATGGTGTCTCAGCCTCTGGTATAGATGGTGTCTCAGCTTCTGGTATAGATTATGTCTCAGCTTCTGGTATAGATGGTGTCTCAGCCTCTGATATAAATAGTGTCTCAGCCTCTGGTATATATGGTGTCTCAGCCTCTGGTATAGATGGTGTCTCAGCTTCTGGTATAGATGGTGTCTCAGCTTCTGGTATAGATGGTGTCTCAGCCTACAACGTCCAGTTCTCAGTCGGAAGATGGTCACTAGGTCATTTCTTGAGAGTTTATGGTATTTATCATGTTTTTGCTATGGGCTATTGTTTTGTCCATTTGTCTTTATATATGGCTTTTAGTTAGTTTTTTGTTTGGTTGTTCATATGTTGTGTGCTCTATTAATCTGTTGCATTCTTCATCTCTCTTTTGTCAGTTTGTCTGCCTTTTCATTTTCTCGGATGTTATTGGGGGCAGGTATTCATTGTATGACTGCTTTCTTTTTAGTTCAAACTAATCCCTTTTGTGATAATCTAGAGAAGACTGCCTTTGAAGGGTACATATTGGGAAAAATAAAGAGAAGAAGACCAAGGCGAAGATGCCTGCAAGACATCGTTGATGATCTACAAATGAATGCATCAGCAGCAGGGCATCTTGCTTACAACAGAGAGGCCTACATGAGTGCTATTATGGAGGCAAAGTTCAGCAAGGGACATGCAAATGACTGACTGAATCCCTTTTTATTGCCTTCTTGTCTCATTGTTGAACCCGTTTCACCACTTTACTTGAGCATAAACCTATCTCCGGGACAACTTAAAAAAAATGTTTTTAAGGGATTTAAAAGGGGGAAAACTTTAAACATCTCTACAGACCGGATGTACAAAACGAAACATTGAAAGCAAATGTAAGGACGGACACTATACGAACTTGCAAGTCCGCGTGTGGTTATGGCATGATTATTATATTATAGTGATTATAACATGATTATTTTCTATCTTGACCTGAACAAAAAGTTTGACATCTGTTTTATTTTATTTTAAAAGAAAAAGAAAAACCCACTGCCGTTTCTGTTTCTATTCTACAGCAAGTGGCAGGGAATAAATATGCAGTATTTATATTTTTATATTTTTAAAAATTTATATTTTTATTATAGAAGCAGAAACCAATAGCATACAATACTGTTGGGGCATAATATAAAAGCTGGCCGCAGGCAGTGAGAAATGGGGAGAAGTTGTTGCTGCCCTGCAAGACGCAACGGGGCGTACTGGGTGGTGATTGTATGGCCGATCTTCAACCTTAGGTCATGGATGGATGGATGGATGGATGGATGGATGAATTTATATTTTTAAAAGGAAAAAAAAAGAGAAAGCCTAAAACATACACCCTGTCTCCAGTCTACCTTGACTAAAAACCACAATCAGATATTTGTTTGGTCCAGTGCTCCACTGTTACTGTGTGTGTACGCGACGACTGTGCGACACTGTCAGTCACGATATCAAATTATTTATCTTTCTTTGTTCGTTGCATTCTTGCTTGGCCCTGTAAATATCACATAATGTTAGATTATCTTGAAAAAAAGTAGGAGCAACTTTATTAATTAACGAGCAAACAGCTTACGCCTTATTCTTACAAAAACATGCAGGACGAGGAGATGCAGATATTCTTTTAGTTCCAGAGTGAAGCTAACAAACAGTGGGTGACCAACGCTTATTTAGCAGACTCCACCACCATGGGGACTATGGCGATCCCTACAGCTGCTAGCCAGGCTAGGCCTGTTACTGGGGTTACCAATGGAAAGATGGGACATGGTTTTAGTCAAGTATGGTTCGCCAACCCTGAAGCTACAGTTAGCAGAACATGGATACTAACACTTGCCTCTATCATCATCATGTGTATTTTTTCTGAACACTGATTGTAATAGCTCTCTCTCTCTCTCTCTCTTCCTCCTCCTCCTTCTCCTCTCTCTCTCTCTTTTTCTCCTTTGTCTCTTTCCTTCCTTCTTCTCTCTCTCCCGTCCTTCTCTTTTCACTTCTTTCCACTTTCCCGCTCCCCTTGTTTCATTCTTCTCCTCCTCCTTCTCCCCCCTCCCCATCCCCAATGATAAATCTGGAACAACCGCTTTATGCCCATTTCTTGCTGTTGACGTCAGATCTGGGCTATTTTCATCCAGTTTTTCTCATATCCTGAATTCCTCAACTTGCTTTCAACATATTTTCTTACCGACATGTTATGACATTCAAGAGATACTCTTACAGTATGTGCTGTTTATTTTTATAAGCTGTTATAATTGAAGTAAGAAAACAAGTATGTTTTGGCAGAAATCATAGTCAATATCTGTGACACACAAGCAGGATATTGTCTCCTGGTAATCATCAGTGAAAATCTATATACGTCCCCAGGGCGTATCTAGACATCGCACAGAGCTCGCATGACCACATCTCTACCATCTTTGAACTCTACCAAGCGGAACTATCATTTATGCGTCTACGTAGAGGTCGTCTGTGTTGTTAAATCTCTTACTTCTGTGTTGGTAAATCTCTTACTTCTGTGTTAGTAAATCTCTTACTTCTGTGTTAGTAAATCTCTTACTTCTGTGTTGATAAATATCTTACTTCTGTATTGATAAATATCTTACTTCTGTGTTGATAAATCTCTTACTTCTGTGTTGATAAATATCTTACTTCTGTGTTGATAAATCTCTTACTTCTGTGTTGATAAATCTCTTACTTCTGTGTTGATAAATCTCTTACTTCTGTGTTAGTAAATCTCTTAGTTCTGTGTTGATAAATATCTTACTTCTGTGTTGATAAATCTCTTACTTCTGTGTTGGCAAATCTCTTACTTCTGTGTTGATAAATATCTTACTTCTGTGTTGATAAATCTCTTACTTCTGTGTTGATAAATCTCTTACTTCTGTGTTGATAAATCTCTTACTTCTGTGTTAGTAAATCTCTTACTTCTGTGTTGATAAATCTCTTACTTCTGTGTTGATAAACCGTGCGTTAGTTAAAATATTTTTGAATCATTAGTACAAAGTAAAGCTATAAATACAAATATACATACGAGGGGTGATTGATAGGTTCGTGACCTACGGTACAAATACTTGAAAAACAAAGTTGATATTAGGTGCATTTATAGATCAGATTAATGTAAGATTAAACACCAAGTTTCAAGAAATTAATTGCAAACAATTTTTTTACAGGCTACTGAAGTGGTAAGGGGTGGCAGAAATTGAGAAAATGGATAACATTTCTCATCGAGCAGTCAGTCGCTGCCTCTGCATCAAGGGTTTATCATTGAAAGAGATCCATGAGGATATGGTAGAGACTCTAGGGGAGAGTGCCCCTTCTTACAGCACAGTGAAGAAATGGGCAGCTCAGTTAAAATATGGAAGAGAGAGTCTGGAAGATGATCCCCGTCCAGGAAGACCAAGAACGGTAACCACCGTTGAAACCATCGGCAGAATCCATGACATGATAATGGAGGATCGACGACTAACAGAGCGGTACATTTCTACTAAATTGGGCATCTCACAGGAACGTGTTCATGCCATTATTCACAATGATCTTCAAGTGACAAATGTCTTTACTCGATGAGTCCTGAAACTTTTTGGAACTGATGACAAACGACAGCGTCTCAACATGTCAAGAGACAATCTAGGCCATTTTTCTGAAAAGTTTCTTCAGCAGTTTGTGACTATGGATGAAACTTGGGTTCATTATTTTCAACAAGAATACACTACCACCATTCTACAAGAATTGCATACAAGCAATTCAAAGACATGAGACACTCATCCAACACAAAACAAGCCACATATACAAACACTTGGTCAGAGAGCAAGCACCACCATTGCACCTTAGGATCAAGAGGGGACTTAGATACCCCATTTTAGACTACACCGACACGTTCAAAAACCTCCATCTCAAAAACATCACACCAAAAGCTCGAGAAATCACTTTCAGGCTCATATACAATATGACACCCACGAGACACGGAGAAAAACACAGAAACATAAGACGATGTTACATGTGCAGAAGGAACGTATTAGAAACAGAAGAACACATTTTCTACGAATGCAAAATAGTGGCAACCGCCATAAGAACAATACAGAATACAATAGAAACACACACGGCACAACAAGCAGACATCTATAGAGCCATAATGTTGAACACAATCCCCAAAACTCAGGCGGACACACACACCAAGTTACTGGTCCTGCTCGCGGATTTCAGGTATTTGGTGTGGACGTGCAGAAACAAGGCTCGTTTTCATTTCTGCACGTTTAGTCCTGCCACATTTTCGGGACTGATGCAGCAAAGAGCGAGCAGAATAATGGAATGAGAGAGAGGGAGAAAGAAAAGAGTAAGAGAGAGTAAATTTAAGTTTCAAAAACTTATGTACATCCAAAGAGTGAAAGAGAAGGCTTTGCCAAAAAAGAATTATGTATATCAAAAGAGAGAAAGATGACGATGGGAGAGAGAGAGAGAGGAAAAGAAAGAGAGAGAGAGAGAGAGTATAAAAAGATCTTATGAAAATTACAGAAATATTAAAACCTTTTTCATTTGAATTCGGAAAAAAAAAGTTTCCCCCTCAAAAACAAAACAAAACAAAACAAAACAAAACAGGGGAACAACATGATGACAGCAACAGGGATTCCTCATACGAGGTTCCCAGTTTGCACAGTGTAAGGTCTTGATAGACCAATCACTGAGTCTGATTTTAAAAAAAAAGAAAAAAGAAAAAAATTTTCAACAAGAAACCAAAGAACAGTCAAAGCAGTGGAAACATCATGGATCTCCACCTCCAAAGAAAGCAAGTGTGGTTCTGTCTGCAGGCAAAGTGATGGCTTCCGTCTTTTTGGATTCAGAAGATGTGCTGTTTGTAGACTATCTTCAAAACGGCAGAATGGTCACTGAAGTCTATTACGCAAATCTTGTGAAGCAACTACCGGTCAAATTGAAGGAAAAACGTCGAGGGAAATTGACGAGAGGAGTCACCTTTCATCAAGACAGTGCTCCAGTTCACAAGTCGGCGATGGCAATGGCTGCCATTCATGAATGCGGCTTCTAGCTTTTTGAACATCCTCCTTATTCCCCAGATTTGGCCCCTTCGGACTATTACCTGTTTACCAAACTAAAAAAAGGAGCTCAGTGGTCATAAATTTGCTTCAGATGATGACAACATTCATGCTGTAGACCACTTTCTACTGGCACAAGATGCTGACTTTTACAAAGAAGGGATCCGTATGCTTCAGTATCGCTGGACTAAGTGCATAAACTTGGAAGGAAGTTTATGCACTGAGAAATAACCCCAAAAAAAGTTGTCCACAAATAATCCGTTGTACCTTATGCCGAGAACTTATCAGTCACCCCTCGTATAAATAACTGGGAGTCGCAACATCAACTATATGGTAAATAATCCAGTGGTAAATAATCCAGTGGTAAATAGCATATTTATATAGTTTAACTTCTTCGGCCACATCAAGAGACAGAATAGCGTGGAGAGGTTGCCAGCAGAAGGCAAAGTGCTCGGTAAAAAAGAAAAGGGACGACCTCGCCTAGGATGGACCCAGGACATCACGGAAAGTCTGAATGTGTCACTGCAAGACGCCGGTCAACTTTCGCAAGACCGCGTTGCACTCATGGAGGCTGTGAGAGAAACAACGTTCTGGAAAGGACATGTCACATGCTGAACTTCTTCTTCATTTCTTCTTCTAAGTTCTCCCTAAAGAAGGCGTTAGTACACTGTGCCACGGTTTAAGCTAAGCTGTGGTATCTGCGCCCTTCGACTTGACATATCGGTCTTCGGCATGCTATATTTTTAGTACCGGCCCTGTCTTCCTCTTTCGATCCCAGTTCGGTTTGCCAGACCTCTGTCTATTATCAGGTGCACCACTTTAGAATCGGGTCTTGGTCAGTTTTAGGTTCTCTAGCCCAATGCAAAGCTGATGAACCTGACGTGAGTAATTATAAACACACACATACACACACAAATTCACAACCTCGTGTGTAATTTTTCTGTAGTTTTGTACCGCTCTGTAATATTGCTTAAGTTTCGTACAGCTCTGTACTATTGCTTAAGTTTTGTACAGCTCTGTAATATTGCTTAAGTTTTGTACAGCTCTGTACTACTGCTTAAGTTTTGTACAGCTCTGTAATGTTACTTAAGTTTTGTACCGCTCTGTAATATTGCCTAAGTTTTGTACAGCTCTGTAATATTGCTTAAGTTTTGTACAGCTCTGTGATATTATCTAAGTTTTGTACAGCTCTATAATGTTACTTAATTTTTGTATAGCTCTGTAATGTTACTTAAGTTTTGTATAACTGTAATGTTACTTAATTTTTTTATAGCTCTGTAATGTTACTTAAGTTTTTCACACCTCTGTAATAATATTTCTATATTGCTTCATTTCTATACGCCTCGACGATATTGCTTAAACTGTGTACAGCTACTCGCATAGATTCAGTGTTGCCGTGGAGTGAAATTTCTTCTTGTTATTATTATTATTATTATTATTATTATTATCAATATTAACAACCTTCGGTATGCTGACGACACAGTACTGATAGCTGAGAACCAACAAGACCTGCAAAATATCTTTGATAAAGTCGTCAAAGAAAGTGAACAGAAAGGCCTTACTTTAAACATTAAAAAAAACAGAGACTATGGTTGTATCTAAGAAGCAGAATCCACCAGCATGCAGTATAAAATTAAATGGAACTATTCTAAAGCAGGTGCAGAAATCTAAATACTGTACCTTGAAACAATAATAACTTCAGATGGGATATGCAAAACAGAAATTAAGAACAGAGTAGGCCAGTCAAATGTTGCATTTCAGAGAATGAGAAACATGCAACACATCGTTATCAATGAATGTTAGAAAACGAGTCCTAACATGCTATATTGAACCTATCTTGTTATATGGAAGTGAATCGTGGACAATAGGCAGGTCTGCACAGAAATCATTGGAAGCAGCAGAAATGTGGTTTATTAGAAGAATGTTGCGAATCCCCTGGACAGCAAAAATAACTAATGAAGAATGTATGAGAAGAGATGGAGAGACAAAAATTCTTGTCAAAAAAATAAGAGAGAGACAATGTATTTTCATAGGACATGCAATGAGAAGAGGGGGCATTGAAAATATTATAACAACAGGAAAAATAGAAGGAAGAAGATCAAGAGGAAGACCAAGAGAAATGATACTGGACAGTCTGACGGGATGGTGTGAGAGGAGATCACCAACTGAGCTGATACCCTGCATGAAGGATCGTGTACTCCGGAGAAGCATAATAGCCAACGCCAGTCGGCACGGCACATGATGATGATTATGATGATGATGAGTCGGTTATGTCAAAAAATTGTGATTCGTCCTGTCCTTTCGTTTTTCTCAGTGGCGTAACAGCCACTACACTAAACAGGCTTAAGCCAAGGGCTGGGTGGAGAGGGGAGGGTGGGTGATGACGCCTTGGGGGAGGGGTTTGTCATGTGACAGTTATTTATAACTATCACTGCTAGGCAGGAAACTCTGTGATGTAGAGAGGAAAGCAACAACTCCACAAATCATCAGAGAAGTGCCCATTAACACGTTGCGTTAACCACAAAATGGAGACGCATCAGTTTTTGTTTGTTCTGTGTAATAGAAAGTCATATAGTGACCAGAGGGGGGTCAGGAGGTGGACGATGAAGGCAGAGACAGCCCGGGGGGTGGGGGTACTTAAGTTCAGCCCAAAGACCTGGATCATGGTTAATCCGTCACGTATGTTCTCCGTGCGCTTTGTCTGATCTCCTTTACTACACACACCGGCAAGTTTTCCAGTGTCTGCCTCATGCAGGCTGTCATCCTGTCTGGTTTATGCAAAAGTTTTAAGTTTTTGATTGCTTTATCTCTTTCTTCATTTGTCATTTATGCTTTCTGAAAAAAAAGAAGCAAGAAGTACATGCGCAGACTTGTAAATGTGGAGCATGACGGAAGTGAGGTAGCTTTATAATTTATCACTGCAACGTTTCTAAACGTCTTCTTATCCTGCTTTTTTTTTTAAAAAACTTATGTTTTCAACATATTCACTTTACCAGTGAGCCTCTAACTTGTTTTAACGTCCATGATTTACTAGAACTTAAGAATGTGGACCTGCCAGGTAAGAGACTCCTCCTCCAGCAAGGGGAGAGAAGCAAGCCTCACGTGACCTGGGCGGAACCTGCAGCAGCGAGAAGAAATAAAAGCGGGGCCGAAGTTGACCTTGCTATGGGCAGTAAGTTGATGGGGTCCCAGGCTGACGAGTGTTCCGGGACTACTTCAACTACTTGCTCGGGCAAGTGCACCACAACCATCTCCACCACCAGGCTTCTAGAGTCCGCTGCCTGCAGGCTAGCAAGTGTCTGTATATCAAGCAGAAACACGGCATGTCTTGACCACGCCATAAGTGATGACCATTCGGCCCTAGCCTACTTCGTCCTTCCTGTCCATCATTACAGACACAGACGTCTGTAAGACAGGCTACAAGACAGGTGAGTTCTGGACATAATAGCTTTGTCTGGAGTAGCTCCATTTCTGAAGACATAATATCTAGCGGAAAAAAAGTATTGACTTAGCAGATTTTTGTTTAAGAGTACACTGCCAAAGAAAACTGCAATAAAATGTGATAAACATCGGCCATGTTGTTGGGGAGATCAAAATCAACATAATTAGCCATATCAAAATACTTTTTAATGATCTTTAACTTAAAGATAGCATTTTTTAAAAAACAGAATTCTGAATAAACTACCAGTTGAAATGCAAATTTATTTCAAGAAGTAAAATACAGCAGTCTCTGGACATGCAGACCTAGACATCGATCACACAATAGCTTTCAAGGGAGTGAGACATGAAGATACGGTTTGTTAGAAACAAAAATCATGACAATCTGAACACAGCCGGTAAAAATCTTATAAATATTAATAATATTTACAGGAGAAAAAAATATGTATATAAGCAAATATCAAGAGACAAAACAAAGATCATCAGATCCATCTCACCATATAGAGAAAACGTCATGAGAGACACTGAAAATTTGAAAGCAATAAAATATGAGGTTTATTGTTCCACTAATATAAGATGTGTGGATGATGAACCGCTGACAGCGGCTAACAAAACAGCTACATACGAAGAGGATTTAAGCCAAATTCACACGAAAGAAACCTTCGTAACATCAGACATAGTGGACACAGCAAAGTCCTGTAGGCATGCAAGTGAGGTCAAGCCATTTATCTCCGGGCAAAACATATCAGTAAACACAGGACGCATCAGCAGCAGGGCATCTTGCTTACAACCGAGAGACCTTCAGGAGAGCTGTTAGGGAGGCAAAGTTCCACAAAGGACATGCAAATAACTGACTGACACAGGCTAGCTTTCGATGACATGAAAAAAAAATACTACCAAATAAGACAATGTCCTTAACAATGAGGAAAAGGGTATTACAGTGCTATAAAAACCAATATTATTCCGCGTTTGTGAGACCTATTCATACGTTTGTGAATCATAATTTGACAAGGGAATGACAGTACGACACTGGTTTCCCTTTGCCTTTCGTTCGGTTTGTAAACGGCTTTCTCCGCTAGCCTTTGTCTAAAGAGACTGACCCGTTCTGCCACCCGACTTCCGGTGGATGCATCTGGTGGAAGCAGTGCCGTCCTAAACCATAAGCCCACCCGCCCACTGCCCAGGGGTCCCAAGTGCATGGGGGAAGGGGCTCAACCAGCCCACGGAAATCTATGTATGTGGATGAATATGGCGGGTGAAAGTTAATTTTACTGAAAGTACTAATTAAAATATGCTTATTTCTAGTAACTATTTATACTTTAATCCCTAACATTGCCTGCGTAGGTTAGAGAGGACTGGTGGGGGCCCAGTGCATTATTTTGCTCAGGGGCCCCCGATGCTGTTAAGATGGCCCTGGGTGGAAGAACAGGCTCCTACCCACTTTAACAAGAAAACTAGTTAAAAGATAAGAAAAACAGTTAAAATTTCTTGGGCATGTCAAGAGAAGACAGAAGTGGGAGAACTTGGACATGTCAAGAGAAGACAGAAGTGGGAGAACTTGGACATGTCAAGAGAAGACAGAAGTGGGAGAACTTGGACATGTCATGAGAAGACAGAAGTTGGAGAACTTGGACATGTCATGAGAAGATAGAAGTTGGAGAACTTGGACATGTCATGAGAAGAGAGAAGTTGGAGAACTTGGACATGTCATGAGAAGAGAGAACTTGGAGAACTTGGACATGTCAAGAGAAGACAGAAGTTAGAGAACTTGAACATGTAATGAGAAGACAGAAGTTGGAGAACTTGGACATGTCATGAGAAGATAGAAGGTGGAGAACTTGGACATGTCATGAGAAGAGAGAAGTTGGAGAACTTGGACATGTCATGAGAAGAGAGAAGTTGGAGAACTTGGACATGTCATGAGAAGAGAGAAGTTGGAGAACTTGGACATGTCATGAGAAGAGAGAAGTTGGAGAACCTAGTAATGACCGGAAAAAGGAAGAGAGGAAAGTCAAGAGAAAAATAATCTCAGTGGACTGACCAAGTGGTACGGAAAAAAAAGAGTACTGTATCAGGACTAATAGGAAACACCAAGGACTTCACAAGATGGAGAACCATGATCGCCAGTATAATAATAATAATAATAATAATAATTTAACAATAAACCAAAAAGTGAAGGTGACCCGGATGTAGTTTTGAAGAAAAAGTATAGTATGTTACTTGGACAGTCAGAAAGAGAGTGAAGAAAATATATACTGTGTATATATATATATGCTTTATATATATATATATATATATTTATATATATATATATATATAAAGCATTCAAAATTCTTGAAGAGAAAACAATGAAAGTGACAATCAAAAAATAAAAGGCAGAAGGAGGAAGTCCTAGTGAAAAAAAATATTCGAAGTTCTTCCTTTATATAATGTTAAGTCTTCTTCTTCTTCTTCTTCTTGTTGTGACATAGGTTCTTTATGTACCAATATTAAGTTTGGTATAGGTTCTTTATGTACCATTATTAAGTTTGATATAGGTTCTTTTTGTAACATGTTAAGTTTGATATAGATTCTTTCCGTAACATATTAAGTTTGAGAGAAGTTATCTGTTTTGTTACATTTCACTGCTGGAGATGATAGATGGCCAAGCGGACAGTGCGCTGTTCTGTCAGGCTATGCAGCTGCTGGTCCAGTACCCTGGAGTCCGTGATCATTTTCTTGCTATTTTTCATTCTCTCAAGTCTAAAAGTACCGTGACTACTCGAAGGGTAACCATAACATTCTGCCCTGTCATGAATAAGATATTTACAGTACCGTACCTAAGACAAAGATGTTGAGGAAAGACGCTGACGATGGTTAGGACGTACGCTACGGATGACTGCCTAAAATAGCACCGAGACGGACACATCAAGGAAAACAGGATAAAGGTAGACTAAAGAAGACATGGAGAAAAACAACAGAGAAGCTGTTGAGTAATAGAGGGCTCACCTGGGCAAGAGTGGAAAGAAGGCGAAAGACAGGTGTTTGCGGAAAAACCTTTGCTGAAGTCCCATGTGCCTTGGGCACTTAAGGCTCAGAGAATTTGAGAAGAGACACTTACAGAATCTATTTTCTTTGATTTTTGTTGGAAAGTCAGACGTCATCTTACTTGAAGGGGTCTGTGTTTTTTCTTGTTACTTGATATCAGCGTGTGCTCCCAGTGTTTTCAGCAATCTTTACACCTTGCATGTGTTGCCTATGATTCCTCTTCCTTCTTCGCGCTTTCTAAGCTCACAGCGCCATCTTCCTCACAAATGTATCTATACCACCTAATCTGGTTAGTAAACTAGTCCCATAGCAAATGCCGTAGGGAATGAAGCGTTAGAGACCTCATTATGCTGGGCCATCAGCGTCTGAGGTAGGGTGGCCAGTTCCTTTCCTTCCCAGATTTTTTCTAGTACCCATTTTACGAGGCTGGGTCGACCTCGGGTTAATTGGAAAAAAAATATTCTCGCTCAACTGAGGATTCGAACGTTCGACCATTCCGTTGCTAGACTATTGCTCTAACCACTACTCTAGCATAAACCTGTCCGGTTAACATCTGTTTAAATTCATTTATACGGCTGGAATCTATTGTTCATCACCTAATACAAGGATCTTCTGAACTTTCCAGCTCTTTTCCCATTCACAGTTGATGTAATTTTTCTTTATTATTCACCAGTTTTTTTGTATTTATTTCGATATCCTATCTTTCTACCTTCAAAATAAGATTTTTAAGGGCATGCATCTTTCTCATGGCAACATATGCCTGTGAGACCTGGACATTTAACAAAACAGCTGAGAAACACATAAATGCCTTTGAATGTAAGTGCTACATAAGAGTTATTCAAATAGCATGTACACAAAAAAGAACAAATATATCCATACTACAAGAACTTAAATTGAAAAAGATTGGCTAGTAAAGAAGATTAAACAGAGAAAACTTGAATATTTTGGACATTTTAAACGTCATGAGAATTTAGAGAAGAAAGTCTTGAAAGGGTACATAATGGGAAAAAATAAAGAGAGTAAGACCAAGGCGAAGATGGCTGCAAGACATCGTTGATAATCTGCAAAATGGATACATTAGCAGCAGGGCATCTTGCTTACAACTGAGAGGCCTACAGGAGAGTTGTTAGGGAGACAAAGTTCCTCAAGGAACATGCAAATGACTGACTGACTGGCTGATTGAATGAGTGACCTTTCTATGATCTCCCGTTTACCGTGATTCCATGACTAGTCTCTAAAAAATGACAGAATCTGTAGTAATGTGAACTCGGTTCTCAGTATATTAGAGGGAAACTGATATTCATGTTATAATCAGCCTCATAAAAACATATGGTGCTGCGACTGAGTTGGCAGTGCGTGACCTTACAACACCTGAAGACATCGACAACTAACATCGATCATCTTCTTCGGATATTATCAACATCACCCCCATTGTCATCACCACTTTGAAGTCTGATAAAAGTGGATCTCAATCCGGTTTTGTCGTTCATATTTGGCGACATTTCTGAACAGACTGTGTAATGTCAATAATATCTTGATGTTGTCGACTAATCTTTGTTCACTTTTAACCTGAACTTCTGCTGTCAAGTTGGTTTTAAAGACACCCTTATACTGGTCGATACCTTCAGCGACCTGGTTATTACATTCAGTGACCTGGTTTTTCTTTCTTTCATGTCTTCTTCTTCTTCTTCTTCGTTCGCTTCTACCACCAAAACCGCACTGTGATCCTACTGAATTTACGCCTGTGGACTCTTTCATGTCTGAAAGTTCTTTGTCTATGATTGTTTCAAGGTCTAGCCATACAGCACTGTGCTCTGTTATGTTACTGTGTTCTGTTATTTTATTGTTTGAAAGCCTTGATGTTTCCTATTTGTGAAAATTTGTGTCGATGATGTACGCCATACTGTTTTAATTTTTTTTTTTCTATTCGTTTTCCATTTTACCATGGCATTTATTTTCCTCCTTGTCTTGTTGAATGCTCCTGTTTCTGTGCCACAGATTCCTTTGTACACAGATTCGTGTACTTTCAATGCCCCTGTCAGAAATTGTTCTAATGAAAACGTTTCTTTGAATTAGATCACCATCATTAAAATTTTTAGTCAAAGAAAGAAACAAGGTTTTTTTAAAATGTTATTATTCTTTAGTGCGTGGAAAAAGATTTTAAAAAAAATTATAGCAGGAAGTAAATACAGATGAGTATTCGAAATCTCCAGAACATAATAGAGAGACAAATACATCGTGCCAAAATAACTCTAGAACTGCTGGTCAATGCTAAGCAGCGCGGTCGCGCATCATGCTGCTCAAGATATGTACCGCGCAATACTACAAAGCTCCTTTATTTTTCACTGTTCTGATGTTACTCGTGCTGTAGTAGCATGATAGTGCTACATGATTTTGTTTTCTTCCATTTCTATGAATTTTAGTAATTTTTTTTCCCTATGAGAACTCTGCAATCTGACTTTGTTGCATATATTTGCATATAATTTTTTTTTTTAAAAAATATTTGAACACGGGATGAAAATTTTGCCCACAAACTGTAAAATCTCAGAGATTTCTGCTGCCTTCGGGTTATCAACTTAGTCAAATCTGTTATCTCGAAACTTTGCAGGTTTTTCAGTATACACTGACAATTAACATAGAATTCGTAGTAATCTTATACAGAAACTTGTCTGGGAATCTGTGGAACATATTAACTGCAATATATTTTAGATGGCATATACTTAGCAGCTTAAATTTATCATTTACTTATTTACCAATATTGATTTAAATGATTTTGATTAAATGGTCTCCATTTATAAAAGAAAAAAAAATATTACTCTCTTTCTGTTGTAAAGAAAACGTAATATATGCACCAATGAAGAAGCTGGTGACCTAATTTAGTAATGATAGAAGCTTTGTGGACAAATGTGAAGCTAGGGGCTTGATAGCGCTCAGCTGTGAAAAATATGATAAAATGTGTTAACAAATACAACTTCAACTTTACTAACAAGAAAACTTGATTCTATATCCCCCTCCCCCCCCCAAAAAAAAATATAAAAATGGCGGGCCTTTTAACTTGGCACCCAGAGTAAGGTGTCCAACTATTACCACCCAATGTTACGCCCCTGCATGTAGATGTTACCGTAGATTTCAGAAATGTTTCACAGGGGCAGAAAACAAGATCTCAACGTTCTTTGGTTCACAAACTAATGGCCGATGTAGTTTCTGGAGGTTCACGACGGCTGAAGTCATCTTGGAGGTTCACGACGGCTGAAGTCATCTTAGAGGTTCACGACGGCTGAAGTCATCTTAGAGGTTCACGACGGCTGAAGTAATCTTAGAGGTTCACGACGGCTGAAGTCATCTTGGAGGTTCATGAAAGATCTCAGGTGGTGGTGAAGAGTGAATTTTGGCATCTGTACCCGCGGGCGTTGGGGGCCCCACGTTTGAGAGAAGTGGATTTCCCAAGATCCGTGATTACAGTCTTGTCAATTTACGTCATTCACTCATGTCAATTTACGTCATTCAGTCATGTCAATTTACGTCGTTCAGTCGTATCAGTTTACATCATTCAGTCCTGTCATCCTACTGCAGTTACTCACGTCAGTTTACTACAACCATTCCTGTCAATCTGAGTGTCATTTTGATCAATCTGTCTTGTCTGATTACGTCAGTCAGCTTTGCCACTGTAAGTCAATCAGTCACTCCACTGTAGGTCAGTCAATATTGTCAAATTTTTGTCAGAGCATGTCAGTTGGGCCAGTAAATCAGTCATATAATTTCATATCTGTCAGCTAATCTGTTTACATTAGACAACCATATACGCAGTCTATTTACATTAGACAGCCATATACTCAGTCTATTTACATCAGACAACCATATACTCAGTCTGTTTACATCAGACAACCATATACTCAGTCTATTTACATCAGACAGCCATATACTCAATCTGTTTACATCAGATAATCATATATTCAATCTTTTACATCAGACAACCATATACTCAGTCTATTCACATCAGACAGCCATATACTCAATCTATTTACATCAGATAATCATATATTCAATCTTTTACATCAGACAACCATATATTCAATCTTTTTTTTACATCAGACAATATACTCAATCTATTTACATCAGACAACTGATTAACTCGCACATTAAGGTCAACTTTTCAAGTCTGCTGTATGTGTTATGTTTCTATATGTGTTATGTTCAGTCAACGCAGTAACAAAGTAGAGCTACACATATCCTTCATTATCTCATTCTCAGCTTAATTTTTTTTTTCTTTCCTACAAGTTTCATTTTACTTTCGACTTCCAGAACACATTTACGTACATGACAAGTCTTAACGTAACCACAAATCAAGGGACATAACCGCTTAAAATATAAGAAAAAAACTTTTTTAACGCACGATTCATTCATTCATTCATTTGCATGTCCCTTGCGGAACTTTGCCTCCCAAACAGCACTCCTGTAGGCCTCTCGGTTGTGAGCAAGATGGCCTGCTGCTGTTGCATCCATTTCCAGATCGTCAACGATTTCTTGCAGCCATCTTCGTCTTGGTCTTCCTCTTTCTTTTTCCCATTATGTATCCATCCAATACGGTCTTCTCTAAATTATCATGACGTTTAATGTGTCCAAAATATTTCAGTTTTCTCTCTTTAATCCTCTTCACTAGCCAGCCTTCTTCAATATTAAGCTCTTGTATTATAGATATATTTGTTCTTTTTGTGTCCATGATATTTGAAGAACTCTTCTGTAGCATTTACATTCAAAGGCATTTATGTGTTTCTCAGCTGTTTTGTTAAGTGTCCACGTCTCACAGGCATATGTTGCTATGGGAAAACGATAGTCTGTTCATATATTTCCAGTGGTAACATCCTCTGATTTGAGCACACTCTTTGATTAGTCCTTGTACTGTATATATGTCTTTTCATTCATTCATCTTTTCATATTCCTTTCTTCACGTGTTTTTTAATAATGCTTCTGAATAATTCGTTTTTGAATAATGCTTTTTTTAAAATTAAATTTGCTCTGTTATCTATTAAATTCATTTTACTTCTTATTAAGGGCATTCAGTTTGATTTCACCATGTGTTTGTTACTCGGACAAGGTTACCAACTACACCACGCAAACATCGGAAACAGCTCGGACAAGTTCGGGGAACTGGAAGAACAACACTTGTTTTAGATGGCTGGAAGGCGCCAGTAATATGAGCGCGTAAAAACATGACATACAGAACGTTCCATAAGATGGTGAATAGAATTTTTTTTTAAAGGAGGGGAGGAATGGAGCGAAGACGGAAGGAGTGTGTGCGTGTGTGTGAGAGAGAGAGAGAGAGAAAACGCGTCGACTGTATTTAGAATTATAACCTGACTTCGTGGCAGGCACAACTGGAGAAAAGAGGAAGTGCAGTCGTTTAAACATGGCGACGAACTGGTAGAGGATGAGATGGACAGCCATGCGCCACAGCCGTGGTGGCACAATACAAAAGCCGACTGCGCACACACTGAGAAACAGAGTTTGTGATAAACTATCTGTCTACTCGTGCGCGTTGTGTCATTCATTCATGTATTACTATGAGTGTTGAGTCATTCATTCATGTATTACTATGAGTGTTGAGTCATTCATTCATGCATTACTATGAGTGTTGAGCCATTCATTCATGCATTACTATGAGTGTTGAGCCATTCATTCATGTATTACTATGAGTGTTGAGTCATTCATTCATGTATTACTATGAGTGTTGAGCCATTCATTCATGTATTACTATGAGTGTTGAGTCATTCATTCATGTATTACTATGAGGGTTGAGCCATTCATTCATGTATTACTATGAGTGTTGAGCCATTCATTCATGTATTAATGTTGAGTCATTCATCATGTATTACTATGAGTGTTGAGTCATTCATTCGTATTACTATGAGTGTTGAGCCATTCATTCATGTATTACTATGAGTGTTGAGTCATTCATTCATGTATTACTATGAGGGTTGAGCCATTCATTCATGTATTACTATGAGTGTTGAGCCATTCATTCATGTATTACTATGAGTGTTGATTCATTCATTCATGTATTACTATGAGTATTGAGTCATTCATTCATGTATTACCATGCACGTTGTGTCATTCATTCATGTATTACTATGAGTGTTGATTCATTCATTCATGTATTACTATGAATGTTGAGTCATTCATTCATGTATTACTATGAGTGTTGAGTCATTCATTCATGTATTACTATGAGTGTTGAGTCATTCATTCATGTATTACCATGCACGTTGTGTCATTCATTCATGAATTACTATGCGCATTGTGTCATACATTCATGTATTACTATGGGTGTTGTGTCATTCATTCATGAATTACTATGGGTGTTGTGTCATTCATTCATGTATTACTATGCGCATTGTGTCATACATTCATGTATTACTATGGGTGTTGTGTCATTCATTCATGTATTACTATGCGCGTTGTGTCATTCATTCATGTATTACCTTGCACGTAGTGCCATCCATTCATATATAACAGTGATATGTATATAACTCGTGACTTAGATGTCAACGTTTATGTCACTCTGACGTGCAATTTGTCACGTGCCTTTTGTGACAGTTTTCCATAGCTTATAAAATATGTCATCGATCATAAAGCACAAGTGACATGATGTCACGCACATACACCACATGCAACATACAGTCGTAAGTAAATATAAGAAGATCGGCTTAACATTGTTTCCTCTGCTAGAATATTCTCACTTAAAGTGGATATATCCAGTTAAGACTGGTTCTGGATTATTGCATAGGGTCCAACATCCATCATTTGGAAGAGGGAATCAACAGTCCCTGCACAGTGTAAATTAAAATGGCATTTTATCACTGACACGAGATGTACAAGCAACATGCTGTCACTGACACGAGATGTACAAGCAACATGCTGTCACTGACACGAGATTACAAGCAACATGCTGTCACTGACACGAGATGTACAAGTAACATTCTGTAACTGACACGATGTGTACAAGCAACATACTATAACTGACATGAGGTGTACAAGCAACATACTGTAACCGACACGAGGTGTACAAGCAACATACTGTCACTGACACGAGGTGTACAAGCAACATATTGTCACTGACACGAGGTGTACAAGCAACATACTGTCACTGACACGAGGTGTACAAGCAACATACTGTCACTGACACGAGGTGTACAAGCAACATACTGTAACCGACACGAGGTGTACAAGCAACATACTGTAACCGACACGAGGTGTACAAGCAACATACTGTCACTGAAATCCCCTGCTGAAAAGGTTGCTTCCTTTGGAAGACTGAAGCTGTTGTGAGGAACAGTGTGTTGTTGTTGCTGATATGAGAACTATGAGATGGCAACTTAGATCAGCGGTACGCCAGCCTTTTCTAAAAAATAATTCCACCATTTAAAAAAAATTGTGCAGACTCTGTAGACTAGTTACACACTGATAGAAATGTAACGTAAATGAAAAAGACTATATTGAAAAGTAATAAAGTAAATGTTTAAAATTCAAGCAAATGTGTGTATAGACACAGACAGACAGACAGACAGACAGACAGACAGATAGATAGATAGATAGATAGATAGATAGATATAGATAGATAGATAGAGATAGATAGATAGATAGATAGATAGATAGATAGATAGATAGATAGATAGATAGATCATGGTACAGCTTGAAACTCACATAGAGTATCATGTCTAAATGTAGCAAAGCCATGATACCGACCTACACCAAGAGCAACTGATTTTTTTTATTTTGAGTTGTGCATTTGGTAGTTAGTCACGTGACGATGACGTCATACAAAAAACGTCATTCCGGCCATCTTGTGACGCATGAGTCATTGACGAACAGACAGAGCAGAGACAGGTTCAGAGTGCTCCCTGGCTCGCCAGATTTGAATCTGTGAATTGCTGAACATGCCTTAAAAAACTATATGATTTACTCTCTCATTTAGTGTATATTTTCAGTATATAATATGTACGGTTATTTAAAAAAATAGTTTTCAAACCACACCATGATTTCAAGGACATGGTGTATACACACACATACAAACATTCTCTTTTTTTAAAATTGAAATAAACAAAACCTTGTAATGTCACTGAAGTGTCTGACGTCAAGCAACAAACACGTTTACACTGCCGTTATTCGCATGTGATGTCTTTACAGGAGTGATTCTCATCAGAGAGGAATTTCAAGGTTGGGGAAGAGCTTTTTTTTTTTTCAATTGTAGGAAGCATGTTGGAATTTTATTTTCCCTATAGAAAAAGACGATACTGATAGCTGAGAACCAACAAGACCTGCACAATCTCTTGGATAAAGTCACTGAAGAAAGAGAACAGAACGGCCTTACTTTAAACATAAAAAAAAAAACAGAGACTGGTTATATCTAAGAAACAGAATCCACCAAAATGCAGCATCAATATAATGGAACTATTGTAAAGAAAGTTCAGAAATTCAAATACCTTAGAGCAGTAATAACTTCAGATGGGAAATGCAGAACAGAAATTAGGAATAGAATAGGTCAAGCAAAGACTGCATTTCAGAGAATGAGAAACATATTGTGCAACACATCCTTATCAATGAATGTTAGAAAACGAGTCCTAACATGCTATATTGAACCTGTCTTGATATATGGAAATGAATCATGGCAAGTCTGCACAAAAATCATTGGAAGCAGCAGACATCTGGTTTATTAGAAGAATGTTGCGAATCCCTTGGACAGCAAAAATAACTAATGAAGAATGTATGAGAAGAGCTGGAGAGACAAACAATTTTGTCAAAAGGATAACAGATAGGCAATGTACTTTCATAGGATATGCAATGAGAAAAGGGGCCATTAAAAGTATTACAACATGTAGACGGAAGAACAGCCGGGGAAGACCAAGAGAAATGATACTGGACAGTCTGACGGGATGGTGTGAGAGGAGATCACCAACTGAGCTGATGGCCTGCATGAAGGATCGGGTACTCTGGAGAAGCATAACAGCCAACGCCAGTCGGCACAGTACATGATGATGATGATGGTGGTGGTGGTGGTGGTGGTGGTGGTGGTGGTGGTGGTGGTGGTGGTGGTGATGAGAAAAAGAATGTAAAACTGCAAACATCTTTTTCTGGATGATGATTTAATATACAAGGTAGGATCTAATCTGAAAAGAGATGTCTGGGATCTGTAACTTGGGGGATTAGTGGTGGTGGGGGGGATAGTGCATTTGTTAGCCTACAAGGTTCTCATGTCAAGAATATGAGTTCTAGCAAGGTGGGGGGGGGGGGGAAATAGTGCATTTGTTAGCCTACAAGGTTCTCATGTTAAGAATATGAGTTCTAGCAAGGTGGGGGGGGGGGGGGGGCAAGAAAAGGATGACTATAATTTTATGGGTAAAAGATAACGAATAACTTAACTATCGAAACGAAATACTAGAAACAGAGTGTACATATTCAGATAATGTGAATAAAAGATTTAGAACTGTAATGCCTATATTCAAATAGTGTGGATGAAAGATTTAGAACTGTACTGCCTATATTCAGATAGTGTGGATGAAAGATTTAGAACTGTACTGCCTATATTCAAATAGTGTGGATGAAAGATTTAGAACTGTACTGCCTGTAATCAGATAGTGCGGATGAAAGATTTAGAACTGTACTGCCTATATTCAGATAGTGTGGATGAAAGATTTAGAACTGTACTGCCTATATTCAGATAGTATGGATGAAAGATTTAGAACTGTACTGCCTATATTCAGATAGTGTGGATGAAAGATTTAGAACTGTACTGCCTATATTCAGATAGTGTGTACATATAGTGTACATATTCAGATAATGTGAATAAAAGATTTAGAACTGTAATGCCTATATTCAAATAGTGCGGATGAAAGATTTAGAACTGTACTGCCTATATTCAGATAGTGTGGATGAAAGATTTAGAACTGCACTGCCTGTATTCAGATAGTGTGGATGAAAGATTTAGAACTGTACTGCCTGTATTCAGATAGTGTGGATGACAGATTTAGAACTGTACTGTCTATATTCAGACAGTGTGGATGAAAGATTTAGAACTGCACTGCCTGTATTCAGATAGTGTGGATGAAAGATTTAGAACTGTACTGCCTATATTCAGATAATGTGGATGAAAGATTTAGAACTGTATTGTCTGTATTCAGATAATGTGAATGAAAGATTTAGAACTGCACTGCCTATATTCAGATAATGTGAATGAAAGATTTAGAACTGCACTGGATGTATTCAGATAATGTGAATGAAAGATTTAGAACTGTACTGCCTGTATTCAGATAGTGTGAATGAAAGATTTAGAACTGCACTGGACGTATCCAGATAATGTGAATGAAAGATTTAGAACCGCAGTGGACGTATTCAGATAACGAGAACGAAAGATTTAGAACCGCACTGCATGTATTCAGATAATATGACTGACGATTCTGGATTGCAGTGTTTATTCAGAAGGCGTGAAAGAAAAATGTTAAACTGCAAACAAATTGTGAAAAATTCAAAGTTGTATTATGTGTATTTAGATAGTGGAAATGAAAGATTTAGATGTTTTTTTTTAAAGACGACGAAAACAACAGGTCGTGACCCGGTGGTACGGCAAACCAGGTCAACCCGTAACGAGATGTGGACCATGCCCCCGGCATTCAATGTGCAGGGCAGGCCTCGGGCATCTCGTTTAGTTCAAAAATAACGAGGCTTTTGTTTTAACCAAAGGGCATGTTGATCAGGGTACCTGCCATAAGGACACTTTAACCTCAGCCACTTTGATCTTAGCCAAAAGGCCGAGAAGATTTAGATTTTGATACGCATATTCAGATAATCCGATTTAAAAACTGAAGTTGGTAATAGGTATAGTTTAAATTGACGTTAGAAATAGGTATAGTTTAAATTGATGTTGGAAATGGGTATGGTTTAAATTTATGTTGGAAATGGGTATAGTTTAAATTGATATTGGAAATGGGTATGGTTTAAATTGATGTTGGAAATGGGTATAGTTTAAATTGATGTTGGAAATGGGTATGGTTTAAATTGATGTTGGAAATAGGTATGGTTTAAATTGATGTTGGAAATGGGTATGGTTTAAATTGATCCTGGAAATGGGTATAGTTTAAATTGATGTTGGAAATAGGTATGGTTTAAATTTATGTTGGAAATGGGTATAGTTTAAATTGATGTTGGAAATGGGTATGGTTTAAATTTATGTTGGAAATAGGTATAGTTTAAATTTATGTTGGAAATGGGTATGTTTAAACTGAAATTGGGAACAGTTTTAGTTTTAATTCAGGTTGGAATATGTATATTTTAAACTGAGGTTGGGAATAGGTATAGTTTAAATTGATGTTGAGAATAGGTATAAGTTAAAAATGCGGAGGATGAAAGATTTACAGCTGATGTGTATACGCGTATTCAGTGAGAGGATTACAGGACTTTAAGGTAGAAGCAGGCGACAGGAGAAGAAATGTAGGTCGACCAACCAGTTTCACCTTGTGCTCCCACACAGACACTGACGTACAGGCTGCCCTGTCATCCAGGCAGGAATCATCCATCATCCAGTTGTACTTGCTCAACAGCGCTGATGTGTCTAACATTAGCTCTGATCTTTGAATGTGAAGGAATGTGCGTTCATTACGAAGAAAAAAGGTGAATATAATTTAGTACGAACATCCAAATGTAAATTTACTCGAACCGGCCAGTTAAATCGACACAGAAGATCTTATTATCATGACATACTCTCTGAAATAATGAAAGACAGTTTTACCTACAAAAAAGAACAGACTTTATTCTACAATTTAAAAAGATAATATAGAACTGTTTCAATTTTTGTCTTCACCAGACAAACACAGCTAAAGAGGAGTTCTAAAATAATATATATTTAGAAATACAGACCAACTGTTTTTGTATAAATTTCTATGAAACATTTCTATATAACCCACCTGAGCGAGTCTCATTTTCCCTATTTTGTGTTTCCCACATTTTCCATGAGTAAAGCAAAAAGTTGAAACGTCATGCATGCATTTTTTTTAAAGAAAGTAAGTATTCTTTTATCCTTTTTTTTAGGAAAGTAAGTATCCTTTTATCCTTTTTCTGCCTTTAAATCAGTTGTTTCAGAGATTCACTGCCTGACGTACGTACACTTTTACAAAATCAAAGCTCCAGATGTCGACCTACATTTACATAGTGTAGTGATCTAGGGGCCATATACTTTAACGGAAAGAAGATGAAAGAAGGACAGAAGAAAGGGAAATGAATTCCAGGTTCAATTAAAGGTCATGTTAATGTCATTTTATACATTTTTTTTTCAAGTGTGGGAATAGATGCTTGGGAGAAGGAAACAGAGTTAGTATATAATTTATGTTTACTGTCCATCTTGGCCTGCGCTTCTTGGCAGACGATGGGGTCTTGAAAGTGTAGGGCACCACAGATTTTGACTGGTTCGTTTCTCTCTCTCTCTCTCTCTCTCTCTCTCCTCTCCCTCTCTCTCCTCTCCCTCTTCCCTCTCCCTCTCTCTCCCTCTTTCCCTCTCCCTCTCCCTCTTTCCCTCTCCCTCTTTCCCTCTCCCTCTCTCTCCCTCTTTCCCTCTCCCTCTTTCCCTCTCCCTCTCTCTCCCTCTTTCCCTCTCCCTCTCTCTCCCTCTTTCCCTCTCCCTTTTCCCTTCATCTTGGCCTGCGCTTCTCAGCAGACGATGGGATCTTGAAAGTGTAGGGCACCACAGATTTTGACTGGTTCGTTTCTCTCTCTCTCTCTCTCTCTCTCTCCTCTCCCTCTTTCCCTCTCCCTCTCCCTCTTTCCCTCTCCTTCTCTCTCCCTCTTTCCCTCTCCCTTCCCCTCCCATCTCTCTCCCCCCTTCATCTTGGCCTGCACTTCTCTGCAGACGATGGGATCTTGAAAGTGTAGGGCACCACAGATTTTGACTGGTTCGTTTCTTCTTTCCCCCCCCCCCCCCCCCATCTTGGCGAAAAATGCTAATCAGCCACGATAAGATTTACCGGCATTTTTACTCATTGGGGGGAGGGGGGAATTTAAACACGGACCATCGCCATGGGAGGCAAGTGCACTACAAACTGCACTGCTCAAAGTCATAAGGACTCGGACAAGTTTGGTAAGAACTGAACTGAAAAACACAAACAGGATCTAGAAAACAAAGCAAAACAGAACAAAAAAAAATAAACAAAAAAAAAACCCAGAAACTTTCGCACCGGTTGTCAAACTGTCGCTCCCTGTAGTCACGTGATCCTTACCACACACACACACACATACACACACAGAGAACACACACATGCACAAACACACACACACGCACTCACACCAAATTGCCATTTGTCAGAAGGTCACACGGTAAAGTGGAGAAATTGCTTCCTCTCGTCTCTACTTAAACGTGTGAGTTTTTCATTATTTTCTTTAGTATTCTCCTATAATGAAGTGAGAGAGAATATACGGTAAAATATCAACAAGGTTAGTAAATTCATAAAACTAGATAGGACAGTTCCCAGTTGAAAGACTGACGAAAAGTATGGAGAGCTCGTTCAAGTCTAATCTAAACTGCCGTACTTTTATCTGAAAAACTAATCATGGCTTACCTGAGATAAATCATTTTCTAACGTTGTTTAATAGATCGAGAAATCTTTGAAGTCTCGTTCTCAAAGTAACAACTTTCATCACCTGACTGCAAGTCCAGCGTCGCTGCAATAAACAAATGAGAATATTCGTTCATCAGCAAATGTCTGCTCCGGTTGAAATTAACTGTACATGCGAAGGTGGATTATTTAGAAACCCAAAATCTACATATCAGATCGTCGGACCAATCTTTATATTAGGTGCTAGGACTTGCTGCTTGTGTGATAAATTTACAAAGATAGGACCAGTCTTTATATTAGGTATTAGGACATACTGATTGTGTGACACATTTACAAAGATAGAACAAGTCTTTATATTAGGTGTTAAGGTTTGCTGATTGTGTGATAAATTTACAAAGATATGAAACTGGTTTTTTATACTGTAAAATACAATTCATTTGTTTGAAAATGAGCGTTTAGATTTGTCAGTTATGCAAAATGTAATAGTTTGATAAGACTGAGCGTGTATGAGACGTACATAAGTCAAGTTGTTTATTTTGCAGAAGTTTTTTCATGTATGTTAAGTGTATGGGGCGGGTTGTTTACGTATTTTTGTGTATGTGAGAATATTTATCCTTTATACTCAAGGGCATTTGATTGTGTACGACACCAGAAACTTTGGGAAATAATGGAAAAAAAGGAATTTCCAACACATTTGATACAATTAACATCACTGCTGTATCTAGACTAACGAATAGAAAGTATGAGAATGTATAAATGAAAAACATACAACATCCGATATTTCGGTGTGAGCCTTATTCGAGGATACATACAAAACGAGACAATGTATGTATCCTCGAATAAGGCTCACACCGAAATATCGGATGTTGTATGTTTTTCATTTATACATTCTCATACTTTCTATTCGTTTTTTTTCTCACCTTACTCACTCCCTCCCTCACTTTGTAAAACTGCACCATACACCTTTGTCTACCTTATTTATTTAAACCAGTTTTACTGCAGTCGCCATCCCTTTTATCTAGACCAATAGATAGCAGTAAGAATAAATGGTGAAACAACATCTTGGTTTGACATATAACAAGGGCTCCGTCAGGGGTGCATATTGTCATTTTAGTTATTTAACTTGTATACTGAAAATATAATGAGGAATGTTAGAGAAGATGTAGACAAAGAACATTACGATGCCATAACAATTGGAGGTTACGAAATACCAGAGATTAGATATGCTGATGGCACAGTATTACTGTCCACAACACAAAAAGGAATGGAAAAGCTAATTATGTCAGTCTGTAAGAACAGTGAAGAGCAAAACTTCTATCTTAATGCAACAAAAACTAAATTGATGACAACTGACAAAACAAATAAGGCAGCTGAAATATGTATCAATGAGGAAAAACTAGAAGAAGTGGAGAGTTTTTAATATCTTGGGTCACTGCTAACTAATAATGGAGATAAAGTAAGGGAAATTAAAAGGAGGACATCTATCGCTCTTCGGAAAGTAAAAAAAACTAAAGAATCTGTGTTGAGGAACGGGACAGAACTACAAAAAGTAAGATTTTTAAGGTCATGCATCTTTCCCATCACAACATATGCCTGTGAGACCTGGACACTTAAAACAAAACAGCTGAGAAATACATAAATGCCTTTGAATGTAAATGCTACAGAAAAGTTCTTCAAATATCGTGGACACAAAAAAGAACAAATATATCTATACTACAAGAACTTAATATTGAAGAAGGCTGGCTATTAAAGAGGATTAAACAGATCAAACTTCAATATTTTGGACATAGTAAACGTCATGACAATCTAGACAAAACCGTCATGGAAGGGTACATAATGGGAAAAAGAAAGAGAGGAAGACCAAGGCGAAGATGGCTTCAAGACATCATTGATGATCTGCAAATGGATGCATCAGCAGCAAGCCATCTTGCTCACAACCGAGAGGCCTACAGGAGAGCTGTTTGGGAGTCAAAGTTCCGCAAGGGACATGCAAATGAATGAATGAAATGGCCAAGCATGTGAAGGATAGGAGACTGTGATATCAGAATTTAACGAAACTGGCCAAGCACGTAAAGGATATGAGACTGAAAGATCTCAAACACGTAGCAAGAAAAACCTGGAAAATAAAATAATTAAAACTATTTTTTTTTAAGCCAGCCTAAATTCTTTGGACATATCTTGAAAGGACAAAGTTGAAAACCTGACAAACACTTTACAAAATTCAAGGGAAAAAGAAACAGGGCGGAAAATGGGGAAGTAAACTTTCTGAATGTGCTTACCCAGCGGCGTAGGAAGAGGGAGACAATCGATGCTAGTATAATCAGCAATGCTCACACAAAATGAAAAAAACACGATGATGATCGAAAGTGCTTGTGTCCTGTGGTGGCTCTTCGCAGTTTGAGGTGTGAACAGGAACGCGTTAACGTGTCAAATGAACAACAGTGTCGTTAATGCTTTCAAGATGGAGGTCGGTTCAGTGTGCCGAGCTACTGAGCTTAGTGCTATGGCACCAGAGCTGTGAGCTGTGAACTTCGCATATACAGCATTGATGAATCTTCGTTATGTCTACTCGGCTAATAATGAACTATAGTGCTCTTTTGTGTTTAATAGTTCGGTTTGGCGTCTTGGCTATGGAGTTCATGCCGAAAGCAACGCTGACTAGTCTCGCATTTGGACTGCTGTGTTTTCTAAAATGGCATCATCACTGGGTGGATCATTATCAAGGACTAATATGAATGACCGTTCATTGTTCCGTGCGATATTCACTGGCACAGGTGGTGGAGCGATTATGGGATATCTTGTTTGCGATGATACCGAGAACCTAGTCAAAGTCAAAGCACGATAATAAACGACTACTGGCAGGGAACCCGACGAATTTCCCGAGTGGTTAGTGCCCTTGTCTCTCACGCGGGGATAGGTGGTTCAACTCCGACAGAAGTTGTCCCTGTCACCCAGTTGTAGAAATGGGTACCTAGCACCTTCTGAGGGTATTAAAGGTGGTCACATGTGATTCAATTCACACCACCCTCTAGTGGTTACATCTAGGAAAATATAAGCACCGAAAGCAAGTCCCTAAGTCCCTATAGAGGGTGAAAAGATCTCGTTTAACCCAATGGTCCTTTATTTGTTGTATATAAATTCACGAAAATAACCTACATTTGCAAGACAGTTCAGTAAACTTTGTTGCTTGAAGGCAATGACGTCTGGGAATCTGTGACTTTCATCTCGACATTTGTCTGCCTTGAATCTAAATTATTTATCACAGAAAGTTCCCCTGCATAAATTACAATTTTTTTCTACAATTTCATAGCTGCTTAAGTGTCCCGGCCGGCAAAAGAATATACGATTCTCTACTACTTTACAATCTCGGGGATGTAGCAGGAAGATGGCAAAGGAGGGAAAAAGTGACAAGCTATGACAAGCTAAGATAAATGGTGGGGTGATCGCCCAGGCGTTACTCCCAACCATCAACCTACATTCCACGTCATCTGTGATGGATGGGTCACGATTAAAGAATTTTCTTATGGTCTCTAGCTTTGCCCCGAAGGCATATGTGTAGCCAGTAGAAATATGGCCCTTCTGGCACGTCAGACACTAAAAAGTGGCAGAGCAGGACGACCAGCGAAAAATGCCTAGACTGACGGATGGGCACAGATTAAAGAACTTCTTAAGTCTAAACTGTGTTGACGCTTGAGCTTGGATTGGGTCGAGGGATGTACATTTGGGGTTGGGTTGAGGGATGTACGTTTGGGGTTGGGTTGAGAGATCTAGATTCACACAGAGAGTTCACTTGAGAAACGGCTTGAGCGTTTGCCAGAATGGCCGTGTGTTTTATATTTATCGTCCCTCGCTTTCACTAAACTCCTTTCCCCTGCCATAACAAGTCAAGATTTTTTTGTATCTGCCTATATTCATTTATATTTACGTTTTATACGTACATACTCCAAGGGACGCCATGATAAGATCCAGAATTCTCTGGCGTAAAACGTGAAGCTCTAGTAAGACTTGATTCTGAAAGGAAAGAAAAGGTAGGGTTAGAATCGAAAATTGACAAGAACTTTAGACATGAAAGAAAAAAAGAGAGTAAGATAATCACGAACGGAACTCTGGACTCCAGCAAAGCGAGAAACTACTCTGTCAACAAGCAAACAGCGCCCAACCACTCGGCCACAACAGACTCTGGTAAAAAGTTCTCAAGGTATTCAGTTGTCAAATTTTGCTCTATGCTTTGTCATCTATAACAGAAACGAGGCCATATGAGCCTGTAACAGAGAAAGGGTAGTGGAGCCTCACCATATGACAGGTCCAAAATGAGTCATTTCAGAATCACTGAATCTTTGAACTTTGTAGACTAACCTTGAAGTGCTGTGCCACGTACTAATAAAAGCACAACAGTTATTTGTGGAAAGCGCGACATTTGTGAAGTTTGTCTCAGGCCAGATCCAAACTGTAGTTTAGTTGTTTTATGTAAATTTGGCGAGTTAGGAGTTGTCTGACTGTGCAGTGAAGGAGGCGGATTCTGAAAGTGTTTTGAAAGAGAGAGAGAGAGAGAGAGAGTGTGTGTGTGTGTGTGTGTGTGTGAGGAGATGATTACAAATATTATAAGACTACGACTTGTCATGAAGAAAGATAGATCATAATAAAAAGAGAACGATGATCTTTTCGATGTAAATATTTCATAATACTTCTCCAAGCTGGAGACAGTCACTTGTGAGGGGGATTAACCTGGATCTTCTGTCCATGGCATGCCGATGTGCATGGAGATGAGTTGGTTAACAGACTGGCTGGACAGGCTGAAATACATGTGAGCCTGAGATGAACAAGGAGGACATACTTATAATCAACAACCAACAATTTGACAGGATCCGTTAGTAGACAAACGTTTCAATGGATGTTAGGGTACGCGGAGCAACATGGATGAGACTGTCCTGAATGTGATAATGCCGTATTCTGATTTATAAATCTGAGACTGGAGATCAACATAATAAACAAAGCAGTAGAACATAGTATGTGGCAACACTGGGTAAAGCTGGGGCGACCATCCACAAACCAGCACGTCACAGGTGGCGGATGGTGAAAGTCCTTCAGATATGGAGGATCCCTGTGAATAAGGATTTACCCAAATAAGCAGGCGCGGACCAACTGGCGGTAGACTCAGAGAGCGAAGTGGGATAGTAGGTGGCTATACTACTCCTATAAAGTGCCTCAGGTGCTCAGTGAAGGGAACACCAGGCGGGTAAGAGGCGCCTTAAAACCTCTCGTTCCCGCTGCCTTGTGGGCAGGACAGGGAGTCCGAAGGCTAGCGGAGAGTCCGTACACAAACTGACAGAAGGCAACGGGAAACCACTGTTGTAGCTCCGAAAAACAATTATGCTTATTCAGAGTAACAGATTTGTCATGAACGACGTTAATGGATGTTCCTCTGGAACAGCCTCGTCCGGTAAGGCAGCTCACGAGCCACAGATGAGGCCAGATCGTCATCAAGCTACTGGTGACAAAACTAACAAGTTCAAAATAACAACATGGAATGTTAGAACTTTATTACAGGCTGGAAATTAGAAAATGTAAAGAGGGAATTGGAAAGGATGAAGATCAACATATTAGGAATGAGTGAAGTTAGATGGATAGGTGTAGGGAAGATAAACTCTGATAAATATACAACAATATATTAAGGAAGTGAGAAACATGAACGAGGAGTAGGAATAATATTTGACGAACAAACAGCAAAGACAATTGTAGGATATTTGAACAAAAGAGAGAAACATCATACTGAATAAAGAACTACTTAAAAATGACCAAGAACTACGAGAACAATACAAAGTTATTATAACAAATAGATATAATACAATAGCAAAGATAAATAGTATAGATGAACAATGGGCAATGTTAAGAGATTCTATACACCAAATTGTTAAGGAGATAATACCACCGAAAAAAGAAGCCCCTAAAAATAAATGGATGACAGACGACATCTTAGGACTGATGGACAAGAGGAGGAGGAGTAAAAATAACCAAGAAAAATACAGCAAGATAAATAAAGAAATAAGACGCTCTTGCAGAAAAGCAAAGGAAGTGTGGTTAAATGAACGGTGCAGACAGATAGAGAACTCTCGTAATAAAGACAGCAAAAACATGCACAAACGAATTAGTGAATTCACAGGCAGGAAAACAAATATACCACAGGATGCCTGAAATCAAAAGAAGGTAAAATGTTAATGGGAAAAGAAGACATTGTGGACAGAGTATACCGGTAAGCTATATGGAGGAGAAAGACCAGAAATAACACCAGATACAGAAAACTGTGAGGGACCACCAATACTTGAAAATGAAATCATAGATGCCATCAAACACATGAAGAAAGGAAAAGCGACTGGGCTTGATAATATAACAATAGAAGAAATAGAGGCTCTAGAGGAGACAGGAATAAAAATAATAACCAAGTTACTGAACGATATTTACAACAGTGGTTATATGCCCAGTGATCTACTTAAATCCACGTTTATAGCACTACCAAAGAAACCAGGTGCAAAGGAATGTGATGACCACCGGACTATCAGCCTCTCATGTCACATAACAAAGCTACTTCTGAGAATCATTATGAGAAGAACAAGGAAAAAAATAAAACTGAAAATAGCAGATGAACAGTTTAGATTTGTTGAAGGAAAGGGAACACACAATGCCATTTATGCTTTACGAACACTAACAGAAAGAGCTTTAGAAGTACAGAAAGAACTCTACTTATGCTTCTTTGATTACGTCAGGGTATTCGACAAGGTGAAACATAATGAAATTATTAAAATGCTTCAGGACATCGATATAGATGGCAAAGACCTGAGGATTGTAAAACATCTATACTGGCAGCAAGAAGCAGCAATTCGAGTTGAAAATAGAACTGGAAAATATCAACCTATAAAACAAGGGGTGCGATACGGATGTGTTCTATCTCCAGACCTTTTTTCTCTGTACAGCGAGAATATTCTAAGAACGATCATCACAGAACCAGGCATACAAATTGGAGGATACAATATTAACAACTTTCGGTATGCTGACGACACATTACTGATAGCTGAGAACCACCAAGACCTGCAAAATCTCTTGGATAAAGTCGCCAAAGAAAGTGAACAGAAAGGCCTTACTTTGAACATAAAAAAGACAGAGACTATGGTTATATCTAAGAAACAGAATCCACCAACATGCAGTATAAAATTAAATGGAACTATTCTAAAGCAGTTGCAGAAATTCAAATATCTTGGAGCAGTAATAACTTCAGATGGAAAATGCAGAACAGAAATTAGGAACAGAATAGGCCAAGCAAAGACTGCATTTCAGAGAATGAGAAACATATTATCCAACACATCCTTATCAATGAATGTTAAAATGAGTCATAAAATGCTATATTGAACCTATCTTGTTTATGGAAGTGAATAATGGACAATAGGTAGGTCTGCACAAAAATCTTTGGAAGCGCAGAAATGTGGTTTATTAGAAGAATGTTGCGAATACCCTGGACAGCAAAAATAACTAATGGAAAATGTATGAGAAGAGCTGAAGAGACAAAAAATCTTGTCAAAAAAGATAAAAGAGAGACAATGTACTTTCATAGGACATGCAATGAGAAGAGGGGGCATTGAAAATATTATAACAACAGGAAAAATAGAAGAAGATCAAGAGGAAGACCAAGAGAAATGATACTGGACAGTCTGACGGGATGGTGTGAGAGGAGATCAGCACCTGAGCCTAGGGCATGCATGAAGGATAGTGTACTTCATCTTCTTCTTCGTTCGTTTCTACCACCAAGACCGCCCCGTGATCCTACTGAACTTACACCTGTGGTCCTCCATAGGTCTCGTGGTTCCCCCATGTGGTTCCGAAAAGGACCACACGAGAACCCCGATAGGACCACAAGAGGTTCAGAGTATCGCACGGCTTGAGCTATATTTTTCGTGGGTCTCAGAAGCGGGATTGCGTGACACCGTGGTTTTCGTTGCACCAGTTTAATCTTGAGTTGGACTTTCTCACCGGAAGACCTCGGCGTGTTTTGGGTATGAGTATATCCCCGCTGGGTGAGAGGTGGTAGCCCACCCAGGCCAGAGTTGGACCTTCTCACCGGAAAACCTCGACGTGTTTTGAGATACCCGTGTATCACCGCCGGGTGAGAGGTGGTTGCCCATCTAGTCCAGCGTTGGACTTTCTCACAGTAAAACCTCAGCGTGATTAGGATACATATACATCCCCGCCGGGTGAGAGGTGGTTGCCTATCTAGACTGCCCTGGTCCAGTGTCTCCAGCATTTTGTGGTCGTGGCCGCTACCCTTCCTAGTTGTGACCAGGACGGAGCTTTTGTCCAGGAGGATAAATCCTCACCACTAGTGACTTCCACCCATGGGTTGAGCCGGTTTAGGCATATTATCCCAGTATAGGCGTGTTTAGAACATGACCGACCTCTAGAGCAGAGGTACCGTGACATGTGTAGCCATCGAGTTTCACCCCTAGTGTAAACCGGTTTAGGCATATTTCACCAGTATGGGTGTATTTCGGACGTGGCCGGCCTCTAGAGCAGAGGTGCCGTTGTATGATTAGCTCTCGCCACGAGATTGCTGGACATACCGATTAAGCTTCAATTTATCCTTTCCATCACCTTTTCACATCGGCGCCACACGGCAACCATGATTGTTTTTCCACATTTTCTTCCTTGGTCCGGAGAAGCTTCACTGCACGCGCGGCATCCGAAGAATCTCGCCAGCAGTGTCTTAACCTGCAGGCATTTCGCCCGATATGAGTGCACTTAGGATGTGGCCGACCCCAAGACCAGAGGTGCCGTTATTTGACTACTGTTTACTTCGTTTATTCCTTTCTTTCACCTTTTCCACAGTGGTGCCGCACGGCAACCCCATTTGCACCTTTCTTCACTGGGCAGGAGGAGCCCCACTCCACGCACGGCAGCTGAAGAATCTCCCCAGCAGCGAATGATGATGATGATGATGATGATGATGATGATGATGATGATGATGTGGCAACAACTCTCTATGTCAGCTTGTTATTGTTAATATGATAATTTAACATTGGGTGTAAGAGTTCTGATATGTCAGCTTGTTATTGTTAATATGATAGTTTAACTTTGGCTGTAAGAATTCTGATGGATCACCACATATTCTTCTTATCTGCGTTGAAAGGACTCTTGCACAAGACTGATCTTCGTCTGTCTAATGGTCAAGTTTCATCCTCGAGATTTGTATATAAACTGTGTTCACTGCTGTGAGACCATCAGAGATACAGTCAAAGTACAAAGACACATGATTCTGAAGATTGTTTACATCATCAACATGTAGACTTTACTCCTTGTAAACAAGATAATCTTGTTTTATAATTTCGACGCTGCAGACTTGTACATACGAGGGTCATACCGAGAGTCGTGAGCAAATTTTTTTTAAATCAGAATTTATATAGAGAGAAAATATAAATGTATCATCTTAATCTGCATTCTTGTCTTCACTTTTCAACATAATCTCTATTTCTCTGCACACATTTTTCCCATCGCTCTGAAAGTTTGAAAATACCCTCCTAGTAGAATTCCGTTCCAGCTGACCGACGGCACAGACGCACTGCTTTCTGGACGTTCTCTCCCGTGGGACCCAGCAGGCAGAATCTTTTCTAGAGCCTAGGGTTACAATCGTCTCCTGTGCTGCAGTGTGTTCTATTCCAAGATTGACAGCGATTTCAAAAACTGTGACACGTCTGTCTTGTTTAATGATGTCGTCAGCCCTTTCCACGTTGCGTTCAGTGGATGCAGTTCGAGGGCGACCGCTGCGAGGCATATCTTGGATGCTCGTGTTTCCATCTTTGAAATGTTTCACCCACCTCCTAACACTGCTAGCACCCATACACACATCTCCATAAGCAATTTGAAGTCTTTGGTGAATTTCAGCAGCGGGGATTTCCTCTTTAACAAGGAATTCAATAACAGCACGATGACGAAACAAAACTTCAGCACCCGCCATTTTGTTTCTGCTCTGCGTGGTCAAGTGACACATGATGGTGACGTCACGTGACCTCTACACGAAGTGTAAAGGATGCAGTTAAGGTGATCCATTTATATTTTCTCTATCTATAAATTCTGATTAAAAAAAAATTTTGCTCACGACTTTCGGTGTGACCCTCGTAGTTTAAATAAAGAACTGAACTGGAGTTGGAGTTTTTATCTTGTATGTCTACTACATGCTGTTCAAGTGTTGTCTTGCTTGGAAGTATTAAACTTCCACTAAACGGTCACATAAATCCATAAATTATTTCACTTTCGCACATAACGAATCATACACAGACATACATACACGGTCTCTTGCTAATGTCTGTGCGTGCATAACAACAACAGAATGCCCAGACACATGGGAAATTAAGCTTCTTTGGTATACAGAAGTAAATACCCTGATCATCATACGAAATAGGTGTATATTCCAGACAGAAGTCAATGTTTTGAGCACTATACTCAGCTCTATGCTTTTACATGAACACTAACAGCCAAGTACATGTTTTAGGAGAATACTAAATGAGACGATACGAGACCAAATAAGAAATGACACCATCAGGGCAACAGTTGGAGTAACACTAGTATTACATTATATCCAGAAACAGCAAGTCAGAAAGTTTGGCCATGTTACACGGCTACCGCCAGACAATATATCACATAAAACATTCACACTAAGATTTGTAGGTACCAGAGGAAGAGGCCGTCCACCCCGGAGATGTAGAGAGGAAATTACAGAAGCATTAAACATCTCATTATATGAAGCAAATCGTTGAGTCCTATCGAGACGTCTATTTGTTCCCTCAACACCGAAAGGTATATGGGGAAGGAGACAAAACATGACAAGACTCAACAGCTGTACAGGTAGACATGTGGCCCTTGCGAGAGAGATGAGGATGTGTAGGGCCCCGCTAGAGTTGTGGGCCCTGGTGTACTGTGCAGCGGTTTTCGCTGACCGCATGACTGGAATGGTCTGAACCCTCACTCTTTGAACACCTCACTGTGTAATGTTGCATGTTCTACGCCGGGGTGGTCCGTCTCCGGGGCCTTCCTGAGAGAGGGAAAGGGCCGGTACAGAACACAGGTTTACGGTGTGAACACAGAACACAGGTTTACGGTGTGAACGCAGAGCACAGGTTTACGGTGTGAACGCAGAACACAAGTTTACGGTGTGAACACAGAACACAGGTTTACGGTGTGAACACAGAGCACAGGTTTACGGTGTGAACACAGAACACAGGTTTACGGTGTGAACGCAGAGCACAGGTTTACGGTGTGAACGCAGAGCACAGGTTTACGGTGTGAACACAGAGCATAGGTTTACGGTGTGAACGCAGAACACAAGTTAAAAAGACACATGATTCTGAACATTGTTCACATCATCAACATGTAGATGTTTATGGTGTGAACACAGAACACAGGTTTACGGTGTGAACGCAGAACATAGGTTTATGGTGTGAATACAGAACACAGGTTTACGATGTGAACGCAGAGCACAGGTTTACGGTGTGAACGCAGAGCACATATTTATGGTTTGAACGCAGAGCACAGGTTTACGGTGTGAACACAGAACATAGGTTTATGGTGTGAACACAGAACATAGGTTTATGGTGTGAACACATAGGGCCTTGACTGTCCACATTACTGACCTTATTTTTCCGATCGACTTGATCTTCAAGCTCCACTTATTCCTACAACTTCCTCCCGTCGATCCTGCAACTTCCTTTTGTCGCTCCTACAACTTCCACTCGTTGATCCTACAACTTCTTCCTGTCGTTCCTACGACTTCCTCCCGTCGATCCTACAACTTCATCCCGTCGAACCTGCAACTTCTGGTCGTTCCTACAACTTCCTCTCGCCAATCCTACAACTTCCTTTCATTGTTCATACAACTTCCTCCGTTTGTTCCCACAACTTCCTCTCACCAATCCTACAACTTCCTCTTACCAATCCTACAACTTCCTTTCATTGTTCGTACAACTTCCTCCGTTTGTTCCCACAACTTCCTCTCACCAATCCTACAACTTCCTCTCAACAATCCTACAACTTCCTTTCGTCGATCCTACACCTTCCTACTGTCGTTCCTACAATGTCCTCTCTCTCTTTCCCCTTCGTTCCCATTTCTCTCCCTTCCTCGTCGTAACTGACAAAATAACACGTTTATAATTAGTGCTCTTCTCTCTGCCTGTATCTTTCTCTCTCTCACTCTTTCTCTCTCCCTATCCCTCATCCTGGGGTCTTTTACTAGCTCACTGTATTTGATGTTTTCATTTATAGTGATTAGTCTAGTCTATTTATCTTTACGCCCCCCCCCGCCCCTACTTCTCCCTGCTGACCGTGTATTGTCTCTCTCTTCCTGCCCCCCCCCCTCTTTTCATTTACTGGAGTATGTCTTCCGAAAATTTAAACAAAGATATTCTTTTACAAGTCACCGCAACACTCCCTGTCCTGCTTCATCGTACATACTACTCCTGATCTCTGTGACTGGTCCTAAATTATCTACTTTTACTACTTACGTCTATCTTCTTTGACTACTTGCGTCTATCTACCATTACTACTTACGTCTGTCTACCATTACTACTTACGTCTATCTTCTTTGACTACTTACGTCTGTCTACCATTACTACTTACGTCTGTCTACCATTACTACTTACGTCTATCTTCTTTGATTACTTAAGTTTGTCTACTACTTACGTCTACCAACCATTACTACTTACGTCTATCTACCATTACTACTTACGTCTGTCTACCATTACTACTTACGTCTACTGAAAACCCAGCATGATCGCTCTCTGAATGTAGGACCCTCTTTCTCCTTCCAGTGTCACGTGAGACATAATCTGACGTCATCTCTTTATTTTTGGGTTCTTTACTGTTCCGTTCTGTTACAGGCAGAAGTCAACACTTTGAGCACTATACGCAACAGTTGTATATTCCAGGCAGAAGTCAACACTTTGAGCACTATACACAACAGTTGTATATTCCAGGCAGAAGTCAACACTTTGAGCACTATACACAACAGTTGTATATTCCAGGCAGAAGTCAACACTTTGAGCACTATACACAACAGTTGTATATTCCAGGCAGAAGTCAACACTTTGAGCACTATACACAACAGCTGTATATTCCAGGCAGAAGTCAACGCTTTGAGCACTATACACAACAGTTGTATATTCCAGGCAGAAGTCAACACTTTGAGCACTATACGCAACAGTTGTATATTCCAGGCAGAAGTCAACACTTTGAACACTATACACAACAGCTGTATACACCAGACAGTTATATATAGTAAACAACATCTAAGACGACAGATAAAATAAAAGAATAAATGAAAGATTTCCAGTGTTTAAAAAAACATGCAGGAACAACGAGCACACAATTTACTCCAATCCGACATTCATTAAACTTTCGCCATCATCCGTTCTCGTATCTCTCTCCAGCTTTCTTTGACCAGAAGGCTCTAAAAATAAAACAGAATGATTATCTCCCCTTCAACATCATTAATGTGATGCTCCATTATTTTCATTCTATTTGTGTCATTTATGCTATTAATTCCTCTTTTCTTGGGGTAATTTCTAATGTTCTTACCACCGTCTCCCATTAGATTTGGAAAATTCTCATTAAGCATAGTCCTTCAGAATTCTTTAAACAGTTTAAACAGATTATACTTTTTTTTTCTTTGTAGCGACACATTAATAATGACAGAATAAATGAAAAGGCTAGTTTCCGGAGGGAAAATGTTTCAACTAGAGTCTACAGACATTATTATTATTATTATTATTATTATTGGCACTTGTTATTCTCTGAATGTATGCCATCTAATATGGTGCAGTATCAGTAGGTGCCGGAGCTCCTCTAGGCAGAACTAGCCGGTGTTATAAAACTGAAAACTGAAGCCCTTCCAGTGTGAATGAATTGAAGAAAGGATCTACTTCTGCAGAGTTGTCGAACAGATTGAACGGATGGAGCAGAGAGGCGAAGGTGCCTATATTTCCGACTGACAGATTTTGAACAAAGGCCGTCTGATATCTTTTTGATATCAGACCAAACTTTCACGCCTAAGGCTGAAGAAGGCTACCTGATATTACGGAAGCTTTCTGGATGGTATAAACTCTTATCACTAACAATGTGGATCCCATGGAAGAAAAAACAGATACCCTGTCTTCACTGGCTAGCAAAATAGGACTTGAAATTAACAAGGACAAAACAAAAATAATGATACTTCCTATTAATCAAAATGGAAAAATACACGTAGAAGGGACAGATGTCGAAGAAATCATTCAATTTGCATACTTTGGCAGCTACATAGACAGGAATGGTGACATCAGAAAGGAAGTTAGAATTAGAATTGCAAAAGAAGCATTGACCTTCAAAAATCTTGAGAACATATGGAATTCAAAAGTTATAAGCACAAAAACCAAGTTAAGACTATTCAATTCAAATGTAATATCCACCTCATTTATGCATGCGAAAGCTGGAAAACAACTAAAGAAATAGAAAAGAAATTAGACTCTTTTGAAAACAAATGCCTAAGGAAAAGACTCAGCATCAAGTGGAACGAATTCAAGAGCAATGCAGAGATAAGACAGATGACTGAACAACAACCAATTTCATGGGTGATCAGGAAAAGGACATGCAAATATGTTGGGCATGTGATGAGAAGAAACGATCAGAGAATCCCAAAACAAGCTATCAAATGGAACACTATAGACCGAAGAAAAAGAGGCAGACCACGTGAAAGTCTAAAGAGGACATTGTTAAGGGAGGCCAAATTAATAGGCATAAAATCCCTTGATGAGGTTGAAAGACTCGCCGAAGACAGGAAAAATTGGCGAACTACTTTGCGAGCCCTATGTGACGTTTAACGGCACTGGAAGGATATAAGCTATAAAATCTGGATGGTCGGTCGGTCATTTTTTTATCACAGAAGCTCAGCCAAGATTAAAAGAATTGTTATTAGAAGCCATTCTTTTACAGATGAGAGCCAGTGAAGAAAGATGGTAAAAGAAATTGAAATCAAACAAGTGCTAACCAAAAACCTCTCTCGGCCAACCATCAAATCATCTCTCAGAGTTCAGCTGAATGAATTAATATTTTCACCCAGATCGTAATAAAAGAAACAGATTAATCTTGTATCTTTTATGCTGAAAATATTCTCGGGCACCTGATGGGCCGACTGATAAATAAACGATATGATTTATAAGTTATTTATCAAAATCTTTCTTTCTACCAGCTGAGTGACTGGAACGAGTGGTTTACATATATAATACATGCATATATAACAACAATTGAATTTTTTAAAAAGAACAATAACAGAAGAATGTATCAATGAACAGAAGAACAATAACAATATATTTCTTTACAAATTACTACATCTCATTTAAAATGTCCAACTGTCTCATATTTGAAGGTTTTGTCCCGGGAATCGTATTACTTCGGTCAGGACGCCTAAATGTCCCCTTTTTTCATAACTCGTGTCCCATATTGTTCCGTATTCTCATCTTTGATCGCTACAGATACACCAAGAATTTAAAAAAATTATCTTAGGGAAATGTTAATTTGATTAGAATTCCCTCTGTATAGAAGTACAACAAGTAGATCCCACAGGGACATGTGTAATTAAAGTTACAAAATCTATCCTTTTCATTTAAATTGTGGGTTAAAATTAAAATTTCACTTCCTCATATATATATATATATAGTCTGTCCGTAGACAAATTCAAATTCAACCGAGAAATAACGAAAAAAAAATTATATGACTAAAATATCTTGGCTATATAAACTGACATGATACGATAATAAAATCATTAGTGAATAAAAGGTTGAAGAGAAACGACAACGACATAGAACAGTGTTCAACATCAAGATTGACTAGGACTCATCTAAGCCTAAAGACGTCCCGATTTTTAAAGAAAGAATTCACTGTCTCGAAAAATGCTTTTTGGGACACCTATTTGTCCCAGTTTTCGTTTTTTTTTTTCCCTTTCATATAAAAGAATTTTTTAATTCCAGTTCTTTTCTCTTCCTAAAATTCAGGTTGGCAGAACTGCTATACACACTTTAAAACAACAAAACAGCGGAAACTTAATTTATCTCAGACTCCGAGTTGGAATTGGTTGAATTCGTAGGTTTCGTGTTATTTCGTGTTTCATTCTTTTGTGTTGGAGAAAGAAACATTTTCTACGGGCGAAAATGTCATGTCTCCTCCGAGTCTCTGCGTCAAACGAAAACGAGGATCTGTATGCCGAAACAGTTAAGTTGCGACATCTTTTCAGTCCACTGTCTTATAGTTTACTTGTTTTTGGAGACTACAGTGACTACACGTTTTACACTTTTTTTTTTTTTTTGGGTAAGAGAAATATGTTTTATCATTATCCTTTCATAGCTCTGAAAATCGATGATGTGTCGTCTCTTCTTTGAGATTTTTAACCAGTGAATGGACGAAAATTCAGTGCTTTTCCACTGTTGTTGGTGTTGAGAGAAACCCATGTATATATATATATATATATATATATATATATATATATATATATGTGTATATATATATATATATATATATATATGTGTGTGTGTGTGTGTGTGTGTGTATGTGTGTGTGTGTGTGTGTGCAATAATTGCATGAAGTGTTTTCAAAATGCCAAAGAGAAAGTGTTGCGTTCAGGAAAGATATTCACAGGAATGGTCTTTCATAAAACGAGGAAGAAATGACCATAAATCAGAACCTAAAATGCGCAACGGAACAATGGATACAAAAGACCGTGTAGTAAAGGAAAAGCATAAATCAAACATGTATTCTGCAAGTACTTCTAAAAGACTGGGCAGTTATTTTGTGCTCAAATCTGCTGGGAAAAATCAGTACAAGCTGTGGAACTGACAATGTGCTATCATATAATGATATGTGTCGTTCATTTCAACGGATTGTACTACCAAGTTAAACTCTAACATTTTGAATGATTTCAAAAGACAGAACATGTGGCATTAGGGAGAACTAAAGCACCAGCAGTATTAAAATCCATTTTAACTCTTGACACTACCAATCAATTATCTGATGATTAAGCAAATGCCCAATATTTTGGTATTGCGACCGACGCTTGTAACCATGATGCCAGGAAAATTTTCCCATTGATTGTTCAGTACTTTAGTTCTTTAAATGGTTTGACCATGAAAGTGAATAAAAACTGAGTTTCTTAAAAAGTGAAAGTGCTTCTGAAATAAGCAGTTACTGTGTTAATGCATTAGAGTAAAACAGTATTGATAAATGTAAATGCATTGCGATCTGTGGCGACAGTGCAAATACGAATTTTGGTGGAGTACGACGAACTGGTAGGAACAATGTGTTCACAAAATTGAAGCGCGAACTAAATGAAAACCTTCTCTGTGTTGGATGCCCCGCCCACATACTGTGGTAAAGGCAGTATCTGGTGTTCTATCTGTAGATGTGGAAACTATAATAAATTGTTCAATTATTTCTAAATACCGCACTCATGGAGCGCCCGAAAGAATTTTGTGAATTTGTGGATGTAGAATATCACAAACTGCCGTACATAAGAAACAGCAAATAATACCTGGCAATTTTATTACGCATTATGCAGGTCTTTGAAATCAAAGAGAGAATTAAATCCATTGTAACTACTGCGCTTGCATCGTGTTCGTTAATCGTTAGTGATCGTTTGCTGTCACTTGCTCCAGCAATCTTCGGGAGACGGGAAGTAAACAAAAATCCGAAAAGTCCCGCAAACAGTCTTTACGTCTGGTGTCCAGCATCATCTTGTGACAGCTCCATACGAGATGATGAACTTCGCGGTATCACTTACTCTCACGTTGCTTTAGACTAGGGTTGCCAGATTCTGTACACGAAAAACCGGGGCATATTTTTCAGACTGACAGAAGATAAGCTATTGGAGTATCATCATTAATTACTAATAAACAACAGAAGACTTGTCCTAAAATCTAAGAATTTTGTTTTCAAACGTAAGATATTACGTTACATCATATTATCGATATCGCTCAGCTCAGAAGAGCAGAAACTATTGATATATTTCAGAAACTATTTATATATTTCATGTATGCATAACACCTATGTTTCATATTTTATACTCTGCATGAATTTTGAAATTAAAATAGCTCAAAATTAATTCACGGGATGTAGAACAAATTCAGACAGTCATTTGCATGTCCTTTGTGGAACTTTGCCTCTCAAACAAATCTCCTGTAGGCCTCTCGGTTGTAAGCAAGATTCCCTGCTGCTGATGCGTCCATTTGCAGATTATCAACGATGTCTTGCAGCCATCTTCGCCTTGATCTTCCTCTCCTAGTATTTACCTTCAAGACCCTACATTATCCTACAGTCCTGCTCCTAGTATTTACCTTCAAGACCCTACATTATCCTGCCGTCCTGCTCCTAGTATTTACCTTCAAGACCCTGCATTATTCTGCCGTCCTGATCCTAGTATTTACCTTCAAGACCCTACATTATCCTGCCGTCCAGCTCCTAGTATTTATCTTCAAGACCCTACATTATCCTGCCGTCCAGCTCCTAGTATTTACCTTCAAGACCCTACATTATCCTGCCGTCCTGCTCCTAGTATTTACCTTCAAGACCCTGCATTATCCTGCCGTCCCTATCCTAGTATTTACCTTCAAGACCCTACATTATCCTGCCATCCTGCTCCTAGTATTTACCTTCAAGACCCTACATTATCCTGCCGTCCTGCTCCTAGTATTTACCTTCAAGACCCTGCATTATCCTACAGTCCTGCTCCTAGTATTTACCTTCAAGACCCTGCATTATCCTGTCGTCCCTCTCCTAGTATTACCTTCAAGACCCTGCATTATTCTGCCGTCCTGATCCTAGTATTTACCTTCAAGACCCTACATTATCCTGCCGTCCAGCTCCTAGTATTTATCTTCAAGACCCTACATTATCCTGCCGTCCAGCTCCTAGTATTTACCTTCAAGACCCTACATTATCCTGCCATCCTGCTCCTAGTATTTACCTTCAAGACCCTGCATTATCCTGCCGTCCCTATCCTAGTATTTACCTTCAAGACCCTACATTATCCTGCCATCCTGCTCCTAGTATTTACCTTCAAGACCCTACATTATCCTGCCGTCCTGCTCCTAGTATTTACCTTCAAGACCCTGCATTATCCTGTCGTCCCTATCCTAGTATTTACCTTCAAGACCCTGCATTATCCTGCCGTCCCTATCCTAGTATTTATCCGACTTCAAACTTTGGGAAACTTACCGCCGACGGGCACAATCATAGACGTCTGAGAAGCTCATTCGATAATTAAAATCACATTTAATTATTTAATTATTGCTTCAACTGTTGAGACATTAAGGCGATTTCATCCCTCTGTCCAGTCCACATTCAAGAGGGAAAATACCCTTTCCGCATTTGCATTTTGACCACTAAAGATAAATTCATACAGTTTTAGTATCTCCGAGTACTGCTCCAAAGATTCAGACGGTCCCAGAAATAGGTCCAATTCTCCTGTCTGGATTTGCTATTCCAATTGCCCTTCGCCTTCGTGAGTACTGATTCAATACAGTGCTTCAGAAATGTGAACTGATCAGACAACAGCGAATCATCAGTTGACTGCTCCTTGCTTTGCAGAAGCTTTACAGTCTCTTCCATTTCAAACCATCCCGGTAAGGAGCCTAAGAACATTCACTTACAGATGTACTGTTCATTCAAAAGTGTCATCCAAAGCATGACATGTTTCGTAGAACTGTTCCACCTCAGCATAAAATTTATTTATATCTACAGCTGATATGCCTACTTCACCTTCTGCTTGTTTCACTATAGATTTCACATGTAGAGGATGCAATCTTTCTAATTCTGATTTATAAATGTAAGGGTTTCCTCTAAAATCACATCTACTTATGAGACTATGCTATCTGCCTTCTCCAGTTTAAGCGCATTCATTTATTTGCATGTCCCTTTCGGAACTTTGCCTCCCTAGCAGCATTCTTGTAGGCCTCTCGGTTGTGAGCAAGATGGCCTGCTGCTGATGCATCCATTTGTAGATCATCAACGATGTATTGGAACCATCTTTGTCTAGAGTCTTCCTCTCTTTCTTTTTCCCATTATGTAGCCTTCCAAAACGGTCTTCTCTAGATTATCATGACCTTTAATGTGTCCAAAATATTTAAATTTTCTCTGTTTAATCCTCTTTACTAGCCAGCTTTCTTCAATATTAAGTTCTTGTAGTATGGATATATTTGTTCTTTTTTTTTTTGTGTGTCCATGATATTTGAATAACTCGTCTGTAGCATTTACATTCAAAGGCGTTTATGTGTTCCTCAGCTGTTTTGTTAAGTGTCCAGGTCTCACAGGCATATGTTACAATGGGAAAGATGCATGCCCTTAAAAATCTAATTTTTGTAGTTCTGTCTGTTTCTCTCCACATATTCTTCAGTTGTTTTACTTTCTGGAGAGCGATAGATGTCCTCCATTTAATTTCCCTCATTGTATCTCCATTATTAGTTACTAGTGATCCAAGATATTCATAACTCTCTATTTATTCCAATTTTTCCTCATTGACACATATTTCAGCTGCCTTGTTTGTTTTGTCACTTGTGATCAATCTAGTCCTCTTCGCACTAAGATAGAGGTTTTGCTCTTCACTGTTTTTACAGACTGACATAATTAGTTTTTCAATTCCTTTTTGTGTTGTGTCATCAGCATATCTAATCTCTGGTATTTCATAACCTCCAATTGTTATGGCATCATAATATTCTTTGTCTACATCTTCTCTAACATTCCTCATTATATTTTAAGTATTTGTCTATTAAATACACTCATCTGGCTTTGGACAAACCCAAGATAGGGTTTCGCTTAGGGGATTTTCAAACAGGCTAATCAAGACTTCTGATGCTTTTTTCTTCTGGAGGAGACACGATTTTAGCTCTTCGTGAAGTTGTAGCACTCTTTCACTGCAGGAGACACAGAAGGTAAATACTAGGAGCAGGATGGCAGGATAATGTAGGGTCTTGAAGGTAAATACTAGGAGCTGGATGGCATGATACTGTAGGGTCTTGAAGGTAAATACTAGGAGCTGGATGGCATGATACTGTAGGGTCTTGAGGGTAAATACTAGGAGCTGGATGGCAGGATAATGTAGGGTCTTGAAGGTAAATACTAGGAGCTGGATGGCATGATAATGTAGGGTCTTGAAGGTAAATACTAGGAGCAGGATGGCAGGATAATGTAGGGTCTTGAAGGTAGATACTAGGAGCCGGATGGCAGGATAATGTAAGGTCTTTAAGGTAAAAACTAGGAGCTGGATGGCAGGATAATGCAGGGTCTTGAAGGTAAATACTAGGAGCAGGATGGTAGGATAATGTAGGGTCTTGAAGGTAATACTAGGAGCTGGATGGCATGATAATGCAGGGTCTTGAAGGTAAATACTAGGAGCAGGATGGCAGGATAATGTAGGGTCTTGAAGGTAAATACTAGGAGCTGGATGGCAGGATAATGTAGGGTCTTGAAGATAAATACTAGGAGCTGGATGGCAGGATAATGTAGGGTCTTTAAATATTAGGAGCAAGACTGTAGGATAATGTAGGGTCTTGAATGTAAATACTAGGAGCAGGACTGTAGGATAATGTAGGGTCTTGAAGGTAAATACTAGGAGCAGGACGGCAGGATAATGCAGGGTCTTGAAGGTAAATACTAGGAGCAGGACTGTAGGATAATGTAGGGTCTTGAAGGTAAATACTAGGAGCAGGACGGCAGGATAATGTAGGGTCTTGAAGGTAAATACTAGGAGCAGGATGGAATGATAATGTAGGGTCTTGAAGGTAAATACTAGGAGCAGGACGGCAGGATAATGTAGGGTCTTGAAGGTAAATACTAGGAGAAGGACGACAGGATAATGCAGGGTCTTGAAGGTCGACAGTCTCTAAAGTTACTACATTTTTTAAAAGAGGATTAAACAGAAACATTCATATTTTTTCACACACTAAACGTCATGATAATTTAGAGAAGACCGTTTTGGAAGGGTACATGATGGGAAAAAGAAGGAGAGGAAGATCAAGGCGAAGATGGCTGCAAGACATCGTTGATAATCTGCAAATGGACGCATCAGCAGCAGGGAATCTTGCTTACAACCGAGAGGCCTACAGGAGATTTGTTTGAGAGGCAAAGTTCCACAAAGGACATGCAAATGACTGTCTGAATTTGTTCTACATCCCGTGAATTAATTTTGAGCTATTTTAATTTCAAAATTCATGCAGAGTATAAAATATGAAACATAGGTGTTATGCATACATGAAATATATAAATAGTTTCTGAAATGTATCAATAGTTTCTGCTCTTCTGAGCTGAGCGATATCGATAATATGATGTAACGTAATATCTTACGTTTGAAAACAAAATTCTTAGATTTTAGGACAAGTCCTCTGTTGTTTATTAGTAATTAATGATGATACTCCAATAGCTTATCTTCTGTCAGTCTGAAAAATATGCCCCGGTTTTTCGTGTACAGAATCTGGCAACCCTAGTCTAAAGCAACGTGAGAGTAAGTGATACCGCGAAGTTCATCATCTCGTATGGAGCTGTCACAAGATGATGCTGGACACCAGACGTAAAGACTGTTTGCGGGACTTTTCGGATTTTTGTTTACTTCCCGTCTCCCGAAGATTGCTGGAGCAAGTGACAGCAAACGATCACTAACGATTAACGAACACGATGAAGTGCAGTGGTTACAATGGATTTAATTCTCTCTTTGATTTCAAAGACCTGCATAATGCGTAATAAAATTGCCAGGTATTATTTGCTGTTTTTCATCCAGGCACACTCCTCAACTAACGTCGTTGGAGAGTTCACAAACGTAAGCAACGACTTGAATATATAGAATTTTAGCGATCTGAATCGATGTAAGGGTATCATTTTTCATTCTGAGAAGCACAGGGTAAACAGACCTTCTTCTATATGGATACATTTTACACATATTACTTCGTTAAAACAAATAAACAGCTGAAAAAACAGGTACAAAGCATGTGTTCTGGGGTTTCAAAAACATCAATTAATTGGAGTCGTTTCATTATAGTGATTTTTTTAAATAGTCATTTGTTATATGACAAGTCTCCCGTCATAGAACTGCGTATCAACATTCACACTTGTAATAAATAAGTACCTACAAAGTTTTCAAGATAAATACTAGGAGCTGGATGGCAGGATAATGTAGGGTCTTTAAATATTAGGAGCAAGACTGTAGGATAATGTAGGGTCTTGAATGTAAATACTAGGAGCAGGACTGTAGGATAATGTAGGGTCTTGAAGGTAAATACTAGGAGCTGGACGGCAGGATAATGCAGGGTCTTGAAGGTAAATACTAGGAGCTGGACTGTAGGATAATGTAGGGTCTTGAAGGTAAATACTAGGAGCTGGACGGCAGGATAATGTAGGGTCTTGAAGGTAAATACTAGGAGCAGGATGGAAGGATAATGTAGGGTCTTGAAGGTAAATACTAGGAGCAGGACGGCAGGATAATGTAGGGTCTTGAAGGTAAATACTAGGAGAAGGACGACAGGATAATGCAGGGTCTTGAAGGTCGACAGTCTCTAAAGTTACTACATTTTTTAAAAGAGATTAAACAGAAACATTCATATTTTTTCACACACTAAACGTCAGGATAATTTAGAGAAGACCGTTTTGGAAGGGTACATGATGGGAAAAAGAAGGAGAGGAAGATCAAGGCGAAGATGGCTGCAAGACATCGTTGATAATCTGCAAATGGACGCATCAGCAGCAGGGAATCTTGCTTACAACCGAGAGGCCTACAGGAGATTTGTTTGAGAGGCAAAGTTCCACAAAGGACATGCAAATGACTGTCTGAATTTGTTCTACATCCCGTGAATTAATTTTGAGCTATTTTAATTTCAAAATTCATGCAGAGTATAAAATATGAAACATAGGTGTTATGCATACATGAAATATATAAATAGTTTCTGAAATGTATCAATAGTTTCTGCTCTTCTGAGCTGAGTATGATGTAACGTAATATCTTACGTTTGAAAACAAAATTCTTAGATTTTAGGACAAGTCCTCTGTTGTTTATTAGTAATTAATGATGATACTCCAATAGCTTATCTTCTGTCAGTCTGAAAAATATGCCCCGGTTTTTCGTGTACAGAATCTGGCAACCCTAGTCTAAAGCAACGTGAGAGTAAGTGATACCGCGAAGTTCATCATCTCGTATGGAGCTGTCACAAGATGATGCTGGACACCAGACGTAAAGACTGTTTGCGGGACTTTTCGGATTTTTGTTTACTTCCCGTCTCCCGAAGATTGCTGGAGCAAGTGACAGCAAACGATCACTAACGATTAACGAACACGATGAAGTGCAGTGGTTACAATGGATTTAATTCTCTCTTTGATTTCAAAGACCTGCATAATGCGTAATAAAATTGCCAGGTATTATTTGCTGTTTTTCATCCAGGCAACACTCCTCAACTAACGTCGTTGGAGAGTTCACAAACGTAAGCAACGACTTGAATATATAGAATTTTAGCGATCTGAATCGATGTAAGGGTATCATTTTTCATTCTGAGAAGCACAGGGTAAACAGACCTTCTTCTATATGGATACATTTTACACATATTACTTCGTTAAAACAAATAAACAGCTGAAAAAACAGGTACAAAGCATGTGTTCTGGGGTTTCAAAAACATCAATTAATTGGAGTCGTTTCATTATAGTGATTTTTGTTAATAGTCATTTGTTATATGACAAGTCTCCCGTCATAGAACTGCGTATCAACATTCACACTTGTAATAAATAAGTACCTACAAAGTTTTCACAGATTTACAAATTAGGTAAAAGTAGTTTTAAAAAGAGATCATCAAAATTCTTTGTATATGTCACTGGAAAACAGTACAAAGGTTTATATTCACTGGGAATCTCAACGGCAAAAATGCCATTTCTCTGTAATATCCTAATAAACAAGCGAAAATATGTTAATAAAAGTAATATATCTTATTATAGACACAATGGGGCTACACAGAATAGAAAAACTACAAAGAAATGTTAAAATAAATTTTCATCAGTGTGCCCAGGATAAGGCCATGAGTACTTTCAGATCCTGTGAAGGATCTTTGTATGGTGTGTGTACACATTCCCTGGTTGAGAATCTTGGCAAACAGAAACAGCATTCAGACCAGGGAGTGAACCTAGGACCACCAGTCTAAGAAGTCAAGTCAGTAACAGCAATGAGACCAGGGAGTGAACCTAGGACCACCAGGCTGGGGAGTGAACCTAGGATTATCAATCAGATAAGCCAAGTCAGTAATAGCAACGAGACCAGGGAGTGAACCTAGGATTATCAATCAGATAAGTCAAGTCAGTAATAGCAATGAGACCAGGGAGTGAACCTAGGACCACCAGGCTGGGGAGTGAACCTAGGATTATCAATCAGATAAGCCAAGTCAGTAATAGCAATGAGACCAGGGAGTGAACCTAGGACTATCAGTCAGATATGCCAAGTCAGTAACAACAATGAGACCAGGGAGTGAACCTAGGACCACCAGTCCAAGAAGTCAAGTCAGTAACAGCAATGAGACCAGGGAGTGAACCTAGGACTATCAGTCAGATAAGCCAAGTCAGTAATAGCAATGAGACCAGGGAGTGAACCTAGGACTATCAGTCAGATAAGCCAAGTCAGTAATAGCAATGAGACCAGAGAGTGAACCTAGGACAACCGGTCCAAGAAGTCAAGTCAGTAACAGCAGTGAGACCAGGGAGTGAACCTAGGACTATCAGTCAGATAAGCCAAGTCAGTAACAGCAATGAGACCAGGGAGTGAACCTAGGACCACCAGTCCAAGAAGTCAAGTCAGTAACAGCAGTGAGACCAGGGAGTGAACCTAGGACTATCAGTCAGATAAGCCAAGTCAGTAATAGCAATGAGACCAGGGAGTGAACCTAGGACTATCAGTCAGATAAGCCAAGTCAGTAATAGCAATGAGACCAGAGAGTGAACCTAGGACCACCAGGCTGGGGAGTGAACCTAGGATTATCAATCAGATAAGCCAAGTCAGTAATAGCAATGAGACCAGGGAGTGAACCTAGGACTATCAGTCAGATATGCCAAGTCAGTAACAGCAATGAGACCAGGGAGTGAACCTAGGACAACAGGTCCAAGAAGTCAAGTCAGTAACAGCAATGAGACCAGGGAGTGAACCTAGGACTATCAGTCAGATAAGCCAAGTCAGTAATAGCAATGAGACCAGGGAGTGAACCTAGGACTATCAGTCAGATAAGCCAAGTCAGTAATAGCAATGAGACCAGAGAGTGAACCTAGGACAACCGGTCCAAGAAGTCAAGTCAGTAACAGCAGTGAGACCAGGGAGTGAACCTAGGACTATCAGTCAGATAAGCCAAGTCAGTAACAGCAATGAGACCAGGGAGTGAACTTAGGACCATCAGTCCAAGAAGTCAAGTCAGTAACAGCAGTGAGACCAGGGAGTGAACCTAGGACTATCAGTCAGATAAGCCAAGTCAGTAATAGCAATGAGACCAGGGAGTGAACCTAGGACTATCAGTCAGATAAGCCAAGTCAGTAATAGCAATGAGACCAGAGAGTGAACCTAGGACCACCAGTCCAAGAAGTCAAGTCAGTAACAGCAATGAGACCAGGGAGTGAGCCTAAGATCATCAGTCAGATAAGCCAAATCAGTAACAGCAATGAGATGAGGGAGTGAACCTAAGACCATCAGTCCAAGAAGTCAAGTTAGTAAAAGCATTGAGACCAGGGAGTGAACCTAGGACCACCAGTCCAAGAAGTCAAGTTAGTAAAAGCATTGAGACCAGGGAGTGAACCTAGGACCACCAGTCCAAGAAGTCAAGTTAGTAAAAGCATTGAGACCAGGGAGTGAACCTAGGACCACCAGTCCAAGAAGTCAAGTTAGTAAAAGCATTGAGACCAGGGAGTGAACCTAGGACAACAGGTCCAAGAAGTCAAGTTAGTAAAAGCATTGAGACCAGAGAGTGAACCTAGGACCATCAGTCCAAGAAGTCAAGTTAGTAAAAGCATTGAGACCAGGGAGTGAACCTAGGACCATCAGTCCAAGAAGTCAAGTTAGTAAAAGCATTGAGACCAGAGAGTGAACCTAGGACCACCAGTCCAAGAAGTCAAGTTAGTAAAAGCATTGAGACCAGAGAGTGAACCTAGGACCATCAGTCCAAGAAGTCAAGTTAGTAAAAGCATTGAGACCAAGGAGTGAACCTAGGACCATCAGTCAGATAAACCAAGTCAATAACATTGTAATAGATCAGTGCATACAACTGGTGAATGTATTGAAATACATGTTGTTGAGTCCATCCATTATAGTTTAGTAATGCTGACCAAAAATTAGACTTTATGACATCTTACAAGGCAGCAACAAAATCTCTCCACCTTCTTATGTCCTTTATTGTGCTCTAGATATGCTGCTTGATTGCATCATCTGCAGTTCTTCAGCCTGGGTGTCCTTAATTGGCCTCTTCCTCTTTCTTTACATATCATTTCATGGCAGTTCAAGTAATAATATTGGAGTCTTTCTTGCAGTACAATACCAGTCTGTTTTCAGTGACATAATTTAATATAGAGTGATAATTACATCATATCAAGTCATATCCTAGCAAGACCACAGTCTGCCCTACTTAAGGAAAGGTGCTGAAGTCGGAGGTACCCAGCCGAAAGGCATATTGCAAAAATCAGGATACCATGCATCATCACCAATATGCATACAAGAAGAAGAAGAAGACATAGATAATTACAATATATCGAGTCATATGAGAAACATTCTCACATAGATAATTATACATTAATGTATGCACATAAATAATATGCTCTTATATATATATATATATATATATATATATATATATACCTGGACTCTTAACAAAACAGCTGAGAAACACATAAATGCCTTTGAATGTAAATGCTACAGCAGAAGAGTTTTTCAGATATCATGGAAACAGGTATATCCATACTACAAGAACTTAATATTGAAGAAGGCTGGCTAGTAAAGAGTATTAAACAGAGAAAACTTAAATATTTTGGACACATTAAACATCATGATAATCTAGAGAAGACCATCTTGGAAGGGTACATAATGGGAAAAAGAGAGAGGAAGACCAAGACGAAGATGGCTGCAAGACATCGTTGATGATCTGCAAATGGATGCATTAGCAGCAGGCCATCTTGCTCACAATGAGAGGCCTACAGGAGTTCTGTTAGGGAAGCAGAGTTCCGCAATGGATACATAAATGAATGAGTAAATGAATATATATATATATATATATATATTACACATAGAAAATACACATAGATAATATGCTCTTATATATAGATATATTCACGGCAAAATGTAAGTGTGCAATGCTTTAAAAAGCACTATGAATGTGCTCAGGTGATGATTGAAATAAAATTTGGCACACATTATGTTTGATTATCCAAAAACAGATATAATGATAACTTTCAGGCCAGTCACATGTCACCAAAAAGTGAAAAAAACTCACCTAATGTGGCTCGCCACCCCAAGAAAAGAAAATCAGGGTTTCAATATCGTGTGCGTCCTCCTCAGGCAGTTATCATTGCTTGACATTGCCTTCTCATCGAACCAATGGCATGTTATATCAATTGTTGAGGCATGTTATTCAATTCTTCTTGCAGTGCTTGGGCTAATTCTTGGCTGTTTCCAGGACAATTGTGTCGTCTTCACAACCTGCGGTCCAGTTCATCCCAAATGTGCTTAATAGGTGACAGGTCCGGTGAAACAGCTGGCCATGGCAAGATAGTAATCTGATGCTGTTGAAAGTGGTCCCTGACCACACATGCGACATGCGGATGAGCATTATCCTGCTGCAGTATGATGCCTTGTCCATTAGCATCCAGAAAAGGCATTACGTGGCATGTAATGATTTCGTCCCTATATCGTAAACCTGTAAGGTTGCCATTGAGGAAGACTAGGTTTGTTCGGCCAGCATGGGAAATTCCTCCCCAAACCATTACACTACCTCCTCTCCTCCTATCCACATCTATCACATAGTTATTTGCAAAACGTTCTCCTCTTTGCCTGAAGACTAAAGCATGCCCATCATGGCCTTGCAGACAGAATCTGGACTCACAGTGAATAAGATCTGTCTCCATTGATGATAGGACCATGCCACCTGGTGCCTGGCCCAGGTCAAACAGGTTTGTCTGTGGCAAACTGTCAGTACTGGTCTAACTGCAGGCCTATGGGGTAAGAGATTTACCTCTCTGAGTGTGTTCCGCACTGTCCTGGCCAACACACGTCTTAAACCTGGAATGTTGCTGGCAGTCCATGTTGCCTGGAGAAACCTGTTACGAAGATGCATGTGGTAGATGTAGTGGTCTTGTGCAAGGGTGGTAACTCATGGTCTGCCGTTTCTATGGCGGTCAGCAACGGAACCATTTTGGTTAAAATGACTTTGAAGGCATGATATTGTGTTTCTGTGAACATTAAAATGTTGAGATACTGCAATTAACATCCCAACAGCTATTTCTCACTTTTCTTGGCATGATGAAAAAAGATGTTTATGTTGGAATTTCACTACTCCTAAAAAAGATGTTTGTGTTGGAATTCCACTACTCCTTTCTTCAACGATTACGTGAAGAGATCTCTGAGAACGAAATTACACACTTACCCTCATTTTATCTGTGGTCAATAACCAATCATGGATCACTGCACGTGATTTCACTGGAGCTGTGGTTATCTCCCCATGAATAGTGAGGTCAACTTCGTGCAGCACGGGGAAGTGGACAACACTCAGACAAAACTTCATGTCAAATTTGATTTCTTTTCATTCATGACAACGTGATTGGTGCACTTGACGCCACTGCAAACTTACTTTTTTCCATGAGTATATATAATACACATAGAAAATAGATAATATCCTCTTATATATATATATATATATATATAATACACATAGAAAATCATCATCATCATCATCATGTGCCGTGCCGACTGGCGTTGGCTATTATGCTTCTCCAGAGTACACGATCCTTCATGCAGGCCATCAGCTCAGTTGATGATCTCCTCTCACACCATCCCGTCAGACTGTCCAGTATCATTTCTCTTGGTCTTCCTCTTGATCTTCTTCCTTCTATTTTTCCTGTTGTTATAATATTTTCAATGCCCCCTCTTCTCATTGCATGTCCTATGAAAGTACATTGTCTCTCTCTTATCTTTTTGACAAGGTTTTTTGTCTCTCCAGCTCTTCTCCTACATTCTTCATTAGTTATTTTTGCTGTCCAGGGGATTCGCAACATTCTTCTAATAAACCACATTTCTGCTGCTTCCAATGATTTTTGTGCAGACATAGAAAATACACATAGATAATATCCTCTTATATATATATATATAATACACATAGAAAATACAATCAATCAATCAAGTGCCGTGCCACTTAGTGTAGGTGATAATTTCTGTCCACAAATCCCTGTCTTTATGAGATTATGAGATCCTCCTGTGACTTTCTTCCTAGCCACACTGGCAGCCCACACATGGAAAATACACAAAGATAATAAAATAAAGGAGCATGAACTTGACAGTTTTGGAGATCTGAATGTCATTAATGACCAAGTGAAGCACAACTATTCAAGATCTTGTCCAACATCTAATCAGTATTTGCAGTGAGCAGGCTTTTGTAAACCTGCAGTTGGGTCAGTGGGGTTGAGATTTATGTGTTCATCATGGTGGTGGAGCTTGCTAGAAGCATGCGTCGTAGCAGACCTCTAGAAATTAAAGGAAGTCAGTGTTTTCTGCTTCACATTATGTATGTGCTGCATTGTCTTCGTCATGACATCAGCTGCCATGATCTTCAAGTTTTTAGAAACAGATAAAGCAGCAGCAACAGGGAAATACAGCTGCAACAGTGCAACAGCAGGAAAACAAAGTAGCAACAATAGAGAAGTAAAGCAGCAACAACTGGGAAATAAAGCAGCAACAACTGGGAAATAAAGCAATAACAATAAGGAAATAAAGCAGCAACAACTGAGAAATAAAGCAACAACAGGGAAATAAAATATCAACAGCGGAGAAATAAAGCAGCAACAACAGGGAAATAAAGAGATTTACCTCTCTGAGTCTGTTCCGCACTGTCCTGCCCAACACACGTCTTAAACCTGGAATGTTGCTGGCAGTCCATGTTGCCTGGAGAAACCTGTTACGAAGATGCATGAGGTAGATGTAGTGGTCTTGTGCAAGGGTGGTAACTCATGGTCTTCCATTTCTATGGCAGTCAGCAACGGAACCATTTTGTTAAAATGACTTTGAAGCCATGATATTGTGTTTCTGAGAACATTAAAATGTTGAGATACTGCAATTAACATCCCAACAGCTATTTCTCACTTTTCTTGGCATGATGAAAAAAGATGTTTATGTTGGAATTTCACTACTCCTAAAAAAGATGTTTGTGTTGGAATTCCACTACTCCTTTCTTCAACGATTACGTGAAGAGATCTCTGAGAACGAAATTACACACTTACCCTCATTTTATCTGTGGTCAGTAACCAATCATGGATCACTGCACGTGATTTCACTGGAGCTGTGGTTATCTCCCCATGAATAGTGCGGTCAACTTCGTGCAGCACGGGGAAGTGGACAACACTCAGACAAAACTTCATGTCAAATTTGATTTCTTTTCATTCATGACAACGTGATTGGTGCACTTGACGCCACTGCAAACTTACTTTTTTCCATGAGTATATATAATACACATAGAAAATAGATAATATCCTCTTATATATAGTATATATATATATATATATAATACACATAGAAAATACACATAGATAATATCCTCTTATATATATATATGTAATACACATAGAAAATTCACATAGATAATATGCTCTTATATATATATATATATATAATACACATAGAAAATACACATAGATAATATCCTCTTATATATATATATATATATATATATATATATATATATATATAATATATATATAATACACATAGAAAATCATCATCATCATCATCATGTGCCGTGCCGACTGGCGTTGGCTATTATGCTTCTCCAGAGTACACGATCCTTCATGCAGGCCATCAGCTCAGTTGATGATCTCCTCTCACACCATCCCGTCAGACTGTCCAGTATCATTTCTCTTGGTCTTCCTCTTGATCTTCTTCCTTCTATTTTTCCTGTTGTTATAATATTTTCAATGCCCCCTCTTCTCATTGCATGTCCTATGAAAGTACATTGTCTCTCTCTTATCTTTTTGACAAGGTTTTTTGTCTCTCCAGCTCTTCTCCTACATTCTTCATTAGTTATTTTTGCTGTCCAGGGGATTCGCAACATTCTTCTAATAAACCACATTTCTGCTGCTTCCAATGATTTTTGTGCAGACATAGAAAATACACATAGATAATATCCTCTTATATATATATATATAATACACATAGAAAATACAATCAATCAATCAAGTGCCGTGCCACTTAGTGTAGGTGATAATTTCTGTCCACAAATCCCTGTCTTTATGAGATTATGAGATCCTCCTGTGACTTTCTTCCTAGCCACACTGGCAGCCCACACATGGAAAATACACAAAGATAATAAAATAAAGGAGCATGAACTTGACAGTTTTGGAGATCTGAATGTCATTAATGACCAAGTGAAGCACAACTGTTCAAGATCTTGTCCAACATCTAATCAGTATTTGCAGTGAGCAGGTTTTTGTAAACCTTCAGTTGGGTCAGTGGGGTTGAGATTTATGTGTCCATCATGGTGGTGGAGCTTGCTAGAAGCATGCGTCGTAGCAGACCTCTTGAAATTAAAGGAAGTCAGTGTTTTCTGCTTCACATTATGTATGTGCTGCATTGTCTTCGTCATGACATCAGCTGCCATGATCTTCAAGTTTTTAGAAACAGATAAAGCAGCAGCACTAGGGAAATACAGCTGCAACAGTGCAACAGCAGGAAAACAAAGTAGCAACAATAGAGAAGTAAAGCAGCAACAACTGGGAAATAAAGCAGCAACAACTGGGAAATAAAGCAGTAATAATAGGGAAATATCCGGCAAAGTTGTTTTGGTGTTTCTGTTTCTTCTGCTTTCAACATCTCAGCAGTCACTTCATCTTCACCTGGTGCCCTGTCTGATTTTAGCTTCTTTATCGCCTCCTTTACTTCATTTATTGTTATTGGTCCTGTATTGATGTTTAGTTCCGTTTTTGCTTCAGGTATGTCTCTTGTTTGTGCTGCTTGTGTTCTGTTTAGTAGGGTGTTAAAGTGTTCCCTCCATCTTTCAATTTTTTCTCTTTCTCCACTGACCAGTTGTCCATTTTGTGTTCTTACTGCACTTTCACATCTTGTGTTGAAGTTACCTGTCATCTGCTTTGTGATTTTATATATGGTTTTCATGTCATTTGTATATGCTGCTTTCTCTGCTGTTTCTGCTAAGTTGTCATAATATTGACGTTTATCTTGATCGCATGATTCCTTCACTTCTTTGTCTTTTTGTGCATAATTACTTAAAACTCGTTCTTTAAGCCGTTGTGATTTGGTGTTCAGTAATTTTTTCTTGATTTCTTTTCTTTACTCTATCTTTTCCCATGTGGTCTCGCTTATCCATTCCTCTTTTCTCCTTTTCCAATATCCCAGCACCTCTTTTGCTGTTTCCTGTAGTGTTTTATTGAACTCTAATATGGACATTTCTGATTCGTCTTGTAGGACACTGAAGCGGTTCTTAAGTACTATTGAGAATTCATTTCTTGTTTGCTGGTCTATCAGTTTTCTTGTATCAAAGATTGCCAGATATTACAACAAATTTGGGATCTAGAAAAAGCCCCAGAGGAGTGGAAAACTGGGCTTATAGTAAAACTACCAAAGAAGGGTGACCTCAGAGATTGCGGGAACTGGAGAGGCATTACCCTACTGCCACTCACCAGTAAAGTATTTTGCAGAATAATCATCAACAGAATTGTACCAACACTTGAGGAAAAACTTTGGAAAGAGCAGGCAGGATTTAGGAAAGGAAGATCATGCATAGACCACATATTTGTACTTAGACAAATATTAGAACAGGCAAATGAGTGGCATAGCACAACATATGCATTATTCATAGATTTTGAAAAAGCCTTTGACAGTGTCAACAGAGATGCACTGTGGAAAATCCTAAGATGGCATGGCCTCCCCCATAAAATAGTTAATGTAATCAAAGCCCTATACGAGGGTTTTCAGTGCAAAGTTATCTGTGGAGAACATACCTCCAGCAGCTTTAGGGTACAAACAGGAGTGAAACAGGGATGTGTACTATCACCAACATTATTTATCTTGGCAGTAGACTGGTTAATGAAGGAGGCAACATCAGACGAACGCAGAGGATTACAATGGACCCTTGACACAGTGCTGGAGGACCTTGACTTTGCGGATGACATTTGTCTATTATCAAGCAGTCACAAAGATATGCAAGATAAAATAAACAAGCTAACTCACAATGCAAACAACATAGGACTAAAGATCAACGTAGGAAAGACAAAGTTAATGAAGCAAAATGTGAACAACAGAAATGTACTCAGAGTAGATAACAAGTTAGTGGAGGAGGTCAACGAATTTGTATACCTTGGCAGCAGAGTAGTAGAAAATGGAGACAGCACAGAGGACATCAACAGCAGACTTACTAGAGCAAACCAGGCTTTTGCAATGCTGCAGACTATATGGAAATAAAGCAGTAACAACTGGGAAGTAAAGCAGTAATAATAGGGAAGTAAAGCAGCAACAGCTGGGAAATAAAGCAGTAACAATAGGGAAATAAAATAGCAACAGCGGAGAAATAAAGCAGCAACAACTGGAAAATAAAGCAGCAACAACCAGGAAATAAAATAGCAACAGAGAAGAAATAAAGCAGCAACAACTGAGAAATAAAGCAGCAACAACAGGGAAATAAAATATCAGCAGCGAGAAATAAAGCAGCAACAACAGGGAAATAAAGCAGCAACAACAGGGAAATAAAATAGCAACAACTGGGAAATAAAGCAGCAACAACGGGGAAATAAAATAGCGACAGCAGAGAAAAGAAGCAGCAACATCATTAAGAAAAATTATTATTATTTTTTTTTTTCAATTACAGATGCCAGGGAGAGTGAAAGTTCGTATTTTGGGCGCTAGAGACCTGCCTGTTATGGACAGGGCAAGTGAACTTACAGATGCTTTTGTAGAGGTAAAAATAAATGTTAGAGGGTCATACTGAAAGTCGTGAGCAAAAATGTTTTAAAAATCAGAATTTATAGATAGAGGAAATATAAATGTATCACCTTATCTGCATCCTTTTCTTCACTTTTCACATAATCTCTGCACACATTTTTCCTATTGCTCTGCAAGTTTGAAAATACCCTCCCGGTAAAATTCCAGTCCAGCTGACCGATGATACAGATGCACTGCTTTCTGGATGTTCTCTCCTGTGTCATAGTGATGGCCTCACATTTGTTCTTTCACAAAAACGAAAGGATGGTAATCACTGGGTGCCAGGTCGGGGCTTTAGGCAGGGTGTGGAAGAATTTCCCAACCTGTTTTCTGAATTTCCTCTGTTGTCTGGCGAGCAGAGTTTTTCTTACAGCTTTGTGATCTTCAGTCAATGAATGTGGGACACAGCGGGCACAAACTTTTCTATAGCCTTTGGTTTCAGTCATTTCCTGTACTGCATTGTGTCCTATTCCAAGATTTATAGTGATTTCAAATACTGTGACACGTCTCTCTTGTTTAATGATGTCATCAACCCTTTCCACATTGCGTTCAATGGAGGCAGTCCATGGGCGACGTCTGCGAGGCATATCTTGGATGCTCGTGTTTCTATCTTGAAATGTTTCACCCACCTCCTAACACTGCTAGCACCCATACACACACCTCCATAAGCAAGTTGAAGTCTGTGGTGAATTTCAACAGTTGAAGTCTGTGGTGAATTTCAACAGCGGGGATTTCCTCTTTAATGAGGAACTCAATAACAGCACGTTGATGAAATGAAACTTCAGCACCTGCCATTTTGTTTCTGCTCCACGTGGTCACATGACACATGATGGTGACATCATGTGACCTCTACATGAAGTGCAAAGGATGCAGTTAAGGTGATACATTTATATTTTTTCAATCTGTAAATTTTGATTTAAAAAAAATTTTTGCTCACGACTTTCGGTATGACCCTCATATAATGGGAATAAAAACTATATGTTCCTGTAAATGCTTTGAAATATTTTTCACTAAAACTTAGTGATAAAATTAGAGATCAGTATTACTATCTTTGTGGAGTGCTTGAAAAACATCTCATTTTCAACAATTGTCCCATCTTCTTCTGTATGCCATATGACATGAGAAAAACTTTGGCAATCATCCATCATCGTCATCATCTGTCATTTTTATTAGCTTCACTGAGTAGAAGAGAAAAGCCACTTGGTCATAAAGCAGAAGAGGAAGAGACAAAATGACAAATATTTGATTTCTGTCTTCAAGTTGTAACAAGATAGTGATGTCAGTTTATACTCTTCAGATGCAGTACTCATATTCAGTGTAGTAATGACATCTTCATATATGAAGCATTTTTATGTTGATGTTATACTTAATGTTTGTTGTATCTGATGATGTCACTTTTAATGTTAGTTGTGTTTGATGATGTCATATTTAATGGTAGTTGTGTCTTATGATGTTATATTTAATGTTTGTTATGTCTGATGATGCCATATGTAGTGTTGTTTCTGATGGTATCAAATTTAATGGTAGATATGTCTGATAGTGTCATATTTAACAGTAGTTATGCCTGGTGATGTCATATTTAACGTTCAGTATGTCTAATAATGTCATATTTAATGTTCATGATGTGTAGGTCAAATTTGGAAGTGAAACATTTAAGACAGAAGTGTGCAAGAAATCACTGAATCCACAGTGGAATTCTGAATGGTTCAAATTTGAGGTTTGTAACTATTGCATGTTGGTGTATTGTAATCTTTTCTTTTCTTGAGCAGCTTATCTAAGCATGTATTAGTTTTAGATGGATAGTAGTAGAAGAGAAGTGAAGATCTAGTGCAAAAAAAAAAATTGCAGTGAATATAGGCATAAGAGAATAAACACAATAGAATTAATAATAAGTGACATCTTTATAACTTTTTTTTTTTTTTTGCAGGAGTAAGTTTTTGTTTGTTTGTTTCAAGCATCAGATGAGAATACAATTGTTCATATTTTAGTTATTGAGATGTTTTGTCCATATTTCACTTATTCAGATGTTTCGTCCATATTTCACTTAATGTGGTGTATTGTCCATATTTTGCTTACTGAGATGTATTATCAATATTTCATTTACTGAGATATATTGTCCATGTTTCACTTACTAAGATATATTGTCCATGTTTCACTTACTAAGATGTATTGGCTATATTTCACTTACTAAGATGTATTGGCTGTATTTCACTTACTAAGATGTATTGGCTATATTTCACTTACTAAGATGTATTGGCTATATTTCACTTACTAAGATGTATTGGCTATATTTCACTTACTAAGATGTATTGGATATATTTCACTTACTAAGATGTATTGGCTATATTTCACTTACTAAGATGTATTGGCTATATTTCACTTACAGAGATATATTGGCTATATTTCACTTACAGAGATGTATTGGCTATATTTCACTTACTAAGATGTATTGGCTATATTTCACATACTAAGATGTATTGGCTATATTTCACTTATTAAGATGTATTGGCTATATTTCACTTACTAAGATGTATTGGCTATATTTCACTTACTAAGATGTATTGGCTATATTTCACTTACTAAGATGTATTGGCTATATTTCACTTACTAAGATGTATTGGCTATATTTCACTTATGTATTGGCCACATTTCATTACTGAGATGTATTGTCCATATTTCAGTACTGAGATGTATTGGCTATATTTCACTTACAGAGATATATTGGCTATATTTCACTTACAGAGATGTATTGGCTATATTTCACTTATTAAGATGTATTGGCTATATTTCACTTACTAAGATGTATTGGCTATATTTCATTACTGAGATGTATTGTCCATATTTCAGTACTGAGATGTATTGGCTATATTTCACTTACAGAGATATATTGGCTATATTTCACTTACAGAGATGTATTGGCTATATTTCACTTACTAAGATGTATTGGCTATATTTCACATACTAAGATGTATTGGCTATATTTCACTTACTAAGATGTATTGGCTATATTTCACTTACTAAGATGTATTGGCTATATTTTACTTACTGAGATATATTGGCTATATTTTACTTACTGAGATATATTGGCTATATTTTACTTACTGAGATGTATTGTCCATGTTTCACTTACTAAGATGTATTGTCCATATTTCACTTACTAAGATGTACTGGCTATATTTCACTTACTGAGATGTATCGGCTATATTCCACTTATTAAGATGTATCATCAATATTTCACTTACTAAGATGTATCATCAATATTTCACTTACTAAGATGTATCACCAATATTTCACTTACTAAGATGTATCACCAATATTTCACTTACTAAGATGTATCATCAATATTTCACTTACTAAGATGTATCATCAATATTTCACTCACTAAGATGTATCATCAATATTTCACTTACTAAGATGTATCATCAATATTTCACTTACTAAGATGTATCATCAATATTTCACTTACTAAGATGTATCATCAGTGTTTCACTTACTAAGATGTATCATCAATATTTAACTTACTAAGATGTATCATCAATTTTTCACTTACTGAGATGTATTTGTCTTGTGTCTAGGTTGATGATGAAGTTCTACAAGATGAGCCACTGGATCTGAGGTACTGTAGTATTTTAAAAAGCTGCACAAATACACAAAAAAAAATGGACTGATCAGCCATTGATATCTGCTGTTATTGCTAACATACATGCTATAGTATGATATCTGTTGTTATTGCTAACATACATGCAACAAAAACAAGTCAGACTTATTTATTTTGCTTTGGGTGAAGCTTGGTATACAGTTTGGCTCTACCTTTGGTTAAATATGGACAGCATTACTGTAGAAATTATGCCTGATGGATTATAGCACCACCAAGGAAACCAGGTGCAAAGGAATGTGATGACCACTGGACTATCAGCCTCTCATGTCACATAACAAAGTTACTTTTGAGAATAATTATGAAAAGAAAAAGGAAAAAGATAAAAATGGAAATAGCAGATGAACAGTTTGGATTTGCTGACGGAAAGGGAACACACAATGCCATTTATGCTTTACGAACACTAACAGAGAGAGCTTTAGAAGTACAGAAAGATCTCTACTTATGCTTCATTGATTACATCAAGGCATTCGACAAGGTGAAACATAATGAAATTATTAAAATGCTTGAAGACATCAATATAGACGGCAAAGACCTGAGGATTGTAAAACATCTATACTGGCAGCAAGAAGCAGCAATTCGAGTTGAAAATATAACTGGAAAATACCAACCTATAAAACAAGGGGTGCCACAAGGATGTGTTCTATCTCCAGATCTTTTTTCTCTGTACAGCGAGTATAATACCTGACTCTTTGTGTTAAGAAAATCCATTTCAAATATTCTTGTACAGTAAGGACACTTTGAAAGTATTCTGCTCACATACCTGCCTTTTAACAGAGGGAAACAAAAAAATTGTCCTTGTTATGTGGGACTATGTTAGAAGTAATAGTAGGTAAATGTAGAATACCTGGGAATGAAATGGCTAATAGATGTGCTGGGCAGGCTAAAATAAAAGGCAGGCTGAGAAAGGACAAGAGTGACAAAACTGTACTGGACAGATTGCAAGAAAGTGAAGAGCAGGAATGAAAGGACAATGAAGTTATAAGGAGATTGCTTAAGCTAGGACAAGTTAAGGGTGTTGGCAGGAAATTCAGACTATGTGGCAAAAAATGCAACAAACACTTGACGAGAACTATTAGCAAACAAACTCTTGGGTGGATGGCGCAGCTTGCGGTTGGAGTACATTTGGGGCTGTCCTGGATGTAATGAGTGTAGAAATGTTTTTTAGTAATAATTAAATACACACACACAGATAAACACAAATATGATTATTTATTTTTTTAATGTATATTTTTATTCATATAATTTGGGGGTGGGAGTGAAGATGCATGGAGTACAGTGGTCAGAAACCCATGGCTGACTGCTGATGTCAAGGCAGATGAACCATAACTAACCAAGTTCCTGTCTCACCTCTCCATTAGTGCCCTAGTAACAGGCTTAACCTAGCTAACCAAGATCCTGTCCCACCTCTCCATTAGTGCCCTAGTAACAGGCTTAACCTAGCTAACCAAGATCCTGTCCCACCTCTCCATTAGTGGCCTAGCAACAGGCTCAACATGGCTAATGGAGCAGGGATCTTCTGCTCCTAAGGTGGTGGAACCTGCTGTACTAACTTTGCACCTTTTCTTGTGTTTTAGCTCCACAAAAGTAGCCCACTCTCCATCTGACCTGAAGTTAATGCCACAACAGCCTCACAGCATCAGCTGCAAAGAGTATCCTGTTTACAGCTCCATGGAGATTGAACAAAATTTATATGAGTCAGACATGTTTTGGAGAATACAAATTCACATTGTGCTGTAAACATCTGTGTGGTCTTGTTAACTAATACAACTTTTCCTACTTTTGTTCTCAATAGTTTTTACATTTAGTAATTGCTAGTACTTTTATAGAGATAATCTGTCCACAGGGTTCTAGACTATGACACTTACAGTGCTCATGACACCATAGGTAAAGTTTACATTGACTTGAACCCACTCCTGTCTCGTGAGACACCAAACATCATTAGTGGATGGTTTCCTATCTATGATACCATGCAAGGTGAGGATTGATCTGCTTATATTCTTGTCTTGAAGTTTTCTTATCTATGATACTGTGCAAGGTAAGGATTGATCTGCTTATATTCTTGTTTTAAAGCTCACAGAATGCAAGTTTAAGATCAAATGAAAATGTATGGAGTGGATGAAGGGAGTCAGAAACCGAAGCTTCAGTGTGTACACCTGGTGTTATTTCTTGTTATCAGTTTTCCAGTAATGGTACAAACTTATGATTACTGGACATGTGATAGTTTTCCTTCAGCTAATTCACTTATCAGGTAGAGAGAGTTAATGGAATAAAAGCTTGTAAGTATTTGCAACAGGGCTTCATTCAAGCAAAGTTTCTGTGTGTATATTCACATTTGTTCCAGTGACATTGTAATGTTATGGCTACTTGAGATGTATTGTCTCTTTGGTCGCTGCTGGCGAGATTCTTCAGCTGCCATGCGTGGGGGAAACTCTTTCTGGCCAATGAAGACTAGGGTTGCCATGCAGAGTCGCCGTGGAAATGGTGAAGGAAAGGATTAAGTGAAGTAACCAGTAGTATCAAGGTCAGTACTACTCAAATCATGACACCTCTGCTCTGAGGCCAGCCACGTCCTATATACACCCATACTGGGGCAGATTGCCTAATCGGCTTAACCCAGGGGTTAAGCTAAGACACTGCTGGCGAGATTCTTCAGATACCGCACGTGGAGTGAAGCTCCTCCCGGCCAATGAAGAAAATGCGAAAAAGAAATTAGGGTTGCCATGCGGCGCCAATGTGAAAAGGTGATGGAAAGGATAAAGTGAAGCTTAATCGGTATGTCCAGTAGTCTTGCGGCGAGAGCTACTCATACCACAGCACCTCTTCTTTAGAGGTCAGTCACGTCCTAAACACGCCTATACTGGGATAATACGCCTAATCCGGCTCAACCCAGGGATGAAACTTAATAGTGGCGAGGATTCATTTTCCTGGACAAAAGCTCTGTCCTGGTCACAACTAGGAAGGGTACCGGCCACGACCACAAAATGTTGAAGTCGGAGACACTGGACTAGTGCAGTCTAGACAGGCAACCACCTCTCATCTGGCAGGGATGTATGCGTATCCTAATCACGCTGATGTTTTTCGGTGAGAAAGTCCAACGCTGGACTGGATGGGCAACTACCTCTCACCTGGTGGGGATATGCTAATACCCAAACCATGCCGAGGTTTTCCAGTGAGAAAGTCCAACTCTGGATTAAACTGGTGCAACAAAACCACGGTGTCACACAATCCCACTTCTGCGACCCACCAAGAATTCAGCCCAAGCCCTGCGATACTCTGAACATCCTGTGGGATCTTTTGTGGGCCTCTTGGGGACCACGGGACACATCGAGGACCACAGGTGTAAATTCAGCAGGATCACAGGGCATTTTTAGTGGTAGAAGCGAACGAAGAAGAAGAAGAAGAAAAAGTCTCTTTGGTAACTCTGTGAGGATTAAGTAGAGAGTTCATGATGTTTGTGAAGTTTCATGCTTTTTTACCTGTTTCATGAATTCCATCACATTCAGTGTTATGAATTTAATTTGGGTTTATCACTGTCATAAAGCCCTTCATACATGAAGGGGAGGTGAAACTCTTCACTTGACTCTGTCATCACCTCCTGTCTTGCCTATATATATATATATATAGGGCCTGGTTAGGTGAGTTGTTGGGCACACAATTTACTAATCTGATGGTACATAATCCCAGCGGTAGGATTTTTTTATGGTACATACCAAAATGATGAGATAACAGCTGAACAGCAGGAGGAAAGGAATGTGCAACAATCTATCATGTACTACGTAAAAAGTTATGGCATTCAGGCATTTGGCCAAAAGAGTGGAAAAGAACTGTATTCATACCACTGCCAAAAAAAGGGTAACCTGAAATTATGCACAAAGTACAGAACTGTTACCCTGATTAGTCATGCCAGTAAAATTCTGTTAAAAATCATAATGGGCAGACTTTGTAAGAAAATAGAAGAAGAAGTCAATATGGTCCAAGCTGGTTTCAGGCAAGGAAGAGGAATTAAGAGATCATATATTCAATATAAGATTATTAATAGAGAAATGCAGATAGTTTAATGTGAATCTATATTTAGCCTTTATAGACTACGCAAAGACATTTGATTGTGTACAACACCAGAAACTTTGGGAAATAATTTCCAACACATTTGATACAATTAATATCACTGCAGCAGTAAGAATAAATGGTGAATCAACAACTTGGTTTGACATAAAACAAGGGGTCCGTCAGGGGTGCATATTATCACCTTACTTATTTAACTTAGTATACTAAAAATATAATGAGGAATGTTAGAGAAGAAGTAGACAAAGAATATTACGATGCCATAGCAATTGGAGGTTATGAAATACCAGAGATTAGATATGCTGATGATACAATATTACTGTCCACAACACAAAAAGGAATGGAAAAACTAATTATGTCAGTCTGTAAGAATCTCTCTCTCTCTCTCTGAACCTTAAGTGCCCAGGGCACATGGGGCTTCCGCAAGGGTTTTCCACAAATGCCTGTCCTTCGCCTTTTTTTTTCCTCTTGCCCAGGTGAGCCCTCTATTGCTCAACATCCTTTCTGTTGTTCTTCTCCATGTCTCTTTTGGTCTACCCTTACTTCTGTTCCCCTGTGGTGTCCATCTTAGTGCTATTTTTGGTAGTGAGTTGTCAGTCATTCAGAGCACATGTCCCAACCATCGCCAGCGTCTTTCCTCAATAATTGTTGTCAGTGGCTTCATCTGCATTTCTGCTAATAAGATGTTATTTCTTATGATGTTTTGCCAAAATATTTTTCTAATTCTTCGTAAACATTTAGTCTGGAAAGAATTTAACTTGTTTTCTATGGTTTTGGTGATTTTCCAGCATTCACTTTCATAGAGTAGTACACTTAGAACATTACTCTTAAATATCCTGATTTTCGTATTTATGCTTAGTTTTTTTGATTTCCATATAGTCTGCAGCACTGCAAAAGCCTGGTTTGCTCTAGTAAGTCTGTTGTTGATGTCCTCTGTGCTGTCTCCATTTTCTACTACTCTGCTGCCAAGGTATATAAATTCGTTGACCTCCTCCACTAACTTGCTATCTACTCTGAGTACATTTCTGTTGTTCACATTTTGTTTCATTAACTATGTCTTTCCTACGTTGATCTTTAGCCCTATGTTATTTGCATTCTGAGTTAGCTTGTTTATTTTATCTTGCATATCTTTGTTTCTGCTTGATAATAGACAAATGTCGTCCGCAAAGTCAAGGTCCTCCAGCACTGTGTCAAGGGTCCATTGTAATCTTCTGCGTTTGTCTGATGTTGCCTCCTTTTTTTCTGTAAGAATAGTGAAGAGCAAAACCTCTATCTTAATGCGAAGAAAACTAAATTGATGACAACTGACAAAACAAATAAGGCAGCTGAAATATGTATCAGTGAGGAAAAATTGGAAGAGATGGAGAGTTTTGAATATCTTGGATCACTAGTAACTAATAATGGAGATACAATGAGGGAAATTAAAAGGAGGACATCTGTCACTCTTCAGAAAGTAAAACAACTAAAGAATCTGTGGAGAGGAACAGACAGAACTACAAAAATAAGATTTTTAAGGGCATGCATTTTTCCCATTGCAGCATACGTCTGTGAGACCTGGACACTTAACAAAACAGCTGAGAAACACATAAATGCCTTTGAATTAATACTACAGAAGACTTCTTCAAATATCATGGAGACAAAAAAGAACAACAAATGTATCCATACTACAAAAACTTAATATTGAGGAAGGCTGGCTAGTAAAGAGGATTAAACAGAGAAAACTTAAATATTTTGGACACATTTAACGCCATGATAATCTAGAGAAGACCGTCTTGGAAGGGTACATAATGGGAAAAAGAAAGAGAGGAAGACCAAGGCGAAGATGGCTGCAAGACATCGTTGATGATCTGCAAATGGATGCATTAGCAGTAGGGCATCTTGCTCACAACTGAGAGGCCTAGAGGAGTGCTGTAGGGAGGCAAAGTTCTGCAAGGGACATGCAAATGACTGACAGACATACCAAAGAAGGCCTCAGGGTAAATCCAGCCTCTAAAAATTGGTACTAGCGAACTCTGGAAAGGTAAATGCATCCGTGATGCTAATCGCATTGCACTTTCATGAAGGTCGTGGAAATTCAGGCCTAACATCCTATCCCCAGTATGCCGTGGTGGCATGGAAAGGGGAATTTTACCTTTATATCTTTATCTTTCTGAGCCCATTAAGACTCATTGCACCAGATAAAGTTCTCCTCCATTCCTCTATTTCTAATATTTGCTCTCCAGTTGGTGACACCACTTTCCTTCTTAGTATCCTCTTTTTTGTTGTCCTTCCATCTCTGTCTTGATCTACCCCTTCGTTTTGTTTCCTTCATCTCTTACATATATATATAATATTATTATTATATATAATTGCAGTATGTTGCATGTTATGGTTAGTAACAATTCACAGTTCAAGTCATTTGTTATGTAAATGTGGAAAGAGGCAAGGTGAACAAAATATTTTAATAAAATTATGAATATACTTCATGTTACAGTAGCACCCATTGTTGATAAACAGAGGATAGATTCTAACTTCTGTGAGATAAAAAGTTATAATGTTGTCACAAGTACCAGTTCTATTCTGATAGACAGCTTTTGACTTTGCTTCACATGCTCTTTTGCTGGCTAGCTTAACTACTGTCAGTACTGCATGTGTTGTTACAATGAGCTGACTAACTTGTCAGTGCTATGTGTGTTGTTATGATGAGTAGAATAACTATTGTAATGCTACATGTGTTGTTATAATGAGCTGGCTAAATTGACAGTGCTATGTGTGTTGTTATGATGACCAGAATAACTATTGTCAGTGCTATATGTGTTGTTATGATGACCAGAATAACTATTGTCAGTGCTGCATGTGCTGCTTTGACGAGCAGGCTAACTATTGTCAGTGCTACATGTACTGTTTTGATGAGCAGGCTAACTATTGTCAGTGCTACATGTGTTGTTATGATGAGCAGAATAACTGTTGTCAGTGCTACATATGTTGTTATGATGAGCAGAATAACTGTTTTCAGTGCTACATGTGCTGTTTTGATGAGCAGGCTAACTGTTGTCAGTGCTACATATGTTGTTATAATGAGCAGGCTAACTTGTCAGTGCTACATGTGTTGTTACGATGAGCAGAATAACTATTGTCAGTGCTGCATGTGCTGTTTTGATGAACAGGCTAACTGTTGTCAGTGCTACATGTGTTGTTATGATGACCAGAATAACTGCTGCATGTGCTGCTTTGACGAGCAGGCTAACTATTGTCAGTGCTACATATACTGTTTTGATGAGCAGGCTAACTATTGTCAGTGCTACATGTGTTGTTATAATGAGCAGGCTAACTTGTCAGTGCTACATGTGTTGTTATGATGAGCAGAATAACTGTTGTCAGTGCTACATGTGTTGTTATGATGAGCAGAATAACTGTTTTCAGTGCTACATGTGCTGTTTTGATGAGCAGGCTAACTGTTGTCAGTGCTACATATGTTGTTATAATGAGCAGGCTAACTTGTCAGTGCTACATGTGTTGTTACGATGAGCAGAATAACTATTGTCAGTGCTGCATGTGTTGTTATGATGACCAGAATAACTATTGTCAGTGCTATATGTGTTGTTATGATGACCAGAATAACTGCTGCATGTGCTGCTTTGACGAGCAGGCTAACTATTGTCAGTGCTACATATACTGTTTTGATGAGCAGGCTAACTATTGTCAGTGCTACATGTGTTGTTATAATGAGCAGGCTAACTTGTCAGTGCTACATGTGTTGTTATGATGAGCAGAATAACTGTTGTCAGTGCTACATGTGTTGTTATGATGAGCAGAATAACTGTTTTCAGTGCTACATGTGCTGTTTTGATGAGCAGGCTAACTGTTGTCAGTGCTACATGTGTTGTTATAATGAGCAGGCTAACTTGTCAGTGCTACATGTGTTGTTACGATGAGCAGAATAACTATTGTCAGTGCTGCATGTGTTGTTATGATGAGCAGAATAACTGTCTTCAGTGCTACATGTGCTGTTTTGATGAGCAGGCTAACTGTTGTCAGTGCTACATGTGTTGTTATAATGAGCAGGTTAACTTGTCAGTGCTACATGTGTTGTTACGATGAGCAGAATAACTATTGTCAGTGCTGCATGTGTTGTTATGATGAGCAGAATAACAGTCTTCAGTGCTGCATGTGCTGTTTTGATGAGCAGGCTAACTGTTGTCAGTGCTGCATGTGCTGTTTTGATGAACAGGCTAACTGTTATCAGTGCTGCATGTGCTATTTTGATGAGCAGGCTAACTGTTATCACTGCTGTTTTGATGAGCAGGCTAACTGTTGTCAGTGCTGCTTGTGCTGTTATGATGAGCAGAATAACTGTTGTCAGTGTTGCTTGTGCTGTTATGATGAGCAGAATAACTGTTGTCATTGTTGCTTGTGCTGTTATGATGAGCAGACTGTTGTCAGTGTTGCTTGTGCTGTTATGATGAGCAGACTAACTGTTGTCAGTGTTGCCTGTGCTGTTATGATGAGCAGAATAACTGTTGTCAGTGTTGCTTGTGCTGTTATGATGAGCAGACTGTTGTCAGTGTTGCATGTGGTGTTATGATGAGCAGACTGTTGTCAGTGTTGCTTGTGCTGTTATGATGAGCAGAATAACTGTTGTCAGTGTTGCCTGTGCTGTTATGATGAGCAGACTGTTGTCTTTGTTGTTTGTGCTGTTATGATGAGCAGAATAACTGTTGTCAGTGTTGCCTGTGCTGTTATGATGAGCAGAATAACTGTTGTCAGTGTTGCTTGTGCTGTTATGATGAGCAGAATAACTGTTGTCAGTGTTGCCTGTGCTGTTATGATGAGCAGAATAACTGTTGTCAGTGCTGCTTGTGCTGTTATGATGAGCAGACTGTTGTCAGTGTTGCATGTGCTGTTATGATGAGCAGACTGTTGTCTGTGTTGTTTGTGCTGTTGTGATGAGCCGACTAACTGTTGTCAGTGTTGCTTGTGCTGTTATGATGAGCAGACTTTTGTCAGTGTTGCATGTGGTGTTATGATGAGCAGACTTTTGTCAGTGTTGCTTGTGCTGTTATGCAGTGTTGCTTGTGCTGTTATGATGAGCAGAATAACTGTTGTCAGTGTTGCTTGTGCTGTTATGATGAGCAGACTGTTGTCAGTGTTGCATGTTGTGTTATGATGAGCAGACTGTTGTCAGTGTTGCTTGTACTGTTATGATGAGCAGACTGTTGTCAGTGTTGCTTATGCTGTTATGATGAGCAGACTAACTGTTGTCAGTGTTGCTTGTGCTGTTATGATGAGTAGACTGTTGTCAGTGTTGCTTGTGCTGTTATGATGAGCCGATTAACTGTTGTCAGTGTTGCTTGTGCTGTTATGATGAGCAGACTGACTGTTGTCAGTGTTGCTTGTGCTGTTATGATGAGCAGACTTACTGTTGTCAGTGTTGCTTGTGCTGTTATGATGAATAGACTAACTGTTGTCAGTGTTGCTTGTGCTGTTATGATGAGCAGACTAACTATTGTCAGTGTTGCTTGTGCTGTTATGATGAACAGACTAACTGTTGTCAGTGTTGCTTGTGCTGTTATGATGAGCAGACTGTTGTCAGTGTTGCTTGTGCTGTTATGATAAGCCAACTAACTGTTGTCAGTGTTGCTTGTGCTGTTATGATGAGCAGACTAACTGTTGTCAGTGTTGCTTGTGCTGTTATGATGAGCTGACTGTTGTCAGTGTTGCTTGTACTGTTATGATGAGCAGAATAGCTGTTGTCAGTGTTGCTTGTGCTGTTATGATGAGCAGACTGTTGTCACTACTGCCTGTAAGACATAGAAGAAATGACAGCTGCAGTAAAACTGACTCTAGTAATGAAAATAGAGGGGTGTATGGTTTAATTTTATAAAAAGATAGAAAGAGTGAGGAAAGTGAGTAGAAACAAGAATGGCAGAAAGCAAGATGAGTATATATAAATGAAGGAAATATAACAATCCAATATTTCAGAAAAGGCCTTATGCATACAAAAACAACACAACAGTTAAAAACATGAAAAAATGGATGAAAAAATATATAGGTTTAGCTTTTAGGTCTCCTTCTTGTAAGAAAGTCTGGCATAAAATGTGCCCAGATGGATGAAGTAGAGCACAAAGTGAAAGTCAATGATTGGCTAAGAAATGTTGTAAAAAGGTTTTCACGAAGGGTACCATATTATAGACAACATGGCATGTTATGCCACAAATAGCCATAGCTTGCCACCATCGGATACCTAAGCTCCAAACAAAGCTGCCCAGATGGTGCAGATGATAAACGAGTGAGAAGACGTAATGGGAAGTGGTAGATAAAGGTTCAGAAGAATAGAGTACACTGAGAGAACAAGACTGCTTGCTAAATGTGCCTAAACAAGGGAGCTGACAAAACCTAACAGGAGCTAGAGGGGAACAATAGCCAGTGCTAGAAAATAAAACATAAATAGCCTCCAGCAAGCGTGAGGAAGTGCAGCAAAGTGAGTGGGATTAAGACAAGAAAGTTGGGCATGGGTAGCAGAAATAGAAAGAGGTAGCATCTGGTGAAAATGTAGTGTAAAAAAAGCTGAATTTATTGTTCATTCCAGGTGGGTGGAGACAGCCAATCTAGTAAAGCACCTACAGCTTTTCTATCTTTTTTGTAAACCTGAACTATACACCTGTCTGTTTTCAGTACTTCTTGTGCTGTTATTGCAATGGTCTCTCATAGTGAAGGTTGGGGGTTCGAATCCAGCCGAAGGCACCCCAGTCACCCAGCTGTAGAAATGGGTACCCGACTTCTTCTGGAATTGGGGAAGGAAAGGTGGCCAGGCGTGATACTGACCATATCACCCTCTAGTGTGCTGACAGGTCAAGGAAAATATGGGCACTAACACCATAACCCTATGTGCCTCTAAGGCATGACATGATTACCTTTTTTTTAATGCTGTTATGTGGAGCAGACTAACTGTTGTGAGTATTCATGTTCTGTCATGCTTAACAGTTCAGCTGTTGTCAGTACTATTGTACTGTTATGTGGAGCAGACTGACTGTTGTGAGTATTCATGTTCTTTTATACTGAGCAGACTAATAGTCTTTCATTTTACCATTCAGGACTGAGAGGCGAGCTAAACATCCAGGTTCGTGTTGAGCTGTTCAGTGACATCAACAAGTTCAGGCAATCATCTTGTGGCATCCAGTTTTTCTGCAGTGAGTCATCACTTTAGTTACTACACTGACTCATTCATACCATTTGGTTATGCTCTCTCATCCACTTAGAAAGCTGGGTTACATATTTATTTCATACTTGCTTGCAGTATATGAGCATAGAAAGAATGTATACGTTTATGAAAATGATGCATCTTCAGCAGCATATTTATGTTTCTAGTAAAGGTTTTGTTTTGTCCTGGAAATTAATTGAAAGTGTCCTGTTTGGTCTTCCATAGAAATGGTGCTTTATTATTTTATAAATATAAATTTGAATTTATGATAGCTCCTCAAGATGTAAGGGATTAGCTATGTCACTCTACAGCTGAAAACAGTACCTGATACTAGTGTTAGGAAAGTTACCTGGGAAAATGGAGAGCATCTGCATCCAAGATGATGTGTACCAGAATGCCACAAGGCTGTTAGTATATTAATGCCACAAGGCTATTAGTATATTAAGAGAAAAACTAGGTATCTGCATAAAAATGAGATATCTGCATAAAAATGAGATATCTGCATAAAAACTAGATATCTGCATAAAAACTAGATATCTGCATAAAAATGAGATATCTGCATAAAAATGAGATATCTGCATAAAAAATGAGTCCCATATAATAGTGGATAAGCTAGAGCTGTAAGTCTGTGGCAACCCATCATAACCCAATACTCTAAGAAGTAAGGAAGGCATATTCACCATGCATGACTTTTTCAAAACTTTGTAGCCTGCACTGTACCGTCGGGCTGGTATGTACAGAATATTCTGGGATTCATTGAAGAGCTAGTAGTCAACGACGATCCAGAGTATCAGTGGATTGAAAAAATCAGGACCCCAAGAGCATCGAATGAAGCGCGGCAGAGACTGTTTTCAAAACTCTCAGGTCGGTCAACATTTTTACCCTTTTCTTGCTTCCTTCCTCTGACCTTCCTACTCTTCCTATCTCTCATCTTCCCTCGTTCATTTCCTTCCTCCTTCCCTCTCTCTTTCACAACATTTATACCTCTGGAGGAATATTAGAAAATATTTTATTTTGAATACTTAGCACTGATATAGATTTCAGGTTTTATAAACACATAGTGACTGCATCTACACTTGTAGCTATTATTACTCACCTCTCCTTTATAATAACCATAAACCTTTTTTTTCTATTTCATATTCTTTTTTGTTGTGTTATGAATGTAATGTCATTTTAAATATATTTCTTAGAAAATGTAATATAAGACATAAAACTTTTTTTGTTTGGTACTTTAAAAAAATATTGCAATTTCTATCTTGTTAAAATAACATTGTGAGCTTTATATGACTTTTGAAAGATTTTCTGTTGTTAAATGCCATATTTCCTTGAATAAACACCCCCAACGTTTATTAACAAAATTGTTGTCATGATTCAGCATTTAATAGAGGCCTGCATCAATTCAAGGTGGGTTTTTTTTCACAAAATACTAGTTATGGTTCTGCAGCATTGGTTAGTTTATACTATTAGTTTAAACTTTTTCCTCTAGCAACTGACCCAGCATTAATTTCAGACCTGGCATTTATTTGAATTTGAGACATAAGTTTATTTGAAACATGAGTGCATACCCACCTGCTGTTTAACTGACCAGACGATTATTTCAGAGCTAGCACTTAATCAAGAAAATACAGAATATACAAGAGAGCTTTCAGTTGGTCAGTAGATGTGAATATCTTCCACAACAGGTACCTTACAACGAAAGCTCGGTGTCAAAGTCATGGAGATGGGAGGCAACGCAGTATTAGGGTAAGGTGTTTCTTAAATATGTTCTAGCTGATCAAGTTGATTATGCTGCATAATAGATTTTGTGTGTGTGGATGTTTGTGGCAAAAAGAAACAGCTGTAATGTTAGTTCAGATGTTTTCATTAAAAAGTTTACCATGAAGAAAATTTTTCTTTCTATGTTTTTTTAACTCATCCCGTGCCGTTGTCACTATAGTGCGAACTTCCGGTTACTGAGTTGCGTGCCATAGTTGTTATAGTGACAATTCATTGTTTCAATAAAACAACCCTGTAATATTTAGATTATACATATTTCGTCCACATTTCCAGTGACACTTTTCAAAATGGTGAAAGAGTCCTTAGTTGCGAGTGATGCCGAGTGAGAAAAAGGAAGAGAAACATCGAAAATTTTCAATTTTTGATGATGTAGATAGGGGTATGGACATGGCCTGCGACCACCTCACTGCTCATGAATGTATCCCAAGTAGATCTAGACATATTTAGACAACTGGAAAAGTAGTTAGGAGGTTATTTCAGACATTAATTTAGCGAGAATGCAACATAGAATCACAATATGAGATCGACAAGTAGATCTAGACATCTCAGATGGTAAGTAGTGTAGATCTAGACCTAGCCGATGGTGAGCTGGGCACAGTCATTGTCTAAAAACATCATATTACTTCTTTTTTTCCTAAAAAACTCTGCATTTATGAAATTTTCATACATTTAGTTAAAAAATAAGTACGCGGAAGTACATGGAAATACTGTTTTTCATTCCATTTTACAACTATACCCCCTATACAGATCAAGACCCACACTTTTATTCTGGCATCCATTTGAACGTCCGCTTTTCTTCCTCTGGCACGGGAAGAGTTAAAAGACCCCATATTTTATGTAAAAGGTGAAAGTCCCATTTCCATGCCATTAGGCCGTATTGGGGATACAGTTTTAGGCCCATATTTCCAATACCTTCGGCACATGAAAGTGTGATGTGGTCAGTATCACGCCCGGTCACATTTACCATCTTAGATTTCCCTAGCACCCATTTTTAGAGGCTGGGTGGACCCCAGGGGATTTTGTGGTGTGGTAGTACCAGAAAAAAAAAATCCCACTCTTGGGAGTGAACCTGGTACCTCTGGATTAGTAGACTAAGCGCTCGGCCAACCAGGCTGTCCCATCTTCTCTGTATTTTTTTTTTTTAATTTTAAGTATAATAATAGCTGGTAGTACTGGTAGCAGGGAGTAGAGGTAGGCAGATGTGTATGGTTCAGGTTTCACGAAAAGGAGGAGAAAACAAAAAGGAGAATTGGCAGAAGGATGTGAGCTATATCAAGGAGAACACACAAGACATGCAACACACATTTAAAAAGTTAGCTGAAAGAGGTCTGACTGGCCATGAAGAGCGTGACATTGTGGTCGAGAGACTGCAGAAAGCATGAAGGGAAGGGACAGAAGTGCTCGAGTGTGGAAGCTACTGAGAGGAAAGTGAGAGAACGGCAGCGTCAACTTTAACCAGCATGTAGATTAGAGGGCAGTATATCGTTGCTGAAGTATTGAGCTTTTAGTGTTCTTTTTCATCTCCTTGTCATGTTTAAGTGCATAAACTGTGTCAGCTCCTATGGTTTTTTTTTTTAATTGTAAATGTGTATCAGATATTTCCAAAACTTTGACCTGGAAGGAGAGTCCGGCATTGTTGTGAGAGCTATAGGCACAGCAGTGGCACTCAGTCGTCTACAGCTGGGTCAGTTATCCCCAGCAGTGCCTCCTTCATCTTCTCTATCACCAGTCAAAGAGTGAGTATGACAGCTTAGTGTGTCCATGGAAAATGTATTTGGGCTAACAGTAGCAGCCAGTAGGCATCTCATGCTTTGGTAAACAGCTTTTTTCAACCTGTACATTTGAATAACAGTGATATTATTTGCATTGGTATAGACAGAGCAGCAATTATGTGAAAGAAAAGATCACTGAAGTAACTAGTATTCAAGTCTGTCATAAACTTCTTGTAGTAATTTCACTTCTGTGTGCTAAGATGTATGTACCAAAAATTTCATATCGACTGATTTTTTTTACTCTAAAACTTATGATTTTGCCTACATTTATAAAATTTTTTTAAAGTTTTATTTGTGAGAGCTTACTTAATGCAACAAATGAGATTTACAAGAAATTATAAGAGTGACAAGTAAGTATTTTTGTGAGAAGAAAGGCATTTTATGTGCTCAGAAAAATGGCTGATCTGTTGAAGGGTAAACATACTATTTTATAAATTAGACTGAGGATGGGGGTAGGAAAGAATTAGAAACTGTACTTGGAGTACTGAGTTCTGAAAGGCAGGTTAAAGGGAGTTGTGTCAGATTTTTAAACCATGTAGCTATAATGTGTCACATTGAAAGATAAAACAGCTTTATTTTAAAGACTAAACAGTTTCTTTTGTTGAAATAGGTCATAGCATTGGTGCTATATTATAGCTTTGTTCTGAGGACTTTTGTCAGAATCAGAATAGCTTTGGTACTGTATTATAGCTTTATTCTTTGAACTTTTGTCAGAATCAGATTAGCTTTTTTACTGTATTATACTTTTATTCTGAGGACTTTTGTCAGAATCAGAATAGCTTTTTTACTGTATTATACCTTTATTCTGAGGACTTTTGTCAAAATCAGAATAGCTTTGGTACTGTATTTTAACTTTATTCTGAGAACTTTTGTCAAAATCAGGATATCTTTGGTACTGTATTATAGCTTTCTTCTGAGAACTTTTGTCGGGGTCATTGTAGCAATGGAACTGTATTATAGATTTACTCTGAGGACTTTTGTCAGAGTTATTGTAGCATTGGTACTGTATTATACCTTTATTCTGAGGACTATTCTCAGAGTCATTGTAGCATTGGTACTGTATTATAGATTTATTCTGAGGACTTTTGTCAGAGTCATTGTACCATTGGTATTGTATTATAGCTTTATTTTGAGGACTAGACAGTTTCTTTTGTCAGAGTCATTGTAGGTTTGGTACTGTACTTGAAATGTCTAGCCTTCTTCTGTGGCTTCTGAAGCAGCTAGCAACTGACCAAGAACATTTTACTTCTCTTCCAACTTTATTTCCTCAGCTTCATTTTCCTTATCATTTTTGGTGCTTTTTCTCACTGTTTTGTTTTTGTTGAGAAAAATCTTAAGGTCATGTTTTACTTATCTGGCTTTAATGTTTGTTTTTTGAAAGTTGTTATGTTTTCACACAAATTAAGTACAAGTTTTGTTTACTTTGTTCAGTAGGTAAAAAAAAAAAAAAGTGAAAAGAAAATTAGAAACTGAGAAATGTAAGAGAATTTATGGTCATTTGGATAATTTTGTTGTTTTAAGAGTCATTTATCACGACTTTTCAGTCATTGGTCTCTAGAACTGTTTGGGGAAATGTTGAGTATGTAGTTCACTTTTTTTCTTATTGAGTTGGAATGTATACATATACAGTATAGATTTAGTTTACTAGTGTCAGAATAGATGTATATATAGTATAGATTTAGTTTACTAGTGTCAGAATAGATGTATATATATATATAGTATAGTTTTAGTTTACTAGTGTCAGAATTTATACATATACAGTATAGTTTTAGTTCACCTTTGTTTTTCTCTAAATAGTTGACCTTAAGTACTTAAAAAAAAATTTTTTTGTGTTGTTTTCATAAGTTTTATAGATTTTTCAGTTCTCTGAAGTTTAATAGTTAGATTTGTTGCTGTCAGAAATGAGAATAAATTCCTGTAGAGCATATATTGACAGATTTTTTTTTTGTTTACCTTATCCATTACCTTCATTATTTGTATCCAGTTATGTTAACCATGGATTACACCTTATAATATAGACAGCATATCCAATATCACATCATTATTTCCTTCTTTCTGTCTTTGTTTTCTTAGAAAAAAAAAGTGAAATATTTGACTAAAAATAAGCAGTCAGTTACAATTTTTTTCCATTAAACTCAACTCTTATTAAGCTTATTCACATGAAAGCTTCCACTATAGAAATTAAAGTTCTTATTTTTTTTTAAATTGTGCTGAATTTACATTTGTTAAATCAGTAACAGGTTTATCATTTTTCATAGTAAATTCTGTGTGAGTATTTTGACATGCTGATTTGCTAGAGTTGTAAGCTTTACATTGTGCTTTAAATTGATTCATAAAATTAAACTGTTTGACATAAAATTGCACATTATATTCATTTATCACTTGCTTTCTATAAATCAAGTATATTCTGTTTAATATGGAACTAGTTTCTACAAGAATATCTAGTCTATTAATACACTGACAGTTGTATGAACACATATTTTTGCGTTACTTGCCTTTCAGGCAGGTACTCCCATTATCAAGGTACATATTTATTGTTTGGAATGCAGAAGTGTTGCTTAAATATTGAATGAATTTTTTGCTGCTTTTCATTGTGACTTCCACGTGATGTAGACACTTTAAATTCATAAAGTGAATGAAGGACCAGCCAGTTATCTCTTTGTCCTACAAGATTAAGATTCATTTTTATTGCTCTGTTCTCGTCAAACTCCCATATATATATATATATGTTTTATGTTTTAATGATAAGATATCTGAAGCATCATATATAGAGTGAACCAGCAGTGTCACAGAAGTCATAAATATATATGTCTGTGAACAGAAGCCATGTTTATTTTATGCTCTTAAACTCTGGTTGTTTCTTATTGTTCTGTACAGCAAAAGCAGATACTGTGCTGTACTTTGGTTGTCGTTATCACTTTCATTTTATGGTCCTGTTTTTGTTTTGATTACCTTTTATCACTGAATAATACTCAGTGTAGTCTATGTCTTTACATATGTGTTTGTTGCTTACATTACGTAGTGTTATTTTGTAAATAAGTCAAAATGATAGAGTGTGTGAATCATGACATGTAAGGGAAGGTAGGAGTGTGTGAATCATGACAAGTAAGGGAAGGTAGGAGTGTGTGAATCATGACAAGTAAGTGAAGGTAGGAGTGTGTGAATCATGACAAGTAAGGGAAAGTAGGAGTGTGTGAATCATGACAAGTAAGGGAAAGTAGGAGTGTGTGAATCAATAAGGCTTCCAGTATTTTCGCTGGAGGCATTCATCGGTAAATAAATGGAGCAAGGGTGGACACATTAGGGAGATGATGCCAACCTCAAGACCATTGAATCGCAGCTGGCCAAGACCCCACCCCATCTTTAGCTTGGTGGTGATTGATGTCCTTCACTGGTGTTGAAGGTTCCTTTACAAACCTGGACCACTCCAGGAGTGAAAGGATGTCACTGAAGCTCTTCCCTCCAATATGAGCTTCATTCTGAACATCAGGCTTGTGGAAAACAAACACAGCATCATGGAACATAGCAGAAGAGCAGAAGTGAGGAACTGAAAGCAAAGAATGAAAAGTGATTTGATGAAGATAAAAAGAGTGGAGAAGTGGGAAGGAACAAGAATGGCAGAAACTAAGATGAGCACGTATTATTGAAAAACATCTCTCTCTGAACCTTAAGTGCCCAGGGCACATGGGGCTTCCGCAAGGGTTTTCCACAAATGCCTGTCTTTCGCCTTTTTTTCTGCTCTTGCCCAGGTGAGCCCTCTATTGCTCAACATCCTTTCTGTTGTTCTTCTCCATGTCTCTTTTGGTCTACCCTTACTTCTGCTCCCCTGTGGTGTCCATCTTAGAGCTATTTTTGGTAGTGAGTTGTCAGTCATTCGGAGCACATGTCCCAACCATCGCCAGCGTCTTTCCTCAATAATTGTTGTCAGTGGTTTCATCTGCATTTCTGCCAATAAGATGTTATTTCTTATGGTGTTTGGCCAAAATATTTTTTTAATTCTACGTAAACATTTAGTCTGGAAAGAATTCAACTTGTTTTCTATGGTTTTGGTGATTTTCCAGCATTCACTTCCATAGAGTAGTACACTTAGAACATTACTCTTAAATATCCTGATTTTCATATTTATGCTTAGTTTATTTGATTTCCATATATTCTGTAGCATTGCAAAAGCCTGGTTTGCTCTAGTAAGTCTGCTGTTGATGTCCTCTGTGCTGTCTCCATTTTCTACTACTCTGCTGCCAAGGTATACAAATTCGTTGACCTCCTCCACTAACTTGTTATCTACTCTGAGTACATTTCTGTTGTTCACATTTTGCTTCATTAACTTTGTCTTTCCTACGTTGATCTTTAGTCCTATGTTATTTGCATTGTGAGTTAGCTTGTTTATTTTATCTTGCATATCTTTGTGACTGCTTGATAATAGACAAATGTCGTCCACAAAGTCAAGGTCCTCCAGCACTGTGTCAAGGGTCCATTGTAATCCTCTGCGTTTGTCTGATGTTGCCTCCTTCATTAACCAGTCTACTGCCAAGATAAATAATGTTGGTGATAGTACACATCCCTGTTTCACTCCTGTTTGTACCCTAAAGCTGCTGGAGGTATGTTCTCCACAGATAACTTTGCACTGAAAACCCTCGTATAGGGCTTTGATTACATTAACTATTTTATGGGGGAGGCCATGCCATCTTAGGATTTTCCACAGTGCATCTCTGTTGACACTGTCAAAGGCTTTCTCAAAATCTATGAATAATGCATATGTTGTGCTATGCCACTCATTTGCCTGTTCTAATATTTGTCTAAGTACAAATATGTGGTCTATGCATGCTCTTCCTTTCCTAAATCCTGCCTGCTCTTTCCAAAGTTTTTCCTCAAGTGTTGGTACAATTCTGTTGATGATTATTCTGCAAAATACTTTACTGGTGAGTGGCAGTAGGGTAATGCCTCTCCAGTTCCTGCAATCTCTGTGGTCACCCTTCTTTGGTAGTTTTACTGTAAGCCCAGTTTTCCACTCCTCTGGGGGTTTTTCTAGATCCCAAATTTGTTGTAATATCCGGCAAAGTTGTTTTGGTGTTTCTGTTTCTTCTGCTTTCAACATCTCAGCAGTCACTTCATCTTCACCTGGTGCCCTGTCTGATTTTAGCTTCTTTATCGCCTCCTTTACTTCATTTATTGTTATTGGTCCTGTATTGATGTTTAGCTCCGTTTTTGCTTCAGGTATGTCTATTGTTTGTGCTGCTTGTGTTCTGTTTAGTAGAGTGTTAAAGTGTTCCCTCCATCTTTCAATTTTTTCTCTTTCTCCACTAACCAGTTGTCCATTTTGTGTTCTTACTGCACTTTCACATCTTGTGTTGAAGTTACCTGTCATCTGCTTTGTGATTTTATATATGGTTTTCATGTGATTTGTATATGCTGCTTTCTCTGCTGTCTCTGCTAAGTTGTCATAATACTGACGTTTATCTTGACGGCATGATTCCTTCACTTCTTTGTCTTTTTGTGCATAATTACTTAAAACTCGTTCTTTAAGCCGTTGTGATTTGGTGTTCAGTAATTTTTTCTTGATTTCTTTTCTTTGCTCTATCTTTTCCCATGTGGTCTTGCTTATCCATTCCTCTTTTCTCCTTTTTCGATATCCCAGCACCTCTTTTGCTGTTTCCTGTAGTGTTTTATTGAACTCTAATACGGACATTTCTGCTTCGTCTTGTAGGACACTGAAGCAGTTCTTAAGTACTATTGAGAATTCATTTCTCGTTTGCTGGTCTATCAGTTTTCTTGTATCAAAATGTATCTTTCTGTGTTCTCCGATTTTGGCTTTCCTTAATTTTAGTTTTATTTTTGCTACCAGAAGGTTGTGATCACTTCCTACATCTGCTCCTTTCCTTGCTCGCACATCTTGTAGTGACCGTTTCCACTTGTTATTTATTAGTATGTGATCAATTTGGTTTTCTGTGGTTTTACATCCTCTGTCTACCTTAATGTTACTTCTGCTTAAGTGTTTGATTTTTATTTTAGATGATGGATCAGTGTTTTGATTGTATATCAGTGTGAGGAATACTGGTGTGATTGAGTACACTGGCTAGATATAGTGTGTGTTTATGTGCTTGAGTAAAGTGACTTATGTATGTGTTTATGTGCGCTTGAGTAAAGTGACTTGTGTGATGTGTGTGTGTTTGCATGTTTGTTTGAGTGAAGTGTTTTGTTTTTGTATTTGTCTGTGTGTGCTTGCTTCTCACTTGTCACAATTCTTAGTAAATGTTATCTCACATTATTTCCCTGCCCTCTTCTTCTTCTTCTTCGTTCACTTCTATCACCTAGATCGCCCCGTGCTCCTTCTGAATTTACTCCTGTGGTTCTTGTGATAGTCTTATTTAGGATGGAGGCTGAGAGCATCGTGGAGCTTGGGCCTATATTCTTGATGGGTCACAGAAGCAGCATTGCATGACACTGGTTTTCGTTGCACCAGTTTATTCTAGAGTTGGACTTTCTCACCTATTTCCCTGCCCTTATATCCAAGTCTGTGCTGCTATCAACAATAGACATTTTACATTATTATAAATATATTACATATGACTTTCTTGTATATGTCATGTTCCTGTGCTTTAGAAGTTTATATGTTTATATACCAAAGTATATCACTACCATTGTGTGGTTCTAAGGACTGTTATAGCTGGAGGTGGGGTGGGGGATGCGCTCTCCACTCCATGGCGTGCATCTCAAATAGCCTCTGACAGTCAAGTCCAGCTCCTGGCCTTCTTGTGGCAGAACTGTTCAAACTGACAGGAGAAGGGGCAAAGGCGAATATCTGGCACCTGAAAACCAGACGCTTCGGGTAGATGAGAGTCATGCTTTGTATCTCATCTGCCGCTGCTGGCGAGATTCTTCAGCTGCTGTGCGTGGAGTGGGGCTCCTCCTGGCCAGTGAAGAAAGGTGCGAACGGGGTTGCTCTGCGGCACCACTGTGGAAAAGGTGAAAAAAAGGATTAAGTGAAGTAAACAGTAGTCAAATCACAGCACCTCTGGTCTGGAGGTCGGCCATGTCCTATGTGTGCCTGAGCCAGCTTAACCCAGAGGTTAAGACACTGCTGGCGAGATTCTTCGGATGCTGCACATGGAGTGAAACTCCTATTGGCCAATGAAGAAAATGCAAAAAAGAAATTAGGGTTGCTGTGTGGCGCTGAAGTGAAAAGGTGATGGAAGGGATAAAGTAAAGCTTGGTCGGTATGTCCAGTGGTCTCACAGCGAGAGCTACTCATAACACGGCACCTCTGCTCTAGAGGCCGGTCATGTCCGATATACACCCATACTGGTGAAGTACGCCTAAACTGACTTAAACCAGGGGTGAAACTTGATGGCTACTCATGTCACGTTACCTCCGCTCTAGAGGTCGTTCACATCCTAAACACGCCTATACTGGGATAATATGCTTAAACCGGCTCAGCCTAGGGGTGAAACTTACTAGTGGTGAAGATTCGTCCTCCTGGACAAAAGCTCTGTCCTGGTCACAACTAGGAAGGGTAGCGGCCACGACCACAAAATGCGGAAGTAGGAGACACTGGACCAGTGCAGTCTAGATAGGCAGCCACCTCTCACCCAGTGGGGATTTATGCGTATCCTAATCATGCTGAGGTTTTCCGGTGAGAAAGTCCAACGCTGGACTGGATGGGCAACCACCTCTCACCTGGCGGGGATACACATGTATCCCAAAACACATCGAGGTTTTCCAGTGAGAAACTCCAACTCTAGGCTGGATGGGCTACCACCTCTCACCCAGTGGGGATATCTTATCTTATATCCTTCCCGTGACATTAAACGTCACATAAGGCTCGCAAAGTAGTTCGCCAGTTTTTCCTGTTTTCGGCGAGTCTTTCAGCCTCATCAAGGGATTTTATGCCTGTTAATTTGGCCTCTCTTAACAATGTCCTCTTCAGAGTTTCACGTGGTCTGCCTCTTTTTCTTTGACCTGTTATGTTCCACATGATAGCTTGTTTTGGGATTCTCTGATCATTTCTTCTCATCAAGTGACCAACATATGCCCATCACCTTTTCTTGATCACCCATGGGACTGGTTGTTGTTCAGTCATCTGTCTTATCTCTGCATTGTTCTTAAATTCGTTCCACTAGATACTGAGTATTTTCCTTAGGCATTTGTTTTCAAAAGAGTCTAATTTCTTTTCTATTTCTTTAGTTGTTTTCCAGCTTTTGCATGCATAAATGAATACATTTGAATTGAATAGTCTTAACTTGGTTTTTATGCTTATAACTTTTTAATTCCATATGTTCTCAAGATTCTTGAAGATTGATGCTGCTTTTGCAATTCTCATTCTAACTTCCTTTCTAGTGTCACCATCCTGGTCTATGTAGCTGCCAAGGTATGCAAATTGATTGACTTCTTCAATAACTGTCCCTTCTATGTGTATTTTTCCATTGATATACAGTGGGGATATACTGATATCCAAAACATGTCGAGGTTTTCTGGTGAGAAAGTCCAACTCTAGATTAAACTGGTGCAATGAAAACCACGGTGTCAACACAGTCTCGCTTCTGAGACCCACCAAGAATACAGGCTCAAGCCCTGTGATACTCTGAATCTCTTGTGGTCCTCTTGGGGATCTCATGTAGTTCTTTCGGGGACCACAGGACCTGTCGAGGACCACAGGATTAAAATCAGGAGGATCACAGGGTGGTCTTGGTGGTAGAAGCGAATGAAGAAGAAGAAGAAGACTACCACTGTGTGATCATGCTGGTATTGATGGCAGGTTGTCAGGGCCAGAGTACCAGAGCTGAACAGGACCCTATTCTACCTACTCCTTGTGACACTAGTAACAAGCCGTTGTGCTCATTCAGACTTGACTAACAGTGCTTGTTGTAGTACTGATGGTAGTGGACTGTGCCAAGAAGCTTATTTTTTGGGTTCACTCAGAATGTTCTGAATCCACTTCCCACAGGATATTCTTAACCCACTTCCCACAGTATGTTCTGAATCCACTCCCCACAGGATGTTCTGAATCCACTCACCACAGGATGTTCTGAATCCACTCCCCACAGGATGTTCTGAATCCACTCCCCACAGGATGTTCTGAATCCACTCCACACAGAATGTTCTGAATCCACTCCACACAGAATGTTCTGAATCCACTCCCCACAGGATGTTCAGAATCCACTCCCCACAGGATGTTCAGAATCCACTCCACACAGGATGTTCTGAATCCACTCCCCACAGGATGTTCAGAATCCACTACCCTTTAGGATGTTCACTTCCCACAGGATGTTCAGAATCCACTCCCCACAGGATGGTTAGAATCCACTCCCCTTAGGATGTTCAGAATCCACTCCCATTAGGATGTTCAGAATCCACTCCCTTTAGGAATCCACTCCCTTTAGGATGTTCAGAATCCGTTTCTCATAGAATGTTCAGAATCCACTCCCTTTAGGATGTTCAGAATCCACTTCTCATAGAATGTTCAGAATCCACTCCCTTTAGGATGTTCAGAATCCACTCCCTTTTAGGATGTTCATAATTTGCTCCCCTTAGGATGTTCAGAATCTGCTCCCCTTAGGATGTTCTGAATCCACTTCCCTTTGTATGTTCAGAATCCACTCCCCATTAAGCATGATATTTATACTTCAGCATCTTCATGATATGGACTACAGAGAAGCAAAGTTTACAGTTTCTTGGAGATGAGAACAAGATCACTGGCATTATCTGCTTGGAAAAGTTCAAACATATCAGAGTTCAAAAAAAGTTATTGGGCAACATCATTTGTGCACCCTTAGTGTGACTGTTTACTGACTAGTGCATGTGTACTGTAGATTTCAGCCTACCCCATGTAATCACTTACATTTGATGCCTGAGCTTCAGTTTTTATAAAGCATGTCTGGCATCTCACACAATATAAAGTTCATTAACCGTGTTTGAGGTCTGTAACTTTTTATTTGGTTGTACAAATTATCAAACTAGGCAAGTTTTGCATTTATTGTTTACAGCTTTCTTTGTTCCTAGTATCTGTGTGCAGTTTGTGTAAGTGTTCAAAATGCAGTATTTTAGAAAGTATAGAATCTGAATATCTATTAAAAGCTTTACTATTCAGTATGTACTGCTAATAAAATGGTTTTTGAATCCTAATTATGATATTAATAAGATATACAAAATAAGTTCAGTTTTAATAACATAAAAACTTCTAAAGTTATGTTTCATTTCAAGTACTAGATTGTAAAGCTGTGTTATATTTCATAAATGTGTGGGTGCTGTTATTAGCTTTCAGAAATTTTATTAATAAAAATGGAATAATTTGAACAAAAAAACATTTAAATTGTTATCAGAAGTAAATGATGCAATTAAAGGTTTTTTGTAATGTCTAGTTTTGTGTGAGTTTGCTGACTGGTTGATGTTGCCTTGTATTTGCTTGCTAGTTGCCTGGTCACTTATATCGTCTTTTTGCACCATTCCATAGCATGCGACTGCACGCTGTGAATCAGCACCATCGTCCTCAGCAACCCAACACCTCCCACCTTAAACAAGACAGACCCTCCCACCCACCTCTCAGAAAATATCTTTCCAGTCCAGAACCCTCCCCAGTGTCTTCTCCCTCTGCTATCTCTCCAAAGAGGCGTTCTGTTATAGGTTTCTGCCAGACTCCACCACCTTCAGCCCCACCTGTAATTCCAGGAACCCCAGATGCTTCGAACACATCCCACTTCACTTTCCCTTGCAGTGTTTCCTTGCCTGATGACTCAGTTTTATCCGCGTCACCTTCGCCGACGACACTAGCACAACAAGGACAATCATCGCTAGATGTAGTATTTTCGACAGCTATATCTACTGCTACAACATTGGCATCATCATCACCATCTACACAGCAAATAAGCCAGCGTCAGTCTACTTCCCCAGTGAAAGTTGTGCCCACATCTGAGAGCAGACGCTTGTCTGATTCAGAAATTGGCTCTCCTCCCAAAGGTATGTACACAGGAAGTGGTATTATAGTAATAGTTCTCGACATTTATTAACTAGAATATTTTAACTAACTGGGGTAAAGCTGGGGCGACCATCTCCAGCCCAGTGCATCATAGATGGCAAATAGTGAAAGTCCTCCAGATATCAAGGGTTGCTGTGAGTAAGGGTTTACCCAAATAAGCAGGCATGGACCAACTCAGAGAGCAAGGTGGGGGTGGTAGCTGGCTCTGCTACTATAAAGTGCCTCATGTGCTCAGTGAAGGATACCAGGCGGGTAAGAGGCGCCTTAAAACCTCTCGCTTCCACTGCCTTGTGGGTAGGACAGGGAGTCCAAAGACTAGTGGAGAGTCTGTACACAAATTGACAGAATGCAACAGGAAACCACTGTTGTAGCTCCCAAGAATAGTTATACAAAGTAATAAATTCATCTTGAACAATGTTAATGGATGTTCCTCTGGAACAGCCTCGCTGGTAGGGCAGCTCACTGGTGAGGCCAGATCGTCATCAAGCTACTGGTGGCAAAACTAACAAGATCAAAATAGAAACATGGAATGTTAGAACTTTATTGCAGGCTGGAAAATTAGAAAGTGTAAAGAGGGAAATGAAAAGGATGAAGATCAGCATAATAGGTATGAGTGAAGTTAGATGGACAGGTGCAGGGAAAACAAACTCTGATAAATATACAATAATATATCCAGGAGGTGATAATTGAGACAGGGAACATAGATATATTTGCTTGAAAAACTTGGACCTACTTCTGTAGCCAAGAAACCTGTAGCAATCAACACTAATTATAATTGTTATTTTTGTAAGATGTAATGTCAGGTTGGTGGACAGATGGGGACATGGAGATCTCTGGCGGGGATGAGGAAAATCTGATGTGAAACCAATGAGTCCAGGACGTGACAAGCCTATGAGTCTTTACAATAACGGCTATCAGAATGATGTAAACAAAACAGAGCCAGCAGACTATAGGTGGCAGGGAATGGATATCGTTGAAGCACTCATCAGATTCCTCATCCCAAAGGCAGAGTGTCTCCATGGAACTGTCTCAAAGCCATCTGACATGGAGAAGGGGCTTAAGTACAGTCACCAGAGGCTGGAAACCAAAGTTTTGGCCAGGCCAGGTCTACACCACTGTCTTCATGGCAGTCCGAGCAAGACCACAGTCTGCCCTAGCAAGGAAAGGTGCTAAAGTCGGAGGTACCCAGCCAAAAGGTGCATTTCAAAAATCAGGTTACCACGCATTATCGCCAATGTCCATACAAAGAAGAAGAGGAGAAGGAGGAGGTGATAAACATGAACAAGGAGTAGGAATAATATTTGATGAACAAACAGCAAAGTCATTTGTGGGATATTTGAACATCTCGCCGAGTCTTACTAGCACAACTGAAAGGACAACCAATAAACATAAATATTATACAAGTGTACGCTCCAACAGCTGATAGTTCTGAAGAAGATGTACAATTATTTTATAATGACATAGAGACACCCCTGAAACACACAAAGTCACATGAAGTTACCATAGTCATGGGGGATTTTAATACCAAAGTTGGTAAATGAAGAACTTCAGACATCATTGGCGACTATGGACTGGGGGACAGGAATGATAGAGGTAGTAAATTAATTGAATGGGCAAGAATACATAGTATGGTTGTAGGAAACACCTGGTTTAAACAACATCTCTGAAGACTGGCAATGTGGTGCAGCCCAGACAAAAAGACTTGTAGTCAGATAGACTGTGTTAATCAACAGATGATTCTGGAATGCATTACTGACAACAAAAACCATGCCAGGAGCTGACTGCATTAGTGACCATGACCCACTCTGTGGAAAAATTAGAATAAAGCTAAAGAAAGCATGCAGAAAAGTGAGAAACATCAAACTGAATGCTAAACTCCTTAAAAATGACCAGAACTGCAAGAACAGTACAGAGTTATTATAACACATGGATGCATCTTGTCTTGTCTTGTGCTACCTCCCTGTAACAGCGACCTGGTGTTCTTTGAAGCCAATGCTGTTAAGATGTTGAGGCACAACATCATATCAGCTTGGGAGCAGGTTATGGCAGCTATTTTTTCAGTCCCAGAGTGCAACTAAAAAGTAGGGGTGTGCAAAACCTTTTTAGCAGACTCCACCACCATGGGGACTGTGGCGATTGCTGCCCCATTAGCCAGGCTAGGCCTGTTACTGGGGGTACCATGGAGAGGTGGGCCAGGGTCTTGATCAGTTATGGTTTGCTAACCTTGATGCTATGAGTCTTTGATTGCCTAATTGGACAGCGTCTTCACCCCCAACAAATAGATACAATGCAGTAGCAAAGATAAATAATATAGATGAACAGTGGGCAGTGTTAAGAGATTCCTTCTATCAAACTGTTAAGCAGAGATAAAGATAAATAGTATAGGTGAACAGTGGGAAGTGTTGAGAAATTCCTTCTATCAGACTGTTAAGCATAGATAAAGATAAGTAGTATAGGTGAACAGTGGGCAGTGTTAAGAGATTCCTTCTATCAAACTGTTAAGCAGAAATAAAGATAAATAGTATAGGTGAACAGTGGGAAGTGTTGAGAGATTCCTTCTATCAGACGGTTAAGCAGAGATAAAGATAAATAGTATAGGTGAACAGCGGGAAGTGTTAAGAGATTCCATCTATCAAACTGTTAAGCAGAGATAAAGATAAATAGTATAGGTGAACAGTGGGCAGTGTTAAGAGATTCCTTCTATCAGACGGTTAAGCAGAGATAAAGATAAATAGTATAGGTAAACAGTGGGCAGTGTTAAGAGATTCTTTCTATCAGACTGTTAAGCAGAGATAAAGATAAATAGTATAGGTGATCAATGGGCAGTGTTAAGAGATTCCTTCTATCAGACTGTTAAGCAGAGATAAAGATAAATAGTATAGGTGATCAATGGGCAGTGTTAAGAGATTCCTTCTATCAAACTGTTAAGCAGAGATAAAGATAAATAGTATAGGTGAACAATGGGCAGTGTTAAGAGATTCCTTCTATCAGACTTTTAAGGAGAGATAAAGATAAATAGTATATGTGAACAATGGGCAGTGTTAAGAGATTCCTTCTATCAGACTGTTAAGGAGAGATAAAGATAAATAGTATAGATGAACAATGGGCAATGTTAAGAGATTCCTTCTATCAAACTGTTAAGGAGAAATAATACCACTGAAAAAAAGAAGGCTTCAAGAATAAATGGATGACAGATGATATCTTGGAACTGATGGACAAGAGAACGAGGAGTAAAAATAACCAAGAAAAATATAGCAAGATAAATAAAGAAATAAGATGCAAATGCAGAGAAGCAAAGGAAGTGTGATTAAATGAACAGTGCAGACACATAGAGGACTCCCATAATAAAGACAGCAAAAATGTGCACAAACGAATTAGTGAACTCACAGGCAGGAAAACAAAATATACCACAGGATGCCTGAAATCAAAAGAAGGTAAAATGTTAATGGGAAAAGAAGACATTGTGGACAGAGTACATCAGTGAGCTATATGGAGGAGAAAGACCAGAATTAACACCAGATACTGAAAATTGTGATGGACCACCAATACTTGAAGATGAACTCATAGATGCCATCAAAAACATGAAGAAAGGAAAAATGACTGGGCCTGATAATATAAAAAAAGTAGAAATAGAGGCGCTAGAGGAGATAGGAGTAAAACTAATAACTAAGTTACTGAATGACATTTACAACAGTGGTTATATGCCCATTGACTTGCTTAAATCCACCAGGTGCAAAGTAATGTAATGATCACCGGACTATCAGCCTCTCATGTCACATAACAAAGCTACTTCTGAGAATTATGAGAAGAACAAGGAAAAAGATAAAAATGGAAATAGCAGATGAACAGTTTGGATTTGTTGAAGGATTGGGTACTCTCATCATCATCATCAGCTGCCATGCCGACTAGCATTGGCTATTATGCTTCTCCAGAGTACATGATCCTTCATGCAGGCCATCAGCTCAGTTGGTGATCCCCTCTCACACCATCCCGTCAGACTGTCCAGTATCATTTCTCTTGGTCTTCCTCTTGATCTTCTTCCTTCTACTTTTCCTGTTGTTATAATATTTTCAATGCCCCCTCTTCTTATTGCATGTCCTATGAAAGTACATTGTCTCTCTCTTATCTTTTTGACAAGGTTTTTTGTCTCTCCAGCTCTTCTCAAACATTCTTCATTAGTTATTTTTGCTGTCCAGGGGATTTGCAACATTCTTCTAATAAACCACATTTCTGCTGCTTCCAATGATTTTTGTGCAGACCTGCCTATTGTCTTTGATTCACTTCCATATAGCAAGATAGGTTCAATATAGCATTTTAGGACTCATTTTCTAACATTCATTGATAAAGATGTGTTGGATAATATGTTTCTCATTCTCTGAAATGCAGTCTTTGCTTGGCCTATTCTATTCCTAATTTCTGTTCTGCATTTCCCATCTGAAGTTATTACTGCTCAAAGGTATTTGAATTTCTGCACCTCTTTAGAATAGTTCCATTTAATTTTATACTGCATGTTAGTGGATTCTGTTTCTTAGATATAACCATAGTCTCTGTCTTTTTGATGTTCAAAGTAAGGCCTTTCTGTTCACTTTCTTTGGCAACTTTATCCAAGAGATTTTGCAGGTCTTGTTGGTTCTCAGCTATCAGTACTGTGTTGTCAGCATACCAAAGGTTGTTAATATTGTATCCTCCAATTTTTATGCCTGGTTCTGTGGTGATCATTCATAGAATATTCTCGCTGTACAGAGAAAAAAGTTCTGGAGATAGTACACATCCTTGTTGCACCCCTTGTTTTATAGGTTGATATTTTCCAGTTCTATTTTCAACTCGAATTGTTGCTTCTTGCTGCCAGCATAGATGTTTCACAATCCTCAGGTCTTTGCCATCTATATTGATGTCTTCAAGCATTTTAATAATTTCATTATGTTTCACCTTGTCGAATGCCTTGGTGTAATCAAAGAAGCATAAGTAGAGATCTTTCTGTACTTCTAAAGCTCTTTCTGTTAGTGTTCGTAAAGCATAAATGGCATTGTGTGTTCCCTTTCCTTCAACAAATCCAAATTGTTCATCTGCTATTTCCATTTTTATCTTTTTCCTTGTTTTCTCATAATGATTCTTAGAAGTAGCTTTGTTATGTGACATGAGAGGCTGATAGTCCAGTGGTCATCACATTACTTTGCACCTGGTTTCTTTGGTAGTGCTATAAACGTGGATTTAAGCAGGTCACTGGGAATATAACCACTGTTGTAAATGTCATTCATTAACTTGGTTATTATTTTTATTCCTATCTCATCTAGTGCCTCTATTTCTTCTATTGTTATATTATCAGGCCCAGTCGCTTTTCCTTTCTTCATGTGTTTGATGGCATCTATGATTTCATCTTCAAGTATTGGTGGTCCATCACAGTTTTCAGTATCTGGTGTTAATTCTGGTCTTTCTCCTCCATATAGCTCACCGATGTACTCTGTCCACCTGTCCACAATGTCTTCTTTTCCCATTAACATTTTACCTTCTTTTGATTTCAGGCATCCTGTGGTATATTTTATTTTCCTGCCTGTGAATTCACTAATTCGTTTGTGCATGTTTTTGCTGTCTTTATTATGGGAGTCCTCCATGTGTCTGCACTGTTCAATTAACCACACTTCCTTTGCTTCTCTGCATTTGCATCTTATTTCTTTATTTATCTTGCTATGTTTTTCTTGGTTATTTTTACTCCTCCTCCTCTTGTCCATCAGTCCTAAGATGTCATCTGTCATCCATTTATTTTTAGGGGCTTCTTTTTTTTGGTGGTATTATCTCCTTAACAGTTTGGTGGATAGAATCTCTTAAAATTGCCCATCGTTCATCTATACTATTTATCTTTGCTGTTGCATTGTATCTATTTGTTATAATAACTTTGTATTGTTCTCGCAGTTCTTGGTCATTTTTAAGGAGTTCTGTATTCAGTTTGATGTTTCTCACTTTTCTGCATGCTTTCTTTAGCTTTATTCTAATTTTTCCACAGAATGGATCATGGTCACTATTGCAATCAGCTCCTGGCATGGTTTTTGTTGTCAGTAATGCATTGTGGAATCATTTGTTGATTAATATGTAGTCTATCTGGTTAAAAGTCTTTTTGTCTGGACTGCACCATGTTGCCAGTCTTCAGGGATGTTGTTTAAACCAGGTGTTTTCTACAACCATGCTATGTATTCTTGCCCATTCAATTAATTTACTACCTCTGTCATTCCTCTCCCCTAGTCTATAGTTACCAACGATGTCTGAAGTTCTTCCTTTACCAACTTTGGCATTAAAATCTCCCATGACTATGGTAACTTCATGTGACTTCGTGTGCTTTAGGGCTGTTTCTATGTCATTGTGGAAATATTGTGCCTCCAGTGCCCTCTGTTAGACATATTTCAATTAATCTTTCTCCTTTCTGATTTACTGGGTCAGTTTCTTCTTTCTCCATTACTTTTTTGACGTCGGAGTTATCTTTTCCTACCTTAACGTTGAAGTCCCCCATAGCAATTAGGATGTTGCGTTTAGGGACTTTGTTAATGATTTGTTGTAATTGGTGATAGAAATCGTCTTCTGCCTCATTGCTGCATCGTTCATGGGTGCATAACACCGTATTATTGTCATTCTTCCATGTCTTAGGTTGTATCATGCTCATATTATACCACTGTTCACTGATTCCCATTCTACAGGGCTCTTTGCTGCTACATTTTACATAATTATACCTACCCCTTCTTGGTGTTTACCATCATCTCTGCCTGAATGTATTATTAACTTACCGTTGTCCGCTGATCTTTTACCTGCTTCTGCCCATCGCATTTCACTGATGCCCAGTATGTCTAGATGGTATCGCTCCATTTCTCTAATGACCTGAGTAGTTTTTGTTGGCGCTGCCATTGGCAGCTAGGTCCCAGGATAAGGTTGTTAGCCTTACGGCCAACTCCCGATACAGGATATGTGACAGATAAGTGGAATTCCACTGATTTCTCCATGCCAGCAAGAGCATTAAAAAAAACTAATCACTGCAGCAGCTTTATGATCTTGGCCAACTTGCCACACCTTTATAATCTTGACCAACTTAATTGACAAGTCTCATAATCTCCTCTTCCCCACAGCCTTTACTCATGAGTATCATTTTGGAAATATTTCTTTTAGTGCATCTTTTGATGGAGTTTTTTTTTTAAATTTGTTTACAGCAAGCAATGCCCAGACAAGTGTTCTGCCAGTAAATGCAGCACCACGCCAGAATTACTCCAAGACTTCTGTTCTGCAGCAAAGTATTGACCTCTTGGTATGTAACACAGAATATTTATGTTTGGTATGTAGAAATATAATGTAGAAATCGCTCTTCAGAAAGTAAAACAACTAAGGAATCTGTGGAGAGGAACAGACAGAATCACAAAAATAAGATTTTTAAGGGCATGCATCTTTCCCATCGCAACATATGCCTGTGAGACCTGGACACTTAACAAAACAGCTGAGAAACACATAAATGCCTTTGAATGTAAATGCTACAGAAGAGTTCTTCAAATATCATGGACACAAAAAAGAACAAATATATCTATACTACAAGAACTTAATATTGATGAAGGCTGGCTAGTAAAGAGGTTTAAAGATAATCTAGAGAAGACCGTCTCGGAAGGGTACATAATGGAAAAAGAAAGAGAGGAAGATGGCTGCAAGACATCGTTGATGATCTGCAGATGGATGTATCAGCAGTAGTCCATCTTGCTCACAATCGAGAGGCCTACAGGAGTGCTGTTAGGGAGGCAAAGTTCCACAAGGGGCATGCAAACAAGTGAATGGATGATGTAGAAATAAGAGTGGTGAGAAAGTAACTGTCAGGTGCTGATTCTGTCATTAGTTTTTTTTTTTTATTCTGTTGTTAGGGCTAGTGAACCTAAAGCTGGCCAAGACCCTTTCCTGTTCGCTGCTTCAGGTAAATGGATGAGTCAGATGATGCCACCACTAAATTTGATTCTAGGAAATACACTGTTGTGATAATACAGAAGCAGGGATTGATGTGTTCCCAACATAGAACTTGTTGACAGGTCTTCATACATCTGCTCCAGGACTAAAGAAAGTTGTCATAGCTCTTGCCCAGTCTGATATGATGGCTGTAGTACAACATCATCCCAGAGACAGAACAGTGACTATTTTCTGTCTTATCTGTAAAGCATGTACATGCAAAGGGTATTATTCTGTGTAATTTCCATGCAGTGAATCAGTTTCATTCCGTACATCATTTATACTCATATACAGAGTAAAAGTAAAGGTAATCCTGTCATGCTTTAGAGGTACATAGGGATATGGTGTTAGTGCCCATATTTGCCTTGACATGTCAGCACACTAGAGGGTGATATGGTCAGTATCATGCCTGGCCACCTTTCCTTCCCCAACTCCAGAAGAAGTCGGGTACCCATTTCTACAGCTGGGTGACTGGGGTGCCTCTGGCCGGATTCAAACCACCAACCTTCGCCATGAGAGACCAGTGCATTAATCACTTTGCCACTCAGATGCTCATATACAGAATAGTTTAATTTATTTTTAGAGTGAACAGTTTTTCTTAAAAACAAGTATCATACATTTTAAAGTCAAGAATTATTGTGGTTGGCTGTGAGAAGTCACATGACATAAATGTATTGATCAGTACTGAGATTATTCCAGACAGAAGAGTTCTTGCCTGGATGAGCTGTCACACTGAAGAGTACAGAATTTAAATGTTGTCTGTGAACTGCCCGTTGTTCATTCTCCACAGGAGTATCCTTTCTTCACCTTACGCAGTTTTCCTGTTGGATTCATTCTAAGTTTGGGTGGTGTGGTTTCTGCCCGCTCTGTCAAACTCCTGGACAAAATACATAATCCAGGTAAGTTTAGTGCTTTATGTGGAATTAATGTTGTATATCCAATATATACAGGATGTTTTTAAAGTCCCACACTTTCTGTGAAAAAAAAAAAATTGAAAAATGAAGTAAATGACGTCATCACAAAATGCATTAAAAAAAGTCATTTAATTAGTTACAGTAGTGACTGCAATGATACAACGCTGTTTTGGTTTAGCTGGAATGTACCTCTGAAGTATTCATTATAACAGGTGTTGGAAATGCCCACCACGGGCTTCAAGACATGACTGTACACGTCTCTTCATATTGACAAATACCTTGTACAACGTGTCTGTTGTTATTTTTTTAATGGTAATTCTGATTGCTTCTTTCAGGTCCTCAACTGTTTGTACATTATTTTTGTAAACATTTCCTTTCAAGAAACGCCATAGATAATAATCTAATGGATTTAGATCTGGAGAATGAGCAGGCCAAATTCCACGATATATTATGCAGTTTGCGAAAATTTCTTCCAAAAAATCGTGTATTGCTCTAGCTGTGTGTGCAGTTGCACCATCTTGCTGGAACCACACTTCCTCAATTTCATGTTCATTCAGCTGTTCTAAAAAAAAGGTTCCAGAATGTCAGTACGGTACCCATCAGCATTTATAGTGTTGTTGAAGAAAATTGGTCCAATTAAACATTTTCTACTGACGGCACACCATACCTCAATTTTCACATCATGTAGTAGCGCTTCACGAAATGCATTGGGATTAATACTGCACCAAATACAATTATTTTGGCCATTAACGTATCCAGATAGATGAAACCATGCCTCATCAGAGAAGAAGGTTAAATTGAGAATTGACTCGTCTTCTTCAGCTAAAAATGCTTGAAACCACGTGGAGTAGTTGACTCTGGATTGATTGTCACACTCTTTTAGTTCAAACACAACAGAAATCTTGTATGGATGAAAATTTAACTGATGTTTAAGAATTTTGTGCACTGTGCTCAGTGATACGTTCACTTCTTGCGATATTTTCATGATTCTGTCTTTGACATCTAGACATTTTTCTGACACAGCAGGCCTACCAGATCGCGGCACATCTTCCACAGTTCCCATATCACGAAACTTATTCAACAGATTTCTTACCATAGTGCGATGAGGAGGTTGTTTATCAGGAAATTTTGCTATAAATCTTTGAATAATGATCCGTGTGTATCGACCGCCATTTCGAAACTCTTGTTCAACCAAAAAAATTCTTTCTTCTGTTGATAACACCATTCTGTTTTGAGTAAAAAAAATTACTTCAGCAGATGGCAGCCATTCAGAGCATTTTTCTTCACAATTGACTGTTCAGCATATTTTTTTTATGACGTCATTTTCTTCATTTTTACATAGAAAGTGTAGTGAGACTTTAAAAACTCCATGTATATGTTCAGTTTATGATATCACATAACATATATGTGATATAGGCATAAGAGTTTCTCTCTCTCTTGTCCCATCAATATCAATGACACATTGGACTGCTGGTAGCAAGAAATTTTCTCTTCTATTGGTCTTTCGCTATCTTCTTGGCTGTCTCCCACATTAGTTGTTTACCAGAATTTTCTCTGCTGTACTTCTCTCTTTGGGTGGACTCATGTTTTTTATGTTGTTTTTTTTTAAGTAGTGGAGTCCACATCATCTATCATTCTCATAATATGACCAATGCATTGTTGCCATCTCCTTTCAGTCGCTGTTGATGGTGATGTCATGCATCAAGATTTAGAGGGCCAGAACTGTTGCCTAAAAAGGGAAACTTTCAGTCCGAGATGTTGTGTAGTCTTTTTCAGCCTCTGTCAGTTTCTTGCCTAGCTTATTAGTTAAGTTAACAAATCCACAGTTTGAGATTTTTCAACCTTTAGATATACTAAATAATTACTGCTCAATAAAATGGGTTATAAAATAACTAATACAACTGTCTTTTAAAGATATAACTGTGTAGTACCAAAATTTCCTGTAAAACATAGAAATTTTAACAAATAATCTAAAAGTAGACCACAGATTGGAAAAAAATTACTGTTTGTGTGTAAGAAACTTTTTTTTACTTTATTATTTTAAAGAGAAGATGAATATGGCTTTAGGTTCTAAATTTCTTTCACAGAACTTCAAATCTAGACTGTCAGACTGCTTGAGCACGATATAATGAGAAACAAATAGAAGAAACTAGGTTTTAAAAAAAAATCAAGTGTGGAAACAAAAAATGTAAAGTACATAAAAAAATCACAAGGGAATGATTTAACCTTAGACTTGAGAAAGCAATCTCCTGTCCAGCCACAAATAGACACAGCACTGAGCACTTGAGAAGGGGTTAGTGCACTGCTTTCTTGTGACTACACTATTGCTCACCCACAAACTCCTGGTCTGATGCTTTCTTGTGACTAGTAGGTTACTTAATATATGAGAGTCTTTGATGCTTAGTCAGTCTCCTCAGAAGTTTCTTTCTGTGGCATCTGTGTACCTTGCCTTGAATTTTTATGACATCTGTGTACCTTGCCTTGAATTTTTATGACATCTGTGTACCTTGCCTTGAAGTTTTATGACATCTGTGTACCTTGCCTTGAATTTTTATGACATCTCTGTACCTTGCCTTGAATTTGTACGACATCTCTGTACCTTACCTTGAATTTTTATGACATCTCTGTACCTTGCCTTGAATTTTTATGACATCCTTGTATCTTGCTTTGAATTTTTATGATTCCTTGATGGAGTATTTTACCACGGCTCTACGCATTTTTTTTTATTTGTTTCTCTTTAAATTTGTGAACTTACTTGAGTAATCTTTCTTACAGCAATATTTAGTGGTGAAATCAAAAGTATGTAAACTATGTTACAGAGGAGCCAGAAACCAGAGATGCCTGGTGGAGTGAGGTGAGAACAGAGATCAAGTCTCACGCGGCCAAGCTAGGCTGTCATGCTGTGCTGGGATACACTGAACAGACCACCATCTGGTAAGGTTTTGACAGGCATCTTCAGATTTTATCATTATCATTTGTCATGCCTGAGGGTGTCTTTCCACAACCTTCAGATCTTTCATCAGCTCAGTTTGTGATGTGTCATCATGGCATTGTGTCATACCATCCTTTATTTTCTCTATTGTACTTTCTTTACTCCACTCTCCATTTATCTTTCCTGTTGTTACAATGTTTGAAGTCTTTTCGTTCATAGGATAGATGTTATCAGATATTGTGCACCACTGGAAATACTGAAGAGGGCATCCTACACTTATGGATGCTAAAGTGTGTCCTTTCCTTTACATATCATGCTCAGTAAACATACCTTGTCATCTTATTATTCTTATTAAATTTGTTATTTTATTGGCTTTTGTCAAACATTCCCCATTTCTCCTAGGTATGCTTATCATTCTTGTGAGAAACCACATTTCATTTGCCTTCAGCACTCTTAGTATTGGTCAGCTTTTTTGTCAGAAGTTCATTTCAGTAGAGTAAGGTTCACTCAGTGTAGCATTTAAGTAGAATAAGGTTCACTCATTGTAGCATTTCAGTAGAATAAGGTTCACTCATTGTAGCATTTCAGTAAAATAAGGTTCACTCAGTGTAGCATTTAAGTAGAATAAGGTTCACTCAGTGTAGCATTTCAGTAGAATATGGTTCATTCAGTGTAGCATTTCAGTAGAATAAGGTTCACTCATTGTAGCATTTCAGTAGAATAAGGTTCACTCAGTGTAGCATTTCAGTACTTACAAGTTCTGTAGACGACTGTTCAGATGTGATAGGTAGAAAATAAGCAGATTGGAAACAGTGAGTCCATGGTTCGAGTCATCAACATTCTTTTATTATTTCTCTTTCTCTCATTCCTAAAGTACTTTGTCTACTGTTATTAAGGCCAGTCATACTCAGTTACTTTACTAGGTAAGTAGAAGATTTTGCTATAAAATTTCAGAAATAAGGATGTCATTATTTTTATCTTCACATAATGAATCCTTATATTCCAGTTACATAATTATAGATGAGCTTACATCTTCCTTCATTGGCTACTTTGTTTAGGTTAGTTTTTGTGATATTTTTAGACACTGTGATCCTTGTGTAGATAGATGGTCTACTCTGCTCATTATGGTAACACTTTTCATCTTAGAAAACAGTTTGTACCAAAAAGGAATTTGCTGAGGCAGTTCCACCCATGGCTGATTCTGTCAGTAATGTTTGTATAATAGAATTTGCTGAGGCAGTTCCACTCATGGCTGATTCTGTCAGTAATGTTTGTATAATAGAATTTGCTGAGGCAGTTCCACTCATGGCTGATTCTGTCAGTAATGTTTGTATTATAGAATTTGCTGAGGCAGTTCCACTCATGGCTGATTCTGCCAGTAATGTTTGTGTTTGCAAAGTCACCTCTCGTTCTGTTTCCAACTTTTGTCATGAGTTCTGATCCTTGTCTCTTTATTTATCCTTGTAATTTTTGTCTGTGTTGAGCTGGTTAGTCTCTGCTGTTTTATATGCTTTTTGTATTTTGTACATTATGATTGTAATGGCATGCTGGTTTATGAATTCTTCTTGACTGAAAATTGTTCATATGTGAAATTTAATGGAAGAGAAGGTTAAACTTCAGGTTCAGCAGATAAGTTATGCTGTCTTCTACTTTTATAAATTTTTGTCATAGATCCGTTTGAGTTGAACTGATATTCATGTCAGTACCTGCTTTTGTCCTGTATGCGGTGACAACTGTTTGTATTTTGGTGTGACTTGCCTTTCAGGCAGACTATCTCTGACTGTTTTATTCTGTGTTTCATTTGATTGGTTCAGTTTCAGGCAAATAGAATATCCATGTTTTTGTGGGGGGGTTTTTTTTTGGTTCTTGCTGTCATTATCTTGCTGTTTATTGTGTTTGCTGCAGTTTCAGACAGCATTTCCATGTTTTTGACACCTTTTTTTCCCTTCTTCTGTTTTTGTCTGAATTAGATTATTATGACAACATATTGTCCTGTAACATTGATGATTATAATGCCATGTCAGTTGACGATGATTTTAATATCATGTCATTGATGATTGGAATGTCATGATGTCTTGCAGTGATGAAGTAATTGTGTTGTCTGCAATTGGCACGGCAGCCAAGATTAACTTGAACTTTGACCTCTCAAGACTTCAGCCGGCTCCAGGTAGTTCAGCTCAGACTTCCTCAACTCCAGGCTTAGCACCTGGCACAACAGACAAGTCTGTGCCAAGTGGGCTAGAGAAAGAGAGAGACAAAGAGAAAAGTCTCTTTGTAGATATCGGTCTGGCCAACCAGGCAAATATGAAATGCCTTGGATTTACAGAAGGGTAAGTATTCCTGTTTTCAGATTTTGTTCAAATGTGTGTCTGTGATAGTACATGAGATGAGAAAGATAACTGACATGCAGAAATCAGTTAGTGCAAGCATTGTCATCTGGTTTCACAAGACAAGATGGTGAGTTCTAACCCACCTTTTGATATGGTTCAGGTCACTCACCTGTAAAAATCAGCACCTGCTACTTGTTCTAGAGAACTACTTCCAGAACCTGAGAATATTTATGCATATCAAATATATTTGATAAATTTCAAAGCCATTTCCTATTAATTTAATAATTAAAAAACAAGATTCTTGAAAGTCAATCCTGACATGAGTTGGCAGCAGATAGCTAGAAAAGAAAAGTAGGACCTGAATTGTAGCCAAGGTACAAGAATTATTAAGATAAAACTCAAAGATGACACAATAAAGAAGGTAGCAATAAAGTTTCTGAGTTGTACAGTCATGGAAGGTGGAAGTGTTAACAGTTAAGCCCAGCAGCACTTCTAGTAATGTGTAAACAGTTCCTGCTATGATAATAATGAAGGGAGAGAGAAAACTATAATCTAGTAACTGTTTGAGTAATTAAAATGTTTCTTAAAGACATATTGTATAGTGAACTGAAAGCAAAATTTTACAAATGCAAGAAGTGACATTATTATATGTTTATGACATTTTGGGTTTTGTTTTATTCATACAAAACATACAAGTCAGAGGAAAAAAAGGTAACCTTTGTATGAGGGACAGGACACTGGGTATAGTTTCAGTATTGATGGAACAAAGAAAAGCAAGAAAAGAAATGAGTAACTGAACTTTCAGCTTAATGACACAATGTGGTTAAGTTATAGCTTGGTGATGTAACATAGTTAACTTAGAGCTTGTTGATGTAACATGGTTAACTTAGAGCTTGTTGATGTAACATGCCTTTCAGGCAGACTATCTCTGACTGTTTTATTCTGTGTTTCATTTGATTGGTTCAGTTTCAGGCAAATAGAATATCCATGTTTTTGTGGGGGGGGGGGGGGTGGGGGTTTTGGTTCTTGCTGTCATTATCTTGCTGTTTATTGTGTTTGCTGCAGTTTCAGACAGCATTTCCATGTTTTTGACACCTTTTTTTCCCTTCTTCTGTTTTTGTCTGAATTAGATTATTATGACAACATATTGTCCTGTAACATTGATGATTATAATGCCATGTCAGTTGACGATGATTTTAATATCATGTCATTGATGATTGGAATGTCATGATGTCTTGCAGTGATGAAGTAATTGTGTTGTCTGCAATTGGCACGGCAGCCAAGATTAACTTGAACTTTGACCTCTCAAGACTTCAGCCGGCTCCAGGTAGTTCAGCTCAGACTTCCTCAACTCCAGGCTTAGCACCTGGCACAACAGACAAGTCTGTGCCAAGTGGGCTAGAGAAAGAGAGAGACAAAGAGAAAAGTCTCTTTGTAGATATCGGTCTGGCCAACCAGGCAAATATGAAATGCCTTGGATTTACAGAAGGGTAAGTATTCCTGTTTTCAGATTTTGTTCAAATGTGTGTCTGTGATAGTACATGAGATGAGAAAGATAACTGACATGCAGAAATCAGTTAGTGCAAGCATTGTCATCTGGTTTCACAAGACAAGATGGTGAGTTCTAACCCACCTTTTGATATGGTTCAGGTCACTCACCTGTAAAAATCAGCACCTGCTACTTGTTCTAGAGAACTACTTCCAGAACCTGAGAATATTTATGCATATCAAATATATTTGATAAATTTCAAAGCCATTTCCTATTAATTTAATAATTAAAAAACAAGATTCTTGAAAGTCAATCCTGACATGAGTTGGCAGCAGATAGCTAGAAAAGAAAAGTAGGACCTGAATTGTAGCCAAGGTACAAGAATTATTAAGATAAAACTCAAAGATGACACAATAAAGAAGGTAGCAATAAAGTTTCTGAGTTGTACAGTCATGGAAGGTGGAAGTGTTAACAGTTAAGCCCAGCAGCACTTCTAGTAATGTGTAAACAGTTCCTGCTATGATAATAATGAAGGGAGAGAGAAAACTATAATCTAGTAACTGTTTGAGTAATTAAAATGTTTCTTAAAGACATATTGTATAGTGAACTGAAAGCAAAATTTTACAAATGCAAGAAGTGACATTATTATATGTTTATGACATTTTGGGTTTTGTTTTATTCATACAAAACATACAAGTCAGAGGAAAAAAAAGGTAACCTTTGTATGAGGGACAGGACACTGGGTATAGTTTCAGTATTGATGGAACAAAGAAAAGCAAGAAAAGAAATGAGTAACTGAACTTTCAGCTTAATGACACAATGTGGTTAAGTTATAGCTTGGTGATGTAACATGGTTAACTTAGAGCTTGTTGATGTAACATGGTTAACTTAGAGCTTGTTGATGTAACATGGTTAAATTAGAGCTTGTTGATGTAACATGGTTAACTTAGAGCTTGTTGATGTAATGTGGTTAACTTAGAGCTTGCTGGTGTAACATGGTTAACTTAGAGATTGTTGATGTAATGTGGTTAACTTAGAGCTTGTTGATGTAGTGTGGTTAATTTAGAGTTTGTTGATGTAACATGGTTAACTTAGAGAGAGTTTGAAAGTTTAGGCTTGCTGTGGTTCATCTACTTTGGCACAGTCATGCCAGAGTGTAGTTTCTGTGCAGATGCATCTTTCTTTATATTTCACACCTAGATAACACATCAAGTACCACAGTTTATATATTCTCATTTAGTTTTTATTATAAGTGGTTACTTCTGACTATATAAGCTAAAATTATTTGAATTGATTTGATTCCACTATAGCAGTGCTAATCTTATGTTTTCTTTTCTAGACCAGATGAATGTCAGACTAGATGCTCCCTGTGTCACATTCCATACAGCCCATCCAGCATGCCTTTTGAGATTCAGCTGTCTAAATGTGCCATCTGCAGGTGAAGTGGCTAGAAAATTGGATACTTAGATAGCTTCTCAAGTAATGTTGCTTTGTTATATAAGTTTCATGGTTGACTCAGCAGGGGTTGTTTAATGTAAGTTGTGGTCTGCTTTAACACACTTGGAGAAGATGTGGAATTTGTTTTGTGAGACTTGGCTTGGAACAAGTCATTTTGCTGAAACTCTCTCATGTGTTGCAGCTGTCCACATGTACATGCTTTGTGAAACTTTGCTTATTGCATGGCAGTTTTTTTGTTGCTGTAGCTCCAGATGAGCTGTGTTTCTGTGTTGTACAGTTGTCCACAGTTGCCTTGTGTTTATTCATGTGTTTGTCTTTTGTTTGCAGGAAGAAGAATGTCCCTGAGGTGTTGTTTACAACAGTGGACCCTCCACAAGAGATGCCTGTCTGGAGCAAGGGTTGTCTTATACAGGCCAGGTCAGTCAGATGTCTAGTTTACAATATGCTGTTGTTGTTGGCTAAGGTTAGGTGAGTCAAACTGTCTAGTTTACAATATGCTGCTGTTGGCTAAGGTCAGCTCAGTCAAACTGTCTATTTTGCAGTGTGCTGCCGTTATCTTAGATCAGATACTATTTCTGTGTTCCTTGTTACTCTGTGTTTTTGTTAAAGTGGTGTGTCTCAAATATAAATATTTGATATTTTATTTTGGTTAACCCCATGTGAGCACTTCTGTGTTTTATTAAGTTTCCATTTAATCAACTTTGTTCACACAGTCAGCTTTGTTCACACAATCAATTTTGTTCACACAATCAACTTTGTTCACACAGTCAGCTTTGTTCACACAATCAATTTTGTTCACACAATCAACTTTGTCCACATAATCAATTTTGTTCACACTATCAACTTTGTTCACACAATCAACTTTGTTCACACAATCAACTTTGTTCACACAATGTGCAGTTTTCTTATCCACCATGTAACTGATTTTATATTTTCCAGGATATGCAGGGCTAAGAGCAAGAATAAAAGTTCTGAGCAGTCAGCCAGGGAAATTAGTGATGTAAGGACATGTACTGGTTTTTTTGTGGTTGTCTACAAGTTAGTGATCAGTTCTTACTAAAACATGTACTGGTTTGTCTGTGGTTGTCTACAAGTTAGTGATCAGTTCTTACTAGAACATGTACTGGTTTGTTTGTGGTTGTCTACAAGTTAGTGATCAGTTCTTACTAGAACATGTACTGGTTTGTCTGTGGTTGTCTACAAGTTAGTGATCAGTTCTTACTAGAACATGTACTGGTTTGTTTGTGGTTGTCTACAAGTTAGTGATCAGTTCTTACTAGAACATGTACTGGTTTGTCTGTGGTTGTCTACAAGTTAGTGATCAGTTCTTACTAGAACATGTACTGGTAATACTCATTCCCTGTAATTTTTTTCTTTCTTTACTCTTAAAGAGAACAAACTAACAGATGTGACAAGCTGCTGTTATGTGGAATGTTTGAATTTTTTTTTCTCTTTATATACTTTGGACTTGGATGTGATGTGATATTCGTTAGTATGATATTTATGTAAATGAAATTCCTTCAAGTGTTTGTACAGAATTAGATGAATATTTTGGCCAAACACCAAAAGAAATAACAGATTGCTGGCAGAAATGCGAGTGAAGCCTTTGACTTAGATTATTGAGGAATGATGCTGGTGATGGTTGGAACATGTGCTTTGGATGATTGGTGACTCATTACCAAAAATACAACTGAGATGGAATATCTCAGAGGGACAAGGGTAAGGATAAACCAACGTGGAGAAAAACAACAGAGAGGATGTTGAGTAATAGAGGGCTCACCTGGGCAAGAGCAGAAAAAAAAGGTGAAGAACAGGTGTTTATGGAAAACCCTTGCAGAAGCCCCATGTTCCTTGTGCACCTGAAGGTTCAGAGAGAGAGAGATTTTTATGTGTTGCCATCATACGCTGACAGCAGTGTGTACAGTGTGATATCCTACTCTTTGCTTTTCTAAGGCAAGTTTCTCCAAGTAGGACATACCCATTTTTATATGCAGGTCAAATGGAGAGTGCCAGTATGAGGTCTCCAAGTAGGACGTACCCATTTTTATATGCGGGTCAAATGGAGAGTGCCAGTATGAGGTCTCCAAGTAGGACATACCCATTTTTATATGCAGGTCAAATGGGGAGTGCCAGTATGAGGTCTCCAAGTAGGACGTACCCATTTTTATATGCAGGTCAAATGGAGAGTGCCAGTATGAGGTCTCCAAGTAGGACATACCCATTTTTATATGCAGGTCAAATGGAGAGTGCCAGTATGAGGTCTCCATGTAGAACATACCCATTTTTATATGCAGGTCAAATGGAGAGTGCCAGTATGAGGTCTCCAAGTAGGACGTACCCATTTTTATATGCAGGTCAAATGGAGAGTGCCAGTATGAGGTCTCCAAGTAGGACGTGCCCATTTTTATATGCAGGTCAAATGGAGAGTGCCAGTATGAGGTCTCCAAGTAGGACATGCCCATTTTTATATGCAGGTCAAATGGAGAGTGCCAGTATGAGGTCTCCAAGTAGGACGTACCCATTTTTATATGCAGGTCAAATGGAGAGTGCCAGTATGAGGTCTCCAAGTAGGACATACCCATTTTTATATGCAGGTCAAATGGAGAGTGCCAGTATGAGGTCTCCATGTAGAACATACCCATTTTTATATGCAGGTCAAATGGAGAGTGCCAGTGTGAGGTCTCCAAGTAGGACGTACCCATTTTTATATGCAGGTCAAATGGAGAGTGCCAGTATGAGGTCTCCAAGTAGGAGGTACCAATTTTTATATGCAGGTCAAATGGAGAGTGCCAGTATGAGGTCTCCAAGTAGGAGGTACCCATTTTTATATGCAGGTCAAATGGAGAGTGCCAGTATGAGGTCTCCAAGTAGGAGGTACCCATTTTTATATGCAGGTCAAATGGAGAGTGCCAGTATGAGGTCTCCAAGTAGGACGTACCTATTTCTATATGCAGGTCAGATGGAGAGTGCCTGTATGAGGTCTCCAAGTAAAACTTGTCATTGTTGACTGTGTTCCTCCCACCACCAGACTGATCATGCTGATTGCTTGGTTAAGCACTTGCTGAATTGTTATCTTGTAATGCTATTCTTTCTTTTCTTTCCTTCTGTATTTTCCTTCAGAAAGACAGTGGTTGTCTTGTGTCACAGTTTAAAGATAGACTGCAGTATCTTGGCCTAAAATATAGGTTATTTCTAGTTCCTGATGTGTCTTCTCATTAGATTCCTGGTAACTGATCCAGACTAAAGTCTGTTATCAAGGGGCATCATTTGGAGATATAGTGGGGTCTTAGTTACATTCATCACTGGTCTTTGGCCACTACCACCACCTCTTCTCTCTGTCTTGTCTCCTCTCTCTCTTTTCTACCCCCTCCTCACTGTTCACATCTTTGATCATTTTCAGACATTGTATAATTTTGAAATAATCAGTGGTCAGCTGGAGTTTGTGTACATCCCCATACAGCTTTTCTTGAACTGATACAAACGTTGACCATGTGTGTATTCTCTGCACCTTGTATATTAGGCACTCTTATAGAATATGCTCTCCTATCATCCTGTAATGCCACATGTTAGTTAGACCAGTCTTAGCTTGTTAAATAGATGACACCTCAGTCTGTTATGACAAGTGCAGAGCTGAAAAGTGATTCTTCTTCTTCTTTTTTTTTTTTTTAGCTAAGCTGGTAGCAAGCATTTATTTTAGTGGTAAAGGGTACTCTTTCATCCTTTATTGTTCACTGTTACATGCCACTCATCTCATTGTCTCTTTATGTTTCTGTAACTTAAATTTTGTGGGAGTTATAAATCAGAAAACAACTATCATTTAAGTGTTTTCTCTTCTCTTCTCAGAGCTTACCATTTATAGAGTATGAAGTTCATAATCAGCTTATCAATAAACTGAAGGTAAGTGTGTTCTTGAGCACATACTCGTAGCTCAGTCCTATGTGTGAAATGTTTGCTTTTGTATGTGTGAGATGTTAGTTGTATAAATGAGATGTTAGTTGCTTTGTATGTGAAATATTAGCTAAATGTGGAAGTATTTGTTGAATAAGTGAAATATTGGTTGTTTGTTGTATGTGTAAGAGGTCAGCTGCAATTAAAAAAAAATAGTAAATGGTAACCATTCGTGGTAACTGAATTCAGTAAAAGAGCAGAACAGAAGAAGAATTAGCAGAGATGGTCTTCCATTAGGATTTACTGGTATGAAAAGAAAAGAATGTGAGCCTTTTACATAGAGACATCTAGGGGATAATGGTGTTAGTGGCCATATTTTCCTTGACCTGCCCACACACTAGGGGGTTGTGTGGCCAGCAACACACCTGGCTGCCTTTTCTTACCTACACTCAGAAGAAGACAGGAACCCATTTCTACAACTAAATAACTAGGGTGCCTAGGACCAGATTTAAACCAATGACTTTCACTGTGGAAGACTAGTGCACTAACAACATTGCTACTCAGATTCCCTTATTAATGTTGAGACACTTCATTTAGAATGTTATGTTTATATTCAGAAATGTTAAACTTCATATTTATCTTACATCCTTCCCATGCCATTAAATGTCACATAGGGTTCACATGATAGTTTGCCAAGTTTTCCTGTTTTTGGTGAGCTTTTCAACTTCATCAGGGTATTTTATGCCTACTAATTTGGCCTCTCTTAACAATGTCATCAGATGACCGACATATGTCCATCTCCTCTGTCTGATCACCCATGAGGGTTGTTGTTTGCTCATCTGCCTTATCTCTGTGTTGTTCTTTAATTTGTTCCACTTGATGCAGAGTATTTTCCTTAGGCATTTGCTTTCAAAAGAGTCTAATTTGTTGCCTATTTCTTTAGTTGTTTTCCAGCTTTCACATGTGTAAATGAGGGTGGATATTACATTTGAATTGAATAATCTGAACTTGGTTTTTGTGCTTATAACTTTTGAGTGCCATATGTTTTCAAGATTCTTGAAGGTCAGTTCTGCTTTTGCAATTCTAATTGTAACTTCCTTTCTGGCGCCACCATCCTGGTCTACATAGCTGTCGAGATATGCAAATTAGTGTACTTCTTCAACAACCGTTCCTTCTACATATATTTTTCCTTCTTGATTAATGGGAAGTTTCATTATTTTTGCTTTTTCCTTGTTAATTTCAAGTCCTATTTTGCTAGCCATTGAAGACAGGCTATCTGTTTCTTCTTGCATTGAATTTACATTGTCACTGATAATGAGTTATGTCATCTGCAAAATCAAGATCTTCTAGCTGGGTTACATGTACCCAGTCAGTGCCCGTTTTACCTGTGCAACATATTTATAGCCTATTTTTATGGAATATAAGAAATTTGTACAGACAAGGGGCAGCTAAAGAATGAGCAGATGAACTAAGTAGGCATGACGTGGATGTTACAGCATTACAGGAAATCAGGTGGCTTGGAGAAGGTATAACAGTCATAGGAGAAATGGTACTAGTATACGGAAGTATTACCAATGGAAGACATTAACTTGGGACAGGTTTTGCTGTCAAGAGAAAAGTAAGGGACTTAGTGATGGACTTCCATTAGGATTTACTGGTATGAAAAGAAAAGAATGTGAGCCTTTTACATAGAGACATCTAGGGGATAATGGTGTTAGTGGCCATATTTTCCTTGACCTGCCCACACACTAGGGGGTTGTGTGGCCAGCAACACACCTGGCTGCCTTTTCTTACCTACACTCAGAAGAAGACAGGAACCCATTTCTACAACTAAATAACTAGGGTGCCTAGGACCAGATTTAAACCAATGACTTTCACTGTGGAAGACTAGTGCACTAACAACATTGCTACTCAGATTCCCTTATTAATGTTGAGACACTTCATTTAGAATGTTATGTTTATATTCAGAAATGTTAAACTTCATATTTATCTTACATCCTTCCCATGCCATTAAATGTCACATAGGGTTCACATGATAGTTTGCCAAGTTTTCCTGTTTTTGGTGAGCTTTTCAACTTCATCAGGGTATTTTATGCCTACTAATTTGGCCTCTCTTAACAATGTCATCAGATGACCGACATATGTCCATCTCCTCTGTCTGATCACCCATGAGACTGGTTGTTGTTTGCTCATCTGCCTTATCTCTGTGTTGTTCTTTAATTTGTTCCACTTGATGCAGAGTATTTTCCTTAGGCATTTGCTTTCAAAAGAGTCTAATTTGTTGCCTATTTCTTTAGTTGTTTTCCAGCTTTCACATGTGTAAATGAGGGTGGATATTACATTTGAATTGAATAATCTGAACTTGGTTTTTGTGCTTATAACTTTTGAGTGCCATATGTTTTCAAGATTCTTGAAGGTCAGTTCTGCTTTTGCAATTCTAATTGTAACTTCCTTTCTGGCGCCACCATCCTGGTCTACATAGCTGTCGAGATATGCAAATTAGTGTACTTCTTCAACAACCGTTCCTTCTACATATATTTTTCCTTCTTGGTTAATGGGAAGTTTCATTATTTTTGCTTTTTCCTTGTTAATTTCAAGTCCTATTTTGCTAGCCATTGAAGACAGGCTATCTGTTTCTTCTTGCATTGAATTTACATTGTCACTGATAATGAGTTATGTCATCTGCAAAATCAAGATCTTCTAGCTGGGTTCCATGTACCCAGTCAGTGCCCGTTTTACCTGTGCAACATATTTATAGCCTATTTTTATTTGTTACATGGAATATAAGAAATTTGTACAGACAAGGGGCAGCTAAAGAATGAGCAGATGAACTAAGTAGGCATGACGTGGATGTTACAGCATTACAGGAAATCAGGTGGCTTGGAGAAGGTATAACAGTCATAGGAGAAATGGTACTAGTATACGGAAGTATTACCAATGGAAGACATTAACTTGGGACAGGTTTTGCTGTCAAGAGAAAAGTAAGGGACTTAGTGATGGACTTCAGTGCCAACGATGAAACAATCAGTAGCCTCCGCATCAAGGAAACAGAAAAATATAACGATGATTAATATGCATGCACCAATAGAAGATGCAGATGGTGAAGTCAAAGAAGAATTTTACAACACGTTGGAGATAGTAATAGAGAAGACGCAGAAACATAATATACTGATAATACTAGGAGACTTCAATGCAAAGATAGGAAAGTAAGAGTCACACAAACACATCACAGGAAAAGAAAGTCTGCATGAAACATCTAATGATAATGGATGGAGACTAATAAATATGGCAGAAGTTTATGAAATGAGAATAAGTAGCACACGTTTTCAAAATAAGATCACCCATAAACAAACATGGAAATCCCCCGATAATCTAACATGCAGCCAGCTAGATCATGTATTAATTGATACCAAACACACAACAAAACATACTTCAGATCAGAAGTTACAGAGGGGCTGAATGCAGCACCGACCATTATTTTGTGGCAGCTAAACTAAAATTTGGAACTGAAAAAAAATTTTTATAGTAAATTAAATAAAGGCTCATTAATAAATAGAGATTCTTTGAATAGAGAGGAAACTAAAGAAAAATTCAGAAATGAGCTAAACCATAATATAAACACAAGATTGAATGAAGAAAATAAAAGCATTGATGATAGATGGGAGGATATAAAAATCATTATAAAGAACACAACGGAAGAATGCCTGGGAGTCAAGACCATAAATAAAAAAAAAGAACTGGTTCAGTGAAGTCTGCAGAGAGGCAGTCATAAAGAAAAGAACAGTAAGACAGTTATGCTTGAATGATATGAACAACTAAACAAATGAGAAGTACCACACACAGTGTAAAGAAATTCAAAAAGTTATTCGTTAACAAAAACGATGATATATGAAAGACATGGTAAGCAAGGTGCAGACATGCCATCAAAATAAGAAAAGCAGGGAATTCTATAAAGAACTGTGAACAGTAAAGCAAAGGTATAAACAGCCTCTACAGAGCTTGAAGGATAGTAATGGAAACATGAAACATAATGAAGAGAAAATCTGTACCAGATGGAAAGAATATTTTGAAAAACTACTAAACTGTGAAGAGCCTATATGCGTATTACCATGCAAAGAAATACAGACTTATGAACCTGAAATAGAGGAACCAGGCTTAGAAGAAGTCAAATACAGCATCATGCTTCTACGAAACAACAAAGCAACTGGTTCGGATGGAATTGCTACAGAACTGATTAAGGAAGGAGGTCTGAATCTACATGAACAAATATGTGCACTAATACAACAAATACGGAGAGAAGAAAAACTGCCTAGTGAGTGGAGAGAATCATTACTGATGCCAGTATTCAAAAAAGGTGATAAGAGCAAGTGTGAAAACTACAGAGGAATATCATTACTACAAACAAGCTACAAAATACTGTCTATTATACTTTTAAATATATTAAAACCATACATTGAGAACATACTGGGAGACTATCAAGCAGGTTTTAGGAAGAATAGATTAACCATATACCAAATATTTTATCTACATCAAAAAGCAGAAAAGTACTGGGAATATGGAAAAGAAGTACATAATATCTTCATTGACTTTAACAGAGCCTATGACAGCATAGATAGGAGCAGCTTATGGAAAATTATGAATGAATTTGAGATACCTAATAAATTAATCAGTCTGACCAGAATATGCATGGAGGATGCACAGAATATAGTAATATATAAAGGAAGAAAGTCAGAACCATTCTCTATAAGAACTGGTTTAAAACAAGGTTGTCATACTAGGTTGAATAGTAATGGAGATACATTATCTCCATTACTATTCAACCTAGTACTAGAAAGGTCATCAGAAAAGCAAAAGAAGAAAGCAGTACAGAAAAACAAGCTAAAATACTAGGATATGCTGATGACATCTACTTGGTGGGGGAAACTGCAAGAAGTTATCAATACCTGCATACACCTGAGAGATGTAGCACTAAAAGTGGGCTTGACCATTAACCAAGATAAGACAGAGTATGTGAAGATATCAAGAGACCAGAGGCAGAATGATCCAGATTATATAAATGTTTGAGAGATGATTATTAGGAAAGCAGAAACATACAAATATCTAGGCACAACCTTCAACAGAAGCAACAGAGTAAGTGAGGAAAATAAAAACAGAGTAAAGACAAAGGTGAAGGTAAAATTCCCATTTCCATGCCATTAAGGCATATTGGGGAATACGGTGTTAGGTCTGTATTTTCCATGACCTTCTGCTCATGAAAGTCTGATGTGGTCAGTATCACACCTGGCCGCTTTACCTTCCCAGATTTTTCTGGTACCCATTTTTAGAGGCTAGGTTGACCCCGGGGCCTTTTTGGTGTGCACCAGAAAAAAATCCCACTGGTGGGACTGAACCTGGTACCACCGGATTAGAAACCAAGCGGCAGAGTACAGATAGGGAATAAAATATACTTCACCTTGCAACACCTGTTTAAATCCAAAATCCTGTCCCAAAACACCAAAATAACAATCTACAAAACTATAATAAGACCAGCCGCCATGTATGGATCAGAAACATGGAGTATAACAAAGAAAGATGAACAATTGCAGATCTTTGAAAACAAGGTCGTAAGAGGAATCTTTGGGCCGATAAAGGATACCAACAGTGGAGAATGGAGAGCTAGAAAGAACACTGAACTGAACAGCTTATTTAAATCCCAACGAATTATAAATGTCTTGAAACTGAACAGACTATGCTGGCTGGGGCATGTAGAAAGAATGGAAGAGAACATACAAATGAAAATGATGTTTGCACAAGAGATGAGGGAGACAAGACCAAGGGGTAGACCAAGACAGAGATGTAAAGACAACAGAAGAGTATATAAAAGAAATTGGTGTTACCAACTGGAGAGAGAAGATTGGGAATGGAGACAAACTTTATCTGCAGCTTAATAGTTAGCTGAAGAAGAAGATATTTATTTGTTAGTGGCAATCTCCTAGTTCCTGTGAGCCTTTGTTAGCTGATGATACAGTGAAGAACCTGACTGTCATTTGGATGTCTGAGTGGTGTAGTGGTTAGTGTGCTTATTTCTCATGGTGAAGGCTGGTGATTACTTGGCTCGTCCTGGAGTTGGTAGTCACAGAAAGTGTGGTCACTGACACCATATTCTCCATGTCCTTTCAAAACAAGATGAGCTGTCTGTAACTTTGTTGTCCTTTGAAGGTCAGATTTGTAGTGAGCAATTTTGAACTGAGAGTTGCTAAAGAAGCATTTTTTTGTAGTTTTGGAGTTCAAAGTAGACAGCATCAGATGTTCCCTCTTATTGTCACAGTGTCTGGAGTTGGGTCATTGTTGTTGTTGTTGTTGTTGTTGTTCATATAGGGTGGTATGGTTCTGTTTGCAGCCTAAATATGGTGAATTTTTTGTCTCTTCAAATTGTATGCTTCATCAAGTGTGCTTGGTTTATGGTATGTTCAGATTTTACTCATGGCCATTTCTTCAGCCATTCTTATTGGATGATGATGCCTTTCTGGAGTTGCATAATTGCATGGCAGGATAGCAGAATTGCATGGTAGGATAGCAGAGTTGCATGGTAGGATAGCAGAATTGCATGGTAGGATAGCAGAGTTGCATGGCAGGATAGCAGAGTTGCATGGTAGGATAACAGAATTGCATGGTAGGATAGCAGAGTTGCATGGTAGGATAGCAGAATTGCATGGCAGGATAGCAGAATTGCATGGCAGGATAGCAGAATTGCATGGTAGGATAGCAGAATTGCATGGTAGGATAGCAGAGTTGCATGGTAGGACAGCAGAATTGCATGGTAGGATAGCAGAGTTGCATGATAGGATAGCAGAATTGCATGGCAGGATACTTCTTTGTTTAGCTGAGAGCACTGCTCACCTTGTTATGCTTATCTGTTATGTAGCAGAAGTGAAGATACCCATGGACATGAACTGATATTAGCAATGTACTTTTTTTTGTGTGTGTGATACTTTTATAATTTTCTGAAAGTATGTCAGAGTTGCTATTGTAAGTGCAGTAAAATGCCTTGTCATTGCCTGCTGAAACTAAGATTCACATGTCTAGAGAAGGTTGTTTATTCGTAAATTGTGAATCTAGCATCCTTTAATCCCAAGAGTCTTATTGCCTGTTTCTTTGCCTCTTTTTAGGATTGCTCTTTTTTTTTTTTTTTGGAATTGGGGTGGGATTTCAGTTTTATATTTTAAAAGGTTCCCAACTATTTTTTTCTTTTTTTTGTGCTCATAACTAAAAGATTTTTGCTATATTCTGTTCTCTGTTAAGCAATCAAGTTAGCAGCCATATATATAATTTTTCATGTTATTCACACAGAAAAATCTATCTCCACTGATCTAGTCATCAAATTTTCCTCTGTTGATATTGTCATTTTAGTAAGCGTAGTCTTGACTAAATTTGTATTTCTCTCCAACAGATACGAGGGCTGAATTGTTTATTTGGACTGCGGATCCAGATATGTGTCGGGGAGAACATGCTTGTTGCTGTTGCTGTGAGTCGATCTCTACTTATAGCTCATCCTGAAACTGTGACCAAGATCAGAGATCATACAAGTCAGTTATCAAACCCTCATCTCAGCGATGACCCTGTGTTAAAAGCCATTTGTCCTTCAGGCAGAACAAGAAACACTGTGCTGTACTAGTTCATTAATAACACTCTGCTAGAAAACCACTTGCCCATTGGTGGCACTGTGTTACAAATGTATACACTTGTATATTGATGACACTTTGCTACAAAGCCACTTGTTCATTGTGACATTATGCTACAGAGTCAGTTGTCTTTTGATGACACTGCTGTAAATTCATTTGTATATTGATGACTGCTACAAAGCCACTTATCCATTGATGATGCTATGCTATAAAGCAGATTATCTGTTGATGACACTGTGCTACAAAGTCAGATTATCTGTTGATGACACTGTGCTACTTCTTCTTCGTACGCACATTGGCGATGATGCATGGTACCTTGATTTTTGCGATGCGCCTTTTGGCTGGGTACCTCCGACTTCAGCACCTTTCCTTGCTAGGACAGACTGTGGCCTTGCTCAGACTGCCATGAAGACAGTGGTGTAGACCTGGCCTGGCCAAAGCTTTGGTTTCCAGCCTCTGGTGACTGTACTTAACAACCCCTTCTCCACATCAGATCCAGCATGCAACGCTGGCTGGCCAGATGACTTTGAGACAGTTCCACAGAGACACTCCGACTTTGGGATTAGGAATCCGATGAGTGCCTCAAAGATATCCATTCCCCACCACCTATAGTCTGCTGGCTCTGTTTTGTTTGCATCATTCTGATAGCCATTGTTGTAAAGACCCATAGGCTTGTCACGTCCTAGATTCATTGGTTTCCCACCAGATTTTCCTCATCTCTGCCAGAGATCTCCATGTCCCCATCCATCCACCACCTGACATTACATTTTACAAAAATAACAATTACAATTAGTGTTGACTGGTACAGGTTTCTGGTCTACAGAAGTAAGTCAGAGCTTTTAAGCAAACAGATCTATGTTCCCTGTCTCACAATGACTATGTTAAGATAAGTGTGTTCCAAGGGGAACACTGTACTATAAAGTCACATGCTCTTCAAGCAGAATAAATCTGATCTTAGTTCTAAACTGGTCTTCAGATAACATATTTAACAAAGTTTAACCCAGTATTTGTGTATTGAAATGCTACACTTCATTGGAAGAATGCTGGGTAGCATGTAAATATACATTATTGAATGAAGGAATAAAATTGTGTATCTCATTTATAGCACTATTAAAGGACATGAATCAGAGAAGACTTCTTTTAAGAACTAGATTTCTTTCTTGTTTTTTTTTTAAGATAGAAAAAAAAGAGGGGGAGGTGGTCATTGAGGCATACAAGTGTGTCTGGTATTTGTGGCCTTATATTCCTTAGTGTTGTTGTGTTAGTAGCTAGAGGATGACATAATCAGGCAGCCTAGCCACCTTTCTCTTTCCTCAGTCCAAGAAATATTTCTAAGCTGGACTGACAGGAGCACTTCTTGTCAGAGTTCACTACCCCCCCCCCCAGCAACTGACACTTTTGGAAGATGAAAACACTAAACACTACCCAGACTTTCTCATTTCTTTGCTGCTGTTTTGCTCACAGTCTCATCTGTTTTTGGATAGGAAAATGTAACAGTTTAACAAAACTTAATGCTGCTTTCATGTTATCTGCAGCGGCAGACTAATATGACTTGTCTTAGTCTAGTCACAATTTACCTGAGGCTATCATAATATTCATAATAATTGCTATTGTTTCTTTGTTGCTTTTGTCATATTACCTCATCATACATTTACTTTCACATATGTTCTCATCATGAATTATTTACTTTACAATGCTCACTAGCTGTGGTGTTCTCATCATGAGTTATTTACTTTAATAAAGCTCACTAGCTGTGGTGTTCTCATCATGAGTTTTGTTATTTTATAAAGCTCAGTAGCTATGGTGTTCTGATCATGAGTTATTTACTTTATAATGCTCACTAGCTATGGTGTTCTGATCATGAGTTATTTACTTTATAATGCTCACTAGCTATGGTGTATTTCAGCACTGACTGTGTAACATTTTGTTTTATTAATTAAGACAGCAACGGGAGCTTTTGTGGGTCCATTGCCACCAGCACCACAGCCGAAGATATCCACTGAGGTCAGTCCAGTTCTTTACAATACACTGGCATTCACACCATTCTGTATTCATTGCTGATATATTTAAAAGTCAGATTATCTTCTAATAATATAGTTAGAGAAATAGATGACCTTTTTGATGCAGTTGTGTCACATCTTGGTTGATTGTTAGGTCCACTTTCTGTGCCATTTATTTTATATGTAGAAACACATCTGAGATGCCTTGTATCATTTGTCCAACAAAAAACTAGATTAATGTCGTTCTCTAACCTATCATATTTGTATGCTTGATCAGTGTGCATTCCCTGCAGTCAGATAAGACTGAAAGAGGCCACAGAATCTCATATGTTTTTTGAGACTTTCAGACCTTTTCTCCATCATGTAAAAATTATGTTGGTTTGTTGCCATTCTCAGCTAGAGAAGCCATGCTTTACCACTGTTTCATTTCATGCACCGGCAGGTAGCTACAGCTGAAGAGAGTCAGGATTTGATAACTTTACAGAAGAGAATCACACGAACTGTACAGGTTCACAGAGAGAGGCTGGGCAGCGAGCTAGGGGTTAGTACATTGATGCCGATGCACGTTGTATTCGTTTCATCAGCCGTATGCAAACATAACATACTGGTTGAAAAATATTAATTATTTAAATTATAAGCCATCCTGTATTACAGTTAAGTGAGACCTCAGAATCGGTAGGATTAATCTCAAGCAATCATATTTGACGTAGGGAAAAGAGAAATGGCAAGAGAACTTCTGAGAATAGAAACCTGGGGTACAGTATTAGGAGTGATAGCCATGAGCAGATACTGATTAACCCTTTAGCAATGAAGCACCCATTACAACAAAAATACAAAGAAGATGTGTGAGTTAATATAAAGTATGTTTCTCATCCCTAGACTTCTGGCATGAAAACAAGTTCACATAAGCCTAGAAATCCAGCTGTTAGTGGTAATGAGCTTTGGGCAAACTGATATTGGTAATGACGTATTCTATATTTACTCATGCAATTATTTTTCATATTTGCTATAAAGAGAAATCTTCCCCTGTTTACATTTATTTCCATGTAGGACCGGCAGACAGAACATAGTCCTCACAGTGCTCATACAGATGAGGAGACGAGGAAGATGAGGAGGATGGAAACCCATTCCTGGAGCCCACAAAAGACAAGAACACTTTTGTTCTAGTTGTAAGTTGGTATAAAAGTGTTAAACACACTCAGGAGTGATTAAAATTTGTCTTTATACAGTCATTGGTATTAATCTTCACATTATCAGCATTCAGAATGCAAGGAACACATTTATCTTTTTTTAACCTTTTCATTGCTATGTTCACCTGGCACATTGTGACCCGTTGTGCTACATACTTCCACTTGCATGCTCTTCTCTCAGTGCTGAATACTTTTTTACATCATCTGAAAATCTAAGGCTCATCACAGCTCTTTGTGATTTTTTTTTTCCTTATTCATGTCACGTATAAATATTTATCTTCTTAATGACTCTGAGTGGCGAAGTGGTTAGTGCACTGGTCACTCATGGTGAAGGTCAAGGGTTCGAATCTGGCCGGAGGCCCCCCAGTCACCCAGCTGTAGAAATAGGTACCTGACTTCTTCTAGTGTTGGAGAAGGAAAGGTGGCCAGGCGTGATACTGACCACATCACCCTCTTGTGTGCTGACAGGTCAAGGAAAATATGGGCACTAACACCATATCCCTGTGTGCCTCTAAGGCATAACAGGATTACCATTACCTTTTTTTTTTTTTAATGACTAACATTTCTTCAATGAAAAATTTTTACAGGAAAAAAAATGAAGAAAAAGCTTTTTTCAATAATTGTTTTTGTCTGTGAAATGTTCATAAACATGGGGTAGCACACTTGTGACATCATAGTCTTTGGGCAAATATCTTGTTTTCTGCAAGCTTTTTGTACACATAACACACTTTCTGAATGGTTCTTTTTCTTTCAGTGATTAACAAAATATCAAGTGTAGGACATATTCTTAGATGAACCCCAGAACGCATCGAACACATACATGTACATAGCTGATAACCCCTCTTCATGAGGCAAAATAACATTGGTGCCAACTTATTGACAAGTCCTGCCTGCTGAAACTAGGCCACATATAGCTAAAAATATCTACCATGATTCACCTCTTTATAAAATGACTATAGTAGTGTATAGCAGCAAACTAATAAAAAGCAGGATGCATTAACATGTCATTGGTACCAGAAGCACGAAAATCTTGAAATATGTTAAGACATTCTTAGCAGTCTTCTTCTTCTTCTTCGTTCACTTCTATCATCAGCATCGCCCTGTGATCCTACTGAGTTTACTCCTGTGGTTCTCGCAATAATCTCATTTTGGATGGAGGCTCAGAGCATCGTGGGGCTTGGGCCTATATTCTCGGTGGGTCACAGAAGCGCCATTGCATGACACTGGTTTTCATTGCAGCAGTTTAGTCTAGAGTTGGACTTCCTCACCAGAAAACCTCGATGTGGTTTGGATATGAATATATCCCCTCCGGGTGAGAGGTGGTTGCCCATTCAGCCTAGAGTTGGACTTCCTCACCAGAAAACCTCGACGTATTTGGATATCAGTATATCCCCGTTGGGTGAGAAGTGGTTGCCTATCCAGTCCAGAGCTGGACTTTCTCACCAGAAAACCTCATTGTGGTTTGAATATGAATAAATCCCCATCGGGTGAGAGGTGGTTGCCTATCTAGACTGCACTGGCCCAGTGTCTTCGACTTCAGCATTTTGTGGTCATGGCTGCTACCTTTCCTGGTGGTGACTAGGACTGATCTTTTGTCGAGGAGGACGAAGCCTTGCCACTAGTAAGTTTCACCCCTGGGTTAAGCCAGTTTAGGCATATTATCCCAGTATGGGTGTATATAGGATATGACCGGCCTCTAGAGTGGAATTGCCATGATATGAATAGCCATCAAGTTTCACCCCTGGGTTAAGCTGGTTTAAGTATATTCCCCAATATGGGTGTATATAGGACGTGACTGGCCTCTAGAGCAGAGGTGCTATGGTATGAGTAGCCCTCACCATGAGACTACTGGCAATACCAATTAAACTTCACTTAATCCTTTCCATCACCTTTTTCACAGCAGCGCCGTGCAGCAACCCTAATCACATTTTTCTTCATTGGCTGGGAGGAATTTCACCCCACATGTCGCTGTTGGCGAGATCTTCAGCTGCCGTGCGTGGAGCAGTGCTCCTCCCGGCCAATGAAGAAATTTGCAAATGAGGTTGCCGCGCAGCATCACTGCGGAAAAGGTGGTAGAAAGGATAAAGCGAAGCAAACAGTCAAATCACGGCACCTCTGGTCTGGAGGTCGGCCACGTCCTGAGTGCAGTCATATCGGGTGAAATGCATGAACCGGCTTGTCTCAGAGGTTAAGACACTGCTGGCGAGACTCTTCAAATGCCGTGCGTGGAGTGAAGCTCCTCCGGTTAAGGAAGTAAATACGGAAAAGAAATAAAGGTTGCTGTGCGAAGCCGATGGGAAAAGGTGGTGGAAAGTGAAGTTTAACCGGTATGTCCAGTAGTATCGCTACGAGAGCTATACCATGGCACCTCTGCTCTAGAGGCTGCCCACGTCCGAAATACACCTACACTGGTGAAATATGCCTAAACCGGCACACACCAGGGGTGGAACTTGATGGCTAGATATATCATGCCACCTCCGCTCTAGAGGTCGGTAACGCCTGATAAACACCCATACTGGTGAATTTTGCCTAAACCGGCTCATACCAGGGGTGAATCTTGAAGGCTATGCATGTCACAGTACCTCTGCCCTAGAGGTCGGTCCCGTCCCAAACATGCCCACACTGGGATAATGCCTAAACTGGCTCAACCCAGGGGTAGAAGTCACTAGTGGCGAGGATTCGTCCTCCTGGACAAAAGCTCCATCCTGGTCACAACTAGGAAGGGTAGCGGCCACGACCGCAAAATGCTGAAGTCGGAGACACTGGACCAGGGCAGTCTAGATAGGCAACCACCTCTCACCCGGCGGGGATGTTTGCGTATCCTAATCACGCTGAGGTTTTCCGGTGAGAAAGTCCAACCCTGGACTGGATGGGCAACCACCTCTCACCCGGCGGTGATACACGGGTATCTCAAAACACGTCGAGGTTTTCCGGTGAGAAAGTCCAACTCTGGCCTGGGTGGGCTACCGCCTCTCACCCAGCGGGGATGCACTGATATCCTAAACACGTTGAGGTCTTCCGGTGAGAAAGTCCAACCCTAGACTAAACTTCTTATATATCTTATATCCTTCCCGTGCCGTTAGACGTCACATAGGGCTCGCAAAGTAGTTCGCCAGACTAAACTGGTGCAATGAAAACCACGGTGTCACGCAATCCCGCTTCCAAGACCCACCAAGAATACAGGCTAAAGCACTGTGACACTCTGAACCCCTTGTGGTCCTCTCGTGGATCTCGTGTGGTCTATTTTGGACCACACAGGGGACCACGGGACCTAATGAGGACCACAGGCGTGAATTCAGTAGGTTCACAGTGCGGTTTTTGGTGGTAGAAGTGAACGAAGAAGAAGACCCCACATGTGGCAGCTGTAGAATCTCACCAGCAACGTATTCTTAGCAGATATGGCAGAATGTCTAAACTTGTCCATAGTAGTGAAAGGGTTAAATCTGTTTTCAAGATTCACAGTAATCATCCATGAGAGGTTTGCTGCTCGCATTACAGTATTATTTATGCAGTCATCTGAAATCTTTGAAAACCTGACTTGCTTCTAGAGTATCTAGTAGATTTTGTCAGTAGCTGTACATAATCACATTAGCTAGTTTGGTGTGTGTGTGTGTGTCCAGGAAAGCTGAGAACATTCACCTGAAGGTGAGAAATAGTAATAAGAACCTTTACAAAGCAACAAGTAACATTAATTTCTTGTCTGCTTACTATATTTCAGAATTTTACTAGCCGTCTTATACGTTCATGGCTAGTGAACCTGGACTGTCTCCCCCATAATGCATTTATTAAAGTTTGTTTCTCACTGGCTTTCCTTAGGCATTCTTCATTTCTTATTTTAGCTGCCCATGATATTCTTAACATTCATTGTAGAAACTACATTTCATATGCCTCTAATGCTGTTGCTTTTGTTAGTGACCATGATTTGCTTCCATATGGTAATACTGCTGCAATATAGCATTTCAAGACTCTTCCTAGTATTTATTGACAGAGATGGACTACACAAAATATTTTCATTTTCTGAAAGCTACATTTGATTTATTGGCTATATAGTAAGAAAAGGAGGAATCGAAAATATTTTGACAGTAGGGAAAACTGGAGGCAGGAAAGATAGAGGTAGACCAAGAGAGAAAATATTAGATAGCTTGACAGAATGGCAAAGGAGAAACACAACAACAGAACTGATGGATAACATGAAAGATCAGAAACTGCGAAGAGACATGGTTGCTGACGCCTTCAGGCGTGGCACACGATGATGCTATTGTACATTTACTTTACGTTGCCATCAGAGTGATTAGGCTGATGATGATGACACCTGACCAGTGATGATGATGATGACACCTGACCAGTGATGATGATGATGACACCTGACCAGTGATGATGATACCTGACCAGTGATGATTATGATGATATCTGACCAGTGATAATGATGATGACACCTGACCAGTGATGATGATGATGACACCTGACCAGTTATGATGATGACACCTGACCAGTGATGATGATGATGACACCTGACCAGTGATAATGATGATGACACCTGACCAGTGATGATGATGATGATACCTGACCAGTGATGATGATGATGATACCTGACCAGTGATGATGATGATGACACCTGGCCAGTGGTGATGATGATGATGATGACACCTGACCAGTGATGATGATGATGACACCTGACCAGTGATGATGATGATGACACCTGGCCAGTAATGATGATGATGACACCTGGCCAGTGATGATGATGATGATGATGACACTTGACCAGTGGTAAAGTCAGACAATTCCATAATGGCTAAATTGTTATTATTTTGATTTTCACTATCAACTCATTAGTAATGCAGCATATTTGAAATCATTTGGCTCCACCACTCATCACAGTTCTTCAAGTCTGTCAATTTTTAGTCTGTCTTTACTTTATTCCAGTTGTCTCCCTCCTCAACACTTGCTTGTTTGTGCCACTAATTAGTCCTGCTCTATGATTCTTGAACTTTGAGTTTATGGTTCAGATTTCTAGCACTTCAGGACACACTGTGTGTTTCATATTTCACAAGATTCATGTAAATGTAGCCCCAGAACTTTCTGGAGCATTATTAGATTGCTAAGGGAGGGAACTGCATGTAAAGTAGGTCACCTCATTTTTAGGAAAGCATTGGAGTGTTTGTTATGGTGGTGCATTTTTCTAATAATCTTGGAGTTTGATTTGTTAACATATTGTCAAAGACATTTGAGTCTTTTTTTATAGAAAAAAAATTTTTAAATTATAGATAGATGACCTGAAGGATGATATAGTTTCTATGATACTTCATGATGTCATTCCACCTGAAGGATTTGAGATATGCAACACCCAGACTCCACCTGGCATACCGCCAGAACGAATTACCGCCAACCTACAGGTGAGTATAAACTCTTTGCATTAAGAAGGACTATGCAGAAAAAAAAAAAAAAGCACATTTCAGGTGTCAAGTGTCAGGAATTCCGTGGTCAAAATTTGCCAAGTGTGAGCGCTTCACTGCTAGTCAGGACACCCACCAGCATTCATACAAAGAGTGCATACATTCAGAGTCTCTTTCCTCTCATCTCCCACACTTCTTCTGTCATTGTTACCAAACTTATAAAAGTTTTGTCATTAATTCCTACCACATTTACAGTCGCAGTCTTGGATCTTTGAAAATGAAGAATATCATGACAAGGCACACCGAGGTATTCTGCTCTTTTTGTCTACAAAGAGGAAACGTTCACAAAAAATAAAAGATGAGTCTCAAATGTGTGAAACTACACCAGAGTTGATAGCCTTGCCTTGTCTTGTGCTATCTCCCTGTGACTGCAAGCTGGTGTTCTTTGCAGCTGATGCTGTGGAGGTGTTGGGCTACAGCATCGTATCGGCGTTGGAGTGGGTTATGGCAGTTATTTTTTTCAGTCCTGGAGTAAAAAAGCAGGGGGTTTGCAATGCTTCTTTAGCAGACTCCACCACCGTGGGGACTATGGCAATCCCTGCCCCATTGGCTAAGCCTGTCACTAGGGGTACCAGTGGCGAGGTAGGACATGGTCTTGGTCAGCTGTGGTTCGCAGACCCTGGCGCAAGCATATCAGCTGTGGCTCCCTGATTGCCTCATCGGACAGCATCTTCACCTCTTAAGCTGATAGCAGGAAAAAAAGAGAAAAAAGTAAAAAAAAAAAAAGAAAGAACAAAATATAAACTGTGCAAAGAATAGATTCAATAATTGTGTAATAAGTGGCTAAGAAAGTGAGTTTCAAGATAACTGTAACCGTTACAGGGTGTGGAATTATTAAGTAATCATTTATAATTTTAAAATTATGCATTTTATGATTTTGCTACTGTAGCAAAAGACTAGGTGCTGTGGTTTTGTAGTGCCCTTGCCTGGCAATCAGAAGGTCTTTGGTTCATTTCATACTCGGGCAGACTTTTTTCAGACTAACCAGCACCAGGGTCAACCTGTCCTCAAAGAGAGGGGTGCCTGGGGTTTCCCTAGGAAAACAAATGCAGCGAGGACAGGTGCTGGCATCCCTACCTCAAATGCTGGAGTAGCCTAGAAATGTGAAGGTGCTAACACTTCACATCCCTACCTCAAATGTTGTAGTAGCCTAGAAATGTGAAGGTGCTGACACTTCACATCCCTACCTCAAATGCTGTAGTAGCCTAGAAATGTGAAGGTGCAAACACTTCAAGCCCTAATGGCATGAAAATGCTACAGGACATAGATTAGTAGAAGACTAATGGTGGACTGTTTGTTCATGATTTTCCTTGTCAGATGTTCACACAAATGGTCAGGGTGAAGTACCAGCCCACAACCGGTTCCAGTCTGGACTTTTCTGAACTTTTCAACACAATCCTCAGAGTAAGTTTCTTCTTAATTGTGATTTCATCAGTTTTAGATGCACTTCCCAAAGTCAGTTACATATTTTTAAAAATGATTTGTTAAACTTTTCAGTACAATTCTCTTAAGTTTGTTCAGTCTTTGATTTGCTAAACTTTTGAACTCTGAGAAACAACCGAATTCTTATTTCCTGCAGTATGAACATTCTGTAGGTTTCCTTAAGATAATCTGTAGAAGAAAGATTTTTGTCGCATCAAACTCTCCATCAGATGTAGGCAGAAAAATACTTCCTACCACACAGTCTGAGAGTATTAATAGTAGTATAATAATATTAGTATAATAGGAAGAGGTGTTAGAATGTTATAGGGAGCAGCAGGATTGGTAGAAAGTTACAGGGAGCAGCAAGATTAGTAGAATATTATAGGGAACTGCAAGACTGTTAGAATATTATAGGGAACTGCAAGACTGTTAGAATGTTTGTAGGGAGCAGCAAGACTGTTAGAATGTTTGTAGGAGCAGCAAGACTTGTAGAATGTTGTAGGGAACAGCAAAATTAGTAGAATGTTATAGGGAACAGCAAGACTGTTAAAATATTTGTAGGGAGGAGCAAGACTGGTAGAATGTTATAGAGTATATATCTTAAGCATCCATTTTTAATTTGATTGTTGTATTCTTGGCATAATCTATATATATATATATATATATATATATATATATAAATGGATGTATGTATATGTATGTTCCAACATCATTATGGAATGCCTGGAGCAATTTCAACCAAACTTGGTACACATATGACTTACAATCTGGAAATGTATAATGTGGCGTAAGACACCCCTATCTCCCCTGGCGATGGGGTGGGAAGGGGGTGACATACTACCTACTAAATTCAAGTAGGAACAGAAGAATTATCTAAGTGAGATAATTGTGAAATAGAGCAGTGCTGGTCTAAGAGCAGCATTTGTTGCCTCCCATGGCAAGTGTAAATAATTTTGATGGTCTCTTTTTGTTTTAATTATATTTATAAAAATAAATTTTAACTTTGTTTTTTTCTTTATGTTTATATTAGCTTTTTATTGTATTCTACAGTAGATTTCACTACTTAGTGACAGTGAGCCTTTTTCCTATTTTTTCAAATTGGGGGGGGGGGAGAGAGAGAGAGGACACAGAGAAGGAAAGGGGGGGGGGGGGAGATAGAGAAAGAGATAAATTTGAGATTGCCATGTTTCTCCCACAGACAATTTTATGTTGCTTGCTCAAGGGTGCCAAGAAATTATTTATTCCTGCTCCTGGAAGTGAAACTAAAAATGTTTATAATCAAGTTTTGAATTAATATTATAGTGAATTTGTAAAATTATACTTTTAAATACCTGTAAATAAAATTACTTCGATATTACACTATAGATAGAATTCATTCCATTTCCTGTCTAATAGATGATTGGAATAAATAAATATCCGGGCAATGCCGGGTAATCAGCTAATTTTAAAATAAAACAGTTCAAGCCCAGAATGTTTATCAGCTTAGTCAAGCATTTTCTTGTTTTATTGGTTTCTTCTCCGCTAGAGGCTCTTCTTCAAACTACGACACCTGACCCCATGTTGTCTGACTGATGTTTGTTTCAACGTGGACCTGCCTGATGAAGATGAGATCAATGTAAGCTTTCGTGGCCATCTATTTCTACCCCATGACCCATTTATGACTGCTAATTTGTGTGTGATAAAGACTTGTATTTTCAGCTGGTTTTACATAATATAGGACTGAAATAGAGCACTAAGATTGTGGATGTGGATAAGAAAGGTCCCATGAAGGAAAAGAGAGGCTCTCAGTTTATGAGATGGAAGAAATGGGGAACACACAACAAGGAAAAGAAGAGAGTGGAGGATAAAAAAAGAAAACAGTTTGAAGATAGCATGGAATAATATAGAGCAGATAGGTCGGGATAAAAGGCCTAGAATGATTGAATGATTTGTGCTGTAAAATAAGATTGAGAAATCATTGATTTTTTTGTATGTGTGTGTGTGTGATAATATTAGCACGAAGGTGGAAACATTTAGATTATGACACAAGATTCTGAAGCTGTTCTCATCATAAACCACACACATAGTTGGGTTATGCTTGGCACAGTCTCTTCTTACTCCTCCCCCAGGTTGCTGTAACAGGCTGCTGCTTGGGTCTCCAGGACGCAGGTCACTCTAGTTCAGCGCTGCCAGCCACCGTCACACGACAGATGTCGCGAGTTGGTGATGTTGTTAAGCCTGGTGATTTTTTTTTGTTTTGTTTTAGTCCTTTCTTTTTTTTTCTCTCAGCAGAAGAAAGGATTTCATATTCAGAATTTGAATACATTCACCATGATACTATGACAGATAATGTATTCATCATAGGGTAATGTCATTTAACTAGTGTTTGAAAATAAATTTGTGTATGATTTCACTGAATGATGACCATTGTTTGGATGTTAGCCAATAGATTTTGTGTATCCTTTTGTAGAATAGTGTCATTTGATTGGCTTTTTTGACAATAGATTTTATGTGCTTTCACAGAATAGTGTCATTTGACTGCTTTTTTTTTGACAGTAGATTTGTATATGCTTTCACAGAATAGTGACCATTGACTGGATGTTTGACAATAGACTGGTGCATACTTTCATAAGAGGGTAATATCTTAGTTAAGAGCAACTGACAAGACTGCTTGATAAAATAAGCCCTGTACAACAAATGGCAAGAATCTTGTAAGAAATTCCTTAAATCTAGAAAGACAATAAAACTTATTACAAATACCAAATACTGCAGGAAATGGAGAATTATGGTCATTAGTCAGCATGGTATATAATAAATGAGTGCATGATGTGCAGTGTAGTGATGTCTTGTCTTGTGTCTCCCTGGAACTGTCAGCTGGTGTTCTTTTGCAGCTGATGCTGTTAACGTAGCATTGTATTGGTGTGGGAACTGGTTATGGCAGCTGCTTTTTTTTTTCGGTCCCAGAGTGCAGCTCAGAAGCAGTACTTCTTTAGCAGACTCCACTGCCATGGTGACTTTGGTGTTCCCTGCCCTGTTAGCTCTGCTAGCCATGTTACTAGGGGTACCAAAAGAAAGGTAAAGCAGGGTCTTGAACAGCTATATTGTAATGATATAAGGAGTCCCATATACCGCTCATCCCTGTAACAAGCTCACTTTGTGATCTTATACAAGGAGTCACATATTCTGCCTATCCCTATAACAAGCTCACTTTGTGATCTTATACAAGGAGTCACATATACTGCCCATCCATATAACAAGCTTACTTTGTGATCTTATACAAGGAGTCACATATACTGCCTATCCCTATAACAAGCTCACTTTGTGATCTTATACAAGGAGTCACATATACTGCCTATCCCTATAACAAGCTCACTTTGTGATCTTATACAAGGAGTCACATATACTGCCCATCCATATAACAAGCTCACTTTTATCTTATACTTCATACTTCCTGAAATATGGAAGGCCTGTACTGTCCTGCAGTATAGGACGTTATGCAACATTCAGTAACTGAGCAAACCTGAAAGGAAACAGTGGATTTAATCATTTCAGAGTTACACATTACATCTTTTCTCTCTGTCTCTCCTTGTTGTTTCAGGTTCAGCACCTCCCTTCCTCAGCAGCCAGACAGAGGACATGATGTTCCCGCTAGATGGTGTCTCGGACCCAGCCACTGCACAACCTGCACATGCTTACAGTACAGGAAACAGTACAGCCAGTCAGCTCGGCAGATGTAAGCGAGATAACTCTGTGTGTTTATTACCACTCATTTACTTGCCCTCTGCTGGCTAGAGAGAAGACAAGAGGTTGGGCGGTAACTTGGCCAGTTATTACAACATGATTATTTGAAAGGTTTAATAATAATTAATTGAAAATATAAGAACATTTGCAAAAGAACTTTATAAACTTTTATGTACATAAACTGAACACACAATTATCATTCATATCAGCATAACCACGTAAGCTTCCATTCCTACAGTTTGGTGTCTTGTCAAAATTCTAAACTGTCGCCTGTTCAATTGTCCAGTTTTCAGTAGCTTTGTAACTGCTTTTTTTATCCCCCCCCTCCCCACAGCCAGAAAAGTTTATATAAAAACAGTTGGAGAATGACAAGATCAAGAATATCTTTACACCTTTCTTTGAACTTCACACACATACTGTGTGTACATGAAGAGAAGACAAGCAGTGTACTGGTGACCAAGATGGTCAGTGTACCAGTGAGTGAGATGGTCAGTGTACCAGTGAGTGAGATGGTCAGTGTACCAGCGAGTGAGATGGTCAGTATACCAGTGAGTGAGATGGTCATTGTACCAGTGATTGAGATGATCAGTATACCAATGAGTGAGATGGTCAGTATAACAATGAGTGAGATGGTCCGTATACCAGTGAGTGAGATGGTCATTGTACCAGTGATTGAGATGATCAGTATACCAATGAGTGAGATGGTCAGTATAACAATGAGTGAGATGGTCAGTATACCAATGAGTGAGATGGTCAGTATACCAGTGAGTGAGATGGTCAGTATACCAGTGAGTGAGATGGTCAGTATACCAGTGAGTGAGATGGTCCGTATACCAGTGAGTGAGATGGTCAGTATACCAGTGAGTGAGATGGTCAGTATACCAGTGAGTGAGATGGTCAGTATACCAGTGAGTGAGATGGTCAGTATACCAGTGAGTGAGATGGTCCGTATACCAGTGAGTGAGATGGTCCGTATACCAGTGAGTGAGATGGTCCGTATACCAGTGAGTGAGATGGTCAGTATACCAGTGAGTGAGATGGTCAGTGTACCAGTGAGTGAGATGATCAGTGTACCAGTGAGTGAGATGGTCCGTATACCAGTGAGTGATATGGTCAGTATACCAGTGAGTGAGATGGTCAGTATACCAGTGAGTGAGATGGTCCATATACCAGTGAGTGAGATGGTCAGTATACCAGTGAGTGAGATGGTCAGTGTACTGATGACTGAGTTAAACTTAGACAACCACTAGTGACTAAAGTAAGCATTATAATGGTGATTGAGATAGTACTTGTGACTTAGACCACAGTGTACTAGTGACTGTGATAGGCAGTGTACTGGTAACTGAAGTAAACATTATAGTGGGGACTGAGATAAGCCAAGTGTTACTGACCACACAAAATTTCCAAGGCAAGGCTGACAGAAATACATTGTAGATTTAGACAGAACTGTCAAGTGAGGAAAAGTTGTAATAGGAGAGAGAGATTATCTGTGAGGTGATGAGGATGAATGGTAATGCTGGTGGCAGCATTGATGATGATGCTACTAATGGCAACCCTAGTATGTTCCACCCAACACTTTTGTATATGGAGCTGCTGGAGTTTACCTAACAAATAATGAGAGAAACTGACTCTTAAAGTCGTTACATTCATTTCAGATATATAAAAACTGAATCTTAAAGCCATTGCATTCATTTCATATATATAAAAACTGAATCTTAAAGCAATTACATTCATTTCAGATATATAAAAACTGAATCTTAAAGTCATTACATTCATTTCAGATATATAAAAACTGAATCTTAAAGCCATTACATTCATTTCAGATATGTAAAAATTGAATTGAGAATATTTCTTTTTATTCAATGTCCAGCACTGAAGCAGCAGAAGGATGTGAGCAAGCCAAGAGGTCCTGTAAGTTTTTGTGAACTTTAAAATAAGAACATGAAAAATATGGGAGGTTAGACATCATATAATAACTATTCTAATAACTATCATTTCATTTTTTTTTCTGTATGCAGTACAGCAAAAGGATTCCATATTCTCACCATTAGTTAGTAGTTGGAAAATGTAGGAGCAGCTTTGTTTAGCGGTAAAACGTAAGAGCAGCTTTGTTTAGCGGTAAAACGTAAGAGCAGCTTTGTTTATCGGTAAAACATAAGAGCAGCTTTGTTTAACGGTAAAATGTAGGAGCAGCTTTGTTTAGCGGTAAAATGTAGGAGCAGCTTTGTTTAGCGGTAAAATGTAGGAGCAGCTTTGTTTAGCGGTAAAATGTAGGAGCAGCTTTGTTTAGCGGTAAAATGTAGGAGCAGCTTTGTTTAGCAGTAAAACGTAAGAGCAGCTTTGTTTAGTGGTAAAACATAAGAACAGCTTTGTTTAGCGGTAAAAAACTTTAACACTTAGATTTTCTTCTCTCTTGGACAAGTCTATAAACAAAAAAAGAGGGATGGAAGAAGAAAATAGACTTTTTTATAGACTATAAGATCCTATATAAAGGATTTTTTTTGACTCCACTCTCATCTACAGTAGAGAAGAAGATGGAGTACATCTGGCTAAGTCTGTTTCATTATTGATTAAATATTGTTTGAAGTAAGCTGAGCAAGTCCTTGATGACCATAGTCTGGTAATGTATTTTATCCTTAAATGGGTCAGCGTAGAAAAAAAAAGTAAATATAAAGTTCATAATGACTCATTATTGGAGATCAGATGATAAGAAATGAGATAGAGCAGTACTACTATAAGTACTTACTTCTATAGGATGACTGAGTTAACAGTTTGGGTTGAAGCACTCAACAGAATTATTGATCAGTTTATCACATGCACTGTCCTGTATTCAGTACATCTCACATACAAACATGCACTGTCCTGTATTCAGTACATCTCACATACAAACATGCACTGTCCTGTATTCAGTACATCTCACATACAAACATGCACTACAGTTGTTGCTTTACCATGTGCAAGTTGCTCATTTATGACACCTTCAGGATGCTGTCTTTCATCCATCAGATAGGCCATGTCAGTGTAATTTGTTAAATAAACAGGGTTTAGTCTGTACTAAATAGTCTGATCACTCGTACTCTGACTGCAGTGTTTGAATCTGTAGCAACTTGTCATCATCTCGTCTCTGAAACGTAAAACAATGAAGATGAATGAAATATAATTCCATCAAGAAACGATAACATTACAATACACTTGTTCGAGTATTTGATTCATGAACAGCCAAAGTTTCTTATATCAAAACTGAGTCAGCTGACACTATTCTATTTGTATATTTCAGCCACCACTTGGTATTGAGCTGACTCCATTAAATGTCATCCATAATGGACGCATAGAGAAATACCTGGGCTATTACAATTTTTTTTTCATCAGAGAAAGTACAGCTGTGAAAGAGGTATGTCTTCTGTGTTACTGATATGAAGAGAGGTCAAGTTTATTGTGGTTTTTTGTTCATCTAACATTATAACATTTTAAGTCTGTCATCCAATGGGATAGGGTGTCAGAGCACGAATGTCATAGTGAGAGAGGTATGTGTGTGAGTAATGGTTACACTTTGTCAGTGTAGACATACAGACTGGCTTAAGGTAAAAATATTTGAGGGTGACTTGAGTTAGTTTCACTTCAACAAGTACAGGTTTTTTGGGGGTTTTCTGGCCAGTTGTATAGACTGGCACTGAGCTGACTGACTAGTTGTATAGACTGGGCTGAGCTGACTGACTAGTTGTATAGACTGGCACTGAGCTGACTGACTAGTTGTATAGACTGGCACTGAGCTGACTGACCAGTTGTATAGACTGGCACTGAGCTGACTGACTAGTTGTATAGACTGGCACTGAGCTGACTGACTAGTTGTATAGACTGGGCTGAGCTGACTAACTAGTTGTATAGACTGGCACTGAGCTGACTAACTAGTTGTATAGACTGGGCTGAGTTGACTGACTAGTTGTATAGACTGGGCTGAGTTGACTGACTAGTTGTATAGACTGGGCTGAGTTGACTGACTAGTTGTATAGACTGGCACTGAGCTGACTAACTAGTTGTATAGACTGGCACTGAGCTGACTAACTAGTTGTATAGACTGGCACTGAGCTGACTAACTAGTTGTATAGACTGGCACTGAGCTGACTAACTAGTTGTATAGACTGGCTGAGCTGACTAACTAGTTGTATAGACTGGGCTGAGCTGACTACTAGTTGTATAGACGGGCTGAGTTGACTGACTAGTTGTATAGACTGGCACTGAGCTGACTGACTAGTTGTATAGACTGGCACTAAGCTGACTGACCAGTTGTATAGACTGGCACTAAGCTGACTAACTAGTTGTATAGACTGGCACTGAGCTGACTAACTAGTTGTATAGACTGGCACTGAGCTGACTGACTAGTTGTATAGACTGGCACTGAGCTGACTAACTAGTTGTATAGACTGGCACTGAGCTGACTGACTAGTTGTATAGACTGGGCTGAGTTGACTGACTAGTTGTATAGACTGGCACTGAGCTGACTAACTAGTTGTATAGACTGGCACTGAGCTGACTAACTAGTTGTATAGACTGGCACTGAGCTGACTAACTATTTGTATAGACTGGGCTGAGCTGACTAACTAGTTGTATAGACTGGGCTGAGTTGACTGACTAGTTGTGTAGACTGGCACTGAGCTGACTGACTAGTTGTATAGACTGGCACTAAGCTGACTGACTAGTTGTATAGACTGGGCTGAGTTGACTGACTAGTTGTATAGACTGGGCTGAGTTGACTGACTAGTTGTATAGACTGGGCTGAGTTGACTGACTAGTTGTATAGACTGGGCTGAGTTGACTGACTAGTTGTATAGACTGGGCTGAGTTGACTGACTAGTTGTATAGACTGGCACTGAGCTGACTGACTATAGACAGGCACTAAGCTGACTGACCAGTTGTATAGACTGGCACTGAGCTGACTGACTAGTTGTATAGACTGGCACTGAGCTGACTGACATGTTTTAAATTGGAATTGGCCCCACCATTGAGAACATAGAATAGTTGCTGGTGTGGCACTGGGAAGAGAAGATGACACCATTTTAATTGACTCTGCGGCTGTGAATTATTGGACTTTACCACGTCACACTAGCACTGTTCATTTTTACTACAAGACAAAATCTGTGACTGAAATGCAGCATTGGTTTAGATGTCATTTTAACATTGATCAGCATGGCCAAGTTCCACCTTGCAATACAATACTGGCATGGGTGAGTAAATTTAAGGAAATGGGGACATGCATTAGATATAAAACATGGAACTCCATTCAAGCACACATCCGAGAGCCTAGAGAGAGTGAGAGAAGCTTCCAAACACAGTCTACAGAACAGTTAGGTATGGTTGATATTTAATATCAGTTATATAGAAAATAGTACACTGTGTACCTTTCTGTGGACTAACATTAAAGAAACCAGTAAGCCAATGTAGACGGACAATGTTTTGATGTGTGCCACAGTTTAGTCCCTCTTTGTTATTGTGAACATTGGATGTAACTCAAATTATTAGTATAGTAGACTTTGCAGGGGTTGGTCGTAACTACAGGCTGTATGTGGGCAGGACATTCATAGCTCAGGAATTACCTGCACTGTATAATTTAAAACATGGATCAGATAAACTGTTTGTTTTTCCAGATTTTATTTTGGCATGTCTAATTAGCTCCATGAATTCATGTTGACATACAAGATCTACAAACTCCGCTAGCTTTGTCATGGCATGAAAGAATTCGGTTGGATTTCTGTTAAAAGTGAGAGTTAGTTTTCTGCTAGTTTTTCTTGTTGAAAATTCTCTTAGACCATACATGTGATATTGTGTGCTCAGGTTGGAGGCGTGGGCGGCTTTATGCAGAGCTTCATCCTGGAAGTCATGGCCATAGTTAGAGCCCACGTAGCAGCACTGGGAGGCAATGCTCTCATGGCATACAACTTGTCTCAGTGTTTGCTGGAGAACAACCCACACAAGAATCAGGTCAGTCTTGTTTCATTCATTCAGGCTTGGCCTTTGTCTCTGTCATTTTGACTGAGATTATAGAACATTGTAGTGAATGCACTTCTGCTAGTGTCATACTTATTATATATAAAATATGACAAAGTCAGACATTTGAAATTGTCATAAAAATATGTGTAGGAGAAGACTGGAGACAAAGTGTCTCATGGGAAAGAAAGCTGCTCATTCTACCAGAGTCCAGGATTCTATTCTCAAACATTCTCTTACTAATTTCCTTTCTGTCACTTCTAAAGTGTTTTGTCTTAGCCACTGTGTCTTACAGTTTTCTTCTATTCAAGCCTTGTTGTTGTCCTCATCTTCTTCTGCATTTGCACAAGGACAGTAGTTATATTAGATCTCGCTTTTTAGCTAGGCCCCTTTGTGTCCAACACATCAGACTTCAGCATAGGCTGTTGTTAGTACCGGGTTCAGCTTGCTACTTTAATCCCTATCCACTCAGCCAGATGTCTGTTTCGAGTCAGCACCCCAGGGAGGTGGAGTAGGGTCTTGGTCAGCATATGGTTCACCAACTCTGATACATGTTGTCAGCTTTTGGTTGCTGACCACTGTCTTCTTTTTCTTTCTCAAACATGAAAAGATCATGTCCTGATTGGGTGAATCGATAGTGAGCTGGTCTGTTTGCTTGTGTTGGACTAAAAAACAGAGACCAAGTCCCACTGTTACACTCTCCAGTCAGCCCACCTGTAAAAGTGAGGGAGATATGAGTATAGTGTATATTATTACTTGAGCTGTCACTAAAATGAACCAAAATATTGGCCCAAATCTTATAGCATCTTAATTCTCAATATATGTAATAAATGTGAGGTCTTTGATGTAACAGTTGTAGGATTTTTTTTTTCTGGGATGCTTATCTAGTTGAGGCTGCCCATTGCTTTTCAGTCTGGAAAAATGAGAAGACGTGAGGAGTGTCCAGAAGTTTCTGTGACGTTCATCTGTCATTTGTGCCAGGAAGTCAAAACAGAAGTTTCTGTGATGTTCATCTGTCAGTTGTGCCAGGAAGTCAAAACAGAAGTTTCTGTGATGTTCATCTGTCAGTTGTGCCAGGAAGTCAAAACTGTGATGTTCATCTGTCAGTTGTGGCAGGAAGTCAAAACAGAAGTTTCTGTGATGTTCATGTCAGTTGTGCCAGGAATTCAAAACAGAAGTTTCTGTGATGTTCATGTCAGTTGTGCCAGGAAGTCAAAACAGAAGTTTCTGTGATGTTCATGTCAGTTGTGCCAGGAATTCAAAACAGAAGTTTCTGTGATGTTCATGTCAGTTGTGCCAGGAAGTCAACACAGAAGTTTCTGTGATGTTCATCTGTCAGTTGTGCCAAGAAGTCAAAACTGTGATGTTCATCTGTCAGTTGTGCCAGGAATTCAAAACAGAAGTTTCTGTGATGTTCATGTCAGTTATGCCAGGAAGTCAACACAGAGGTTTCCATGATGTTCATGTCAGTTGTGCCAGGAATTAAAAACAGAAGTTTCTGTGATGTTCATATCAGTTGTGCCAGGAATTAAAAACAGAAGTTTCTGTGATGTTCATGTCAGTTGTGCCAGGAATTCAAAACAGAAGTTTCTGTGATGTTCATGTCAGTTGTGCCAGGAAGTCAAAACAGAAGTTTCTGTGATGTTCATGTCAGTTGTGCCAGGAAGTCAAAACAGAAGTTTCTGTGATGTTCATGTCAGTTGTGCCAGGAAGTCAAAACAGAAGTTTCTGTGATGTTCATGTCAGTTGTGCCAGGAAGTCAAAACAGAAGTTTCTGTGATGTTCATGTCAGTTGTGCCAGGAAGTCAAAACAGAAGTTTCTGTGATGTTCATGTCAGTTGTGCCAGGAAGTCAAAACAGAAGTTTCTGTGACATTCATCTGTCAGTTGTATGTAGACTTAGCAGGTGCTAGATCTACACTTGGGGACAATTTAGCGAAGGGACAGGACCAAAAACCCAGCTGCAACCCACAGATCTATGGCCTATGTACTACTGTACTGGGTGGCCAGGCTCAAAACCCATCTATCCGACAACCCAGGATTTCCCCTCCAAGGATACTGTATGCCAGTTATGCAGCATATTACATACATCCATACAAAATTACATGACATGCAATACAATAACTAAGTCAAGCAATTCAAATCAATCAACATTATTATCCACACTACATACACCATTTTAATGTCACACAGACATAGCATGCACAGTATCATCATGAGTGAAAACAAGTATAACATAAATGTAATGTATAACTCCCTAAGTATTAACTGAAATCATATGGACCCAATTGGCCTGGGCTCTCCTGGCCCTCATAAGCATATACATACATTCATTTAAATTGTGCCAGTGCGCTTATTAAGATTGCAGCTACTGCTGCTCTTATGAAACTCGCATCTCCCCATACTGGCACATGTAGGCGAGCATGCAATGCCCGAAAGTGTGCTTGGCTTGTTGAGTGGAGTGTCCTCGCCCACGTGATCCGTATGTATGAAGATCTATATATAGTCGAGGAATGCATGACAAAGGGGTGAGCTTGAGGAGATGGCGGGGTGATTTTGTTTTCATCTATGCTTAGCCCCAGCCGACCTCTAATGTTTGATAATGTATTGTGAAATCATAACGTGCTGTGGACTATGTCATTTATCATCTTATATGGAGATTCTCTGATTCCTGATGGCATTCGTCATATATATATATTTTGGATGGGCACACATCAAGGTCCATCATGTTTCATTTGCATGGATAATACTATGTCAGTGGTATCAGGAGATACCTAACCTGGCAGCAGGCGGCTGCACCATCAATGATGTGCATAGCACATGGTAACTCCTGGAGATGGAAGGTGAGGCACCATCAGCACAAGGGGGAAATAGGTGTGATAATTCAGTGTGTTAGCACAAGGAGAGATATGTGGATGATTCAGTGCATTGGCATAAGGGGAAAGATATGTGTGATAATTCAGTGATTTGTTAGCACAAAGGAAATACATTGTGATATTCAGTACATTAGCACAATGGAGAATTTTCTGTGATGTTCATCTGTCAGTTGTGCCAGAAAGTCAAACCTTGGACCACCTGCAGTGGAGTATGTCATAACTGACTGGCCTAGAAAGCACTTGAAGTTATCTTTTTATGTAGTGTCCACAAAAGTAACCCAGAAGTTTTGAAAAAGATCTGGGTTTTGTATTCAAATAATATTGGCACTGGATGGCCTGTAAGGTTTATCTAAATATAAAACAGGAGAGGTAATCACATCCTAGTGATTCATTTCAAGTTCAGTGACCTTGTTCTTGTTGATGTTTTTTTTTTTTAATTCTTTAGGGCCAGTGTCTGATCAATGTCAGTGGAGACGTGGTGGTTGTGATTCATGACGGAGAGGAGAGAGACACTTTTTTTGAAACACCAGTCCTAGTACCTGCAACAGCATCTTGAGCATTCCAAGACACACTTACATGACTTGGTGAATCTCTGTGTTTTCTTATGGTGTGTGGCAATGATGATATAGCAGGAGGGAAACATGCCATAGCAAGGCTCCAGCTTTTCATAAAATATGTTTTATTGTATGAATGTTTGTATGGACAAGAGTCTTCATACTACTCTGAACAGTCAGAAATTTGAATGAGCATGATTGGCTGTTTGACAGTTATAAATAGATCTGGTTGGCCACGTACTATTCAAAGTAATGCAGGTTGGCACATGACAGCAGAGTAGCGCAGGTTGGCCCACATAAGAGAATAGAGTAGCACAGGTTAGCTACATAACAGAATAGAGTAGCTTTGAGTGGCCACATAACCATTGTTATATGATCATTCAGTGTGATCATTGTTATATGATCAATAAGTACATGTGTATATCATTGATTAATCATTTAACAATGACAGATATGAAATTTTTAAAAATTATGATTTAATCTACATTCAATAAAATATGTACATTAACAAATTTACCTTGCAGTGAGGTAGAGGAGACAGATATAGATGACTTATGACATTCTTACAGCACAACTGTAATTACAGCAGCTAAAACAAGTGCTGGACTGCAAACAACAAATAGAAAAGCATGGATATCAGATAACACATGGAAGTCCATATATGAAAGACAGGCAACCAAATTAGCCATGTTGAATGTAAAAACAGATCTTGAAAGAGATTTGGTACAAGCAACATACAAAGAACTAAACAATAAAGTAAAAAGTTCAGCTAGAAGGGATAAAAGAGAATACATGGACAATATGGTGAAAGAAGCGGAGAAGGCAGCAAAAGCAGGAGACAGCAAAATTCTATATAACATACAAAAGAGGCTAACAGGTACTATTGCATCCAAAGAAAGACCAATCCTTAGCAAAACTGGCACACTTTTAACATCAAGTAAAGACCAAAAGCAAAGATGGGCCGAACACTTCTAAGAATTACTTAATCGACCACATCCAAAAGAACTGATAGACCTTGGAACTGATTTCCCATTCCCACAACTAAATGTAAACCTGGATGAAATTACATTGCATGAAATTGAAACCAGTGAATCTAATGGCTAACAACAAAGCTGCAGGTGAAGATGAAATAACAGCTGAAATGTTAAAAGCTATTAATATAGACACCATGAAACAACTACAGAGAATGTTCAGTAAAGCTTGGAAAGAAGAAAAAGTTCCTTCTAAATGGAAAAAATGAATCATTGTTGAAATACCAAAAAAAGGCAACCTTAGCAATTGCAACAACTAGAGAGGAGTAACCTTACTATCAGTTGTGTCAGAAGTATTTTGCAAAGTTATTCTGGATAGAATTCAAGATGTAGTGGATGCTGCAATGAGAGATGAACAGGCAGGATTTTGAAAAGGGAGAAGCTGTCTCGACCAGATCTTTACTCTAATAATAATACTTGAAGAACATATTGAAAACCAAAGACCGTTAATCCTGAGCTTCATAGACATTAAAAAGGCATTTGAAAGCATACACAGAGAATCATTATGGAGGATTTTAAGAATATATGGAATACCATCTAAGGCTGTTAACATTATTAGTGACCTTTACAATGGATATGTTTGTGCAGTCAATACAAAGGAATGAATGGTTCCAGACTGAAACAGGTGTGAAACAAGGATGTATATTATCTCCCTTGCTTTTTGGAATTGCCATAGACTTCATAATGAAAAAGTGTTGCGAAGGTAAAACGGGCATTGATTGGGTGCGTTAGACCCAACTGGAAGGTCTTGATTTTGCAGATGACATAGCTCTTATCAGCCACAATATGAAATCAATGCAAGTAAAAACAGATACCCTATCTTCAATGGGTAGTAAAATAGGACTTGAAATTAACAAGGATAAAACAAAAATAATGAAGGTTCTCATTAATGACAAAGGACAAATATACGTAGAAGGAACAGCTGTTGAAGAAGTAAACCATTTTGCATATCTCGGCAGCTATATAGACCACAATGGTGACACCAGAAAAGAAGTTAGAATTCGAATTGCCAAAGCAGCAAGAATCTTGAGAACATATGACATTCAAAATTTATAAGCATAAAAACCAAATTAAGATTATTCAATTCAAATGTAATATCCACCCTCATTTATGCATGTGAAAGCTGGAAAACAACTAAAGAAATAGACAAGAAATTAGACTCTTGTGAAAACAAATACCTAAGGAAAATACTTGGTATAAAGTGGAATGAATTCAAGAATAACGCAGAGATCAGACAGATGCTGGGAAAAGTTTGACAATTGTTGACAGGGTTCAAGACAAACTGAGGTCAGCAGTGATACAAAAATACAAGAAATAAATCATTCATAGAAAATTAGTTTTAAAATTATCATTTTTATAGCTTTTTTTAGGTAGAAAAGTGTAAAAACAAAACTGGCTAAAATTATTGACATAATTAATGGTTAACCACTAATATAGCACATAAAATAAAAATGCTTGCTAAGAAATGTTCTGCTAGCAACATGTAGGTTCAGTAAGATAGGGCTAAAAGAAGAAAGATGGCAGGGAGATGAGAAGTTTGCTAGCACCAGCCAGATAAGTGCTGTCACATGTCTTCAGTTTTCTTTTTTTTTTTTATAATTTAATGTAACTTATGGGAGTATTTTATGACTGACTAGTAAAAGTTTATTACAGGTTGCTGCAGGGCTGTGAAAGTTAGTGTGTAGTTGTCATATTACCAATAGTTGTCATATGACCACTAGTTGTCATAATACCAGTAGTTATCATATGACCAGTAGTTATCATATGACCAGTACTTATCAAATACCAGTAGTTATCATATGACCAATAGTTATCATAATACCAGTAGTTATCATATGACCAGTACTTATCATAATACCAGTAGTTATCATATGACCAATAGTTATCATAATACCAGTAGTTATCATATGACCAATAGTTATCATAATACCAGTAGTTATCATATGACCAAATTCTTGCTTACATCTCAGAAGGCAGGTTCACATATGAAAGTATCTTTAAACTTGGTTCTGTACATGAGGTTCTTTATTTATGACCAGATCTCTTGAATGGGTCATGTTAAGGCAGGTTCACATATGAAAGTATCTTTAAACTTTGTTCATCTTAGAATATCACACTCAAACGAATGTCCCTGTGACTTTGGTGTCCAGGCACATGAGCAAAACCTGCAGACCTGTCCAGCCTACTCAAACCTCCGAGCACATATCTTACCCGAGGGAGAGGAACTTAAAGAGAAGCTGTAGGGCTCCCACTCTGGCCTGGAGAAAATGGGAGACAGGGCTGCAGATATAGCATGGCTACAGCACTCAAATGAGGAAGAAACTTTGTTCTGTATAAGATGTTCTTTCTTTTGACCGAACTCCTTGAATGGATTTCATGAAATCAAGTTCATATATAATAATGTCTTTAAACTTTGTTCTGTTTGTGGTATCACATTGAAATAAAAACCAGACGTGCTCAGGCCAAGTCAGCATTCCAGAAAATGAGAAACATCTTATGCAACAGATCCATATCAATGGAAACAAGATTCCGAGTACTTAAATGTTACATCGAGCCACTTTTGTTTTATGTTTGTGAAACATGGTCATTGAATAAGAGAGTACAGCGAGAAATGTAGCCCATGGAAATGTGGTTCATAAGAAGGATGTTGAAAGTACCACGGACAGCTAAGAAAACCAACGAAGAAGTCTTAAGAGAGGCTGGAGTTAAAAAGCAAATTACAGCAAAGATCAGAAGCAGACAAGCAAGATTTGTAGGACATTTTCTGAGAAGAGGAAAATTGGAACAGGTTGTGGCAACTGGAAAAATTGAGGGAAGAAGAGACAGAGGAAAACAGAGAGAGAAGTTACTGGATGGGCTGTCAGTGTGGCTAGGAAGAAAGTCACTGGCGGATCTCATAATCAAGTCTAAAGACAGGGAATTGTGGAGAGAAATGATCGCCTACGCCATGCGGCATGGCATTTGATTGATTAGCTATATGTGGGGCTGTTCATAAAAATGAGGAAGCATTTGTGGTATATATTATATCACTAAATGTTTGCTTGTGTACATTTATATCAAAACTTGTTTCTTACATTCAGTTATGATGAGCTCAGTAAATACTGATAAGGTAATATCTCAAAGTGGTGCACTTTTTGAATGGAGAAATTTCTTAGCAATGAGAAAGTAGAAAGCTTGAGTTTCTTCAGAATTTAATAACAAGGCTTTGAGAAGAATGTTGATAATATGGGGGAAATATGTCACAGAACATACAGCATTTGTTTATGTACAAGTATATGTGTGGCATAAATGTAGAGAATAAACAGAGGATATGGTGGTGGATTAGTGAATAGAATAAACAGTATAACAGATCATGGACAGAACCCCAGTAGGAGAAGATATACAAAGCAAACTAAAGAGGTGTATGGAAATCAGTCCAGTAGACAGAGAGAGGGGGGGGGGGGTGTGGGAGAGGTGTTTATGATGAGAGATCAGTTAGTTTACATATCCTGCATGGGTCTGTCTGTATGTCAGTGATTGATGATGGAGAATAGCTGATTTTCATGTATGTTGCCATATACTGCATGGAAGTCAGGTCCAATGATAAATCTGTGAATATTCTTAGCTTTTCATTATGTAAATGTCTTACATCTGTTCATGTGTGATATCTGTAATTGTTATATGTAAGTGTCTTACATCTGTTCATGTATGATCTGTAACAGCTATGTGTAAGTTTTTTACATCTGTTCATGTATGATCTGTAACAGCTATGTGTAAGTTTTTTACATCTGTTCATGTAATTTGCATAATTGTTAATGTCCTCTCCATGTAGGAAGTGATAACAGATATGTAACATGATTGTTATATTGCTGTAGCTGCTAACTGTAGTAAATTTCAATGTTAACTTGAATTAGACACTGAATGATAGTTGCCCAGTATCTGCTGATATCTTTATGCAATTTTGTAAAATAAATATTTATCTCTGACAGCATAAATAAATAGATGTCTTTTCCTTCTTGTTTGGAAACTTTGTAATATTTAAGTTCTGTTGTCTCTGACTGCTTAATCAGGGTATGTGTTTATCACATTGTGAAATTGCCTCAATACTGACATTGATCAGATTGTGAAATTGCCTCAATACTCACATTGATCAGATTGTGAAATTGCCCCAATACTCACATTAATCAGATTGTGAAATTGCCTCAATACTCACATTAATCAGATTGTGAAATTGCCTCAATACTGACATTGATCAGATTGTGAAATTGCCTCATTACTCACATTAATCAGATTGTGAAATTGCCTAAATACTCACATTAATCAGATTGTGAAATTGCCTCAATATTCACATTGATCAGATTGTGAAATTGCCTCAATACTCACATTGATCAGATTGTGAAATTGCCTAAATACTCACATTGATCAGATTGTGAAATTGCCTAAATACTCATATTGATCAGATTGTGAAATTGCCTAAATACTCACATTAATCAGATTGTGAAATTGCCTAAATACTCACATTGATCAGATTGTGAAATTGCTTCAATACTCACATTGATCAGATTGTGAAATTGCCTCAATACTCACATTGATCAGATTGTGAAATTGCCTCAATACTCACATTGATCAGATTGTGAAATTGCCTCAATACTCACATTAATCAGATTGTGAAATTGCCTCAATACTCACATTAATCAGATTGTGAAATTGCCTCAATACTCACATTAATCAGATATGAAATTGCCTCAATACTCACATTAATCAGATTGTGAAATTGCCTCAATACTCACATTAATCAGATTGTGAAATTGTCTCAATACTCACATTAATCAGATTGTGAAATTGTCTCAATACTGACATTAATCAGATTGTGAAATTGCCTCAATACTGACATTAATCAGATTGTGAAATTGCCTCAATACTCACATTGATAGATTGTGAAATTGCCTCGATACTCACATTAATCAGATTGTGAAGTTACCTCAATACTCACATTAATCAGATTGTCAAATTACCCCAATACTCATATTAATCAGATTATGAAATTGCCTCAATACTCGCATTAATCAGATGTGAAATTACCCCAATACTCATATTAATCAGATTGTGAAATTACCTTGATACTCACATTAATCAGATGTGAAATTGCCTCGATACTCACATTAATCAGATTATGAAATTGCCTCGATACTCACATTAATCAGATTATAAAATTGCCTCAATACTCATATTAATCAGATTGGAAACAGTGAGGTTTACTCACATTAACATTTTAGGGACAAAGTTTGGAAGACTAGAAAAACTTTAGACAAATCACATTAGACATGAGAAAAAGAAAAATAACAAGAATGACAGTAGTTAGAACCCCAGACACCAGCAGGACGGGCAGCCGCCTAGCCACAAGAGAGCAGTGCACTGTCACTTTGGCCAGGAAGCACACTTAACATGAGATTACGCTTTTGATATTGCCAGTTTGTCATTAACTCCTGAAGTTCAATCCTTTATTTTAGTCAGTCCATATATAGACTGTGTGACATAATGTAGGGTGTTAGGATAATCTGCTAGGTACATATTTGGTTTCATCATACTGTCTAAAGTACTGTCTGTCTTCTAATGTTTAGACTTTATTGTATTTCCCTTCCTTATTGTACCCAGTTCTGGTCAGGTTTTTCAGCTTCTCAGTCTTATAATGTCTTACTCAGATGTTTTGTAGGACTAAGAGGCTGACAGAAAGCGTCTTCACGCTGAACATTCATCTGCCGGTTTCAGCATGCAAAAATTAATGAGAAGTAAATATAACCTATATCTTACATCCTTCCCATGCTGCTAAATGTGACATAGGGCCCGCATGATAGTTCACCAAGATTTCCTGTCATTGGTGAGTTTTTCAGTCTCATCAAGGGATGTTATGCTCTCTGAACTGGCCTCTCTTTAGAGTTTCACATGGTGGACCTCTTTTTCTTCGGCCTGTTGTGTTACACTTAACAGCTTGTTTGGGGATCCTCTGATTGTTTCTTCTCATCACATGACCAACATATGTCCATCTTCTTTTTCTGATCACCCATGAGTCAGGTTGTTGTTTGCTCATCTGTCTTATCTCTGCAATGTTCTTGAATTCGTTCCACTTTATACCAAATATTTTCCTTAGGCATTTGTTTTCAAAAGAGTCTAATTTCTTGTCTATTTCTTTAGTTGTTTTCCAGCTTTCTCATGCATAAATGAGAGTGGATAATGCATTTGAACTGAACAATCTTAACTTGGTTTTTGTACTTGTAACTTTTGAATGCCATATTTTCTCAAGATTTTTTAAGATAACCTATTTTCTGTATGTATATTAGTATTTTCAGAGTTTAAATTTAAGTAGTGTGTTTCATGCCTGGTTAGTGGTGACTCAACAATGCTTTCTGCCTGGTTAGTGGTGACTCAACAATGCTTTCTGCCTGGGCAGTGGTGACTCAACAATGCTTTCTGCCTGGGCAGTGGTGACTCAACAATGCTTTCTGCCTGGGCAGTGGTGACTCAACAATGCTTTCTGCCTGGGTAGTGGTGACTCAACAATGCTTTCTGCTGGGCATTGGTGACTCAACAATGCTTTCTGCCTGGGCAGTGGTGACTTGAGAATGCTTTCTGCCTGGGCAGTGGTGACTCGAGAATACTTTCTGCCTGGGTAGTGGTGACTCAACAATGCTTTCTGCCTGGGCAGTGGTGACTCAACAATGCTTTCTGCCTGGGCAGTGGTGACTCAACAATGCTTTCTGCCTGGGTAGTGGTGTCTCAACAATGCTTTCTGCCTGGGCAGTGGTGACTCAACAATGCTTCCTCCCTGAGGAGAGTGTATGGTGATTAGGCAAGACTGACTCTGGAGTGATCAGACCTTAACCAGGAGTGACTCCAGAGTCAGTCATGTTAACTTTTTTCTTATCTTTTTTCTCACTGTTAAGTATATTATCTTATCGTTTATTTCAAAACAAAAATTCCATCTTCACTGACACACTATCTTTGTTCTTATATGAAAGGTTATTTGAAGCTTGAGACTCCAAAGGCACTCAGAAATATTGCTCTACACTCACTTGCCTTTCCTAGCGCAGCAGCACATTCATTAGTTTCTGTAACTACACAAACATGCTGAGAAAGTGATCAGTTATACTCATTTCATATACAGTTTATATACTCGTTTCATATACAGTTTATATACTCATTTCATATACAGTTTATATACTTGTTTCATATACAGTTTATATACTCATTTCATATACATTTATATACTCGTTTCATATACAGTTTATGTACTCATTTCATATACAGTTTATATACTCATTTCATATACATTTATATACTCGTTTCATATACAGTTTATGTACTCATTTCATATACAGTTTATATACTTGTTTCATATACAGTTTATGTACTCATTTCATATACAGTTTATATACTCATTTCATATACAGTTTATTCTGGTTTTTACTTACATTTAATCCAGTGTTTAATGTACAAATAAATATGATATACTGAAAGTACAAATAAATGTGATATACTGTCAGTTTTCGTGACAACGCTTGGCAACAGAAGGTTAAAATTGCTGGGACATGTTGAAAGGATATGCGGTGATAATGTCCAAATGCAAATACCAAACAGCAAATTTCTAGCAGGACAAAGACCACGAGGTAAACTCGGTGTAAGATATGAGGGTTATTTGTAAGTCATCCGTATCAAGGACTGAGAAGAGCAAGAGAAAGATCATGTTATTAAACACTGCTTCAAATAAGAATGAAGTAAAGGACACACCTGAAGACAGACGATGCAAAAGTAGAGAGACGACCATCCAGCACGAGTTTGATCTTTGTTATTGTTGTCAAGTGAGTTTTGACAGAATCATCTGTGAGTGAAACTGTTGTGTAAAATGATATTTGATTTGAATTTCATCTTTCAGGTATTAACATTATCATCTAACATGTCTACATATTATCATACATATTTACACTATCATCTAATGTTTCTACAGATCAGTATATATATATATTATCATCTAACTTCTGTTCAGATCACCATAAATGTTTACACTAGCGTCTCAACAGATCAAGATAAACATTTACACTATCATTTAGCATTTCTACAAATCAACATAGATGTTTATCCCATCATCTAGCATCTCTACAGATCAGCATAAATGTTCACACTATTTTGATTTGCCATATCATAATTTATTTTTAAAAATGTTGTAACTCGCACACAAGTTCAAAAGTCTGATTTCTTTCTTCACTTTATGTCACACACAAACTAGTGCACAACTTCTCCATGAAAATATCCACGAAATAACTGAACAGGATACAGTGAAGGATATATATTGACAAATGTATTGATATATATCTTTATATATTGACATATTGATATATGTCTTTATATATTGATATATATATTTATTTATATATTTACATATATTGATATATATCTATATATTGACATATATTGATATATATCTTTATATATTGACAGTTAAATTGATATATATCTTTATATATTGACGGATATATATATATTAACAGATATATATATATATTAATATATATATATATATATATACTGACAGATATATTGATGTATATCTTTATATGTTGACATATTGATATATATCTTTATATATTGAGATATATATATATCTTTATATATTGACAGATATATATATCTTATCTTATATATCTTATATCCTTCCCGTGCCGTTAGACGTCACATAGGGCTCGCAAAGTAGTTCGCCAATTTTTCCTGTCTTCGGCGAGTCTTTCAACCTCATCAAAGGATTTTATGCCTGTTAACTTGGCCTCTCTTAATAATGTTCTCTTCAGAGTTTCACGCGGTCTGCCCCTTTTTCTTCGGCCTGTTGTGTTCCACTTGATAGCTTGTTTTGGGATTCTCTGCTCATTTCTTCTCATCAAGTGGCCAACATATGTCCATCTCCTTTTCCTGATCACCCGTGAGACTGGTTGTTGTTCAGTCATCTGTCTTATCTCTGCATTGTTCTTGAATTCATTCCACTTGATGCCGAGTATTTTCCTTAGGCATTTGTTTTCAAAAGAGTCTAATTTCTTTTCTATTTCTTTAGTTGTTTTCCAGCTTTCGCATGCATAAATGAGGGTGGATATTACATTTGAAATGAATAGTCTTAACTTGGTTTTTGTGCTTATAACTTTTGAATTCCATATGTTCTCAAGATTCTTGAAGATTGATGCTGCTTTTGCAATTCTGATCCTAACTTCCTTTCTAGTGTCACCATCCTGGTCTATGTAGCTGCCAAGGTATGCAAATTGATTGACTTCTTCAATATCTGTCCCTTCTATGTGTATTTTTCCATTTTGATTGATGGGAATTTTCATTATTTTTGTTTTGTCCTTGAATTAACAAGATATATATATATATATATATATATATAAAAAGAAGGATATATATATATATATATATATATATATATATCCTGTCATGCCTTAGAGGCACATAGGGATATGGTGTTAGTGCCTATATTTTCCTTGACCTGTCAAGCACGCTAGAGGGTAATTTGGTCAGTATCACGTCTGGCCGCCTTTCCTTCCCGAACTCCAGAAGAAGTCGGGTACCCATTTCTACAGCTGGTTGACTGGGTGCCTCCGGCCAGATTCGAACCCCCAACCTTTGCCATGAGAGACCAGTGCACTAATAATAACCACTTCGCCACTCAGACACCCATTGAGATATATATATATATATTGAGATATATATATATATACTGACAGATATATTGATATATATATTTATTTACTGACATTGATATATATATTTATATATTGACATATTGATATATATCTTTATATATTGATCTCTTCTTCTTCTTCTTCTTCTTCGTTCACTTCTACCACCAAAAACCGCACTGTGATCCTACTGAATTCACGCCTGTGGTCCTCGTTATATATATTGATGTATTGATGTATATCTTTATATATTGACATATTGATATATATCTTTATATATTGATGTATATATTTATATATTGATGTATATATCTTTATATATTGACATATTGATATATATCTTTATATATTGACATATTGATGTATATCTTTATATATTGACATATTGATATATATCTTTATGTATTGACAGATATATATATATATTAACAGATATATATTATATATATATATATATATATATACTGACAGATATATTGATATATATCTTTATATATTGACAGATATATATATATCTTTATATATTGACAGATATATATATATATATATATTATATATATATATATATATAATATATATATATAATATATATATATATCCTGTCATGCCTTAGAGGCACATAGGGATATGGTGTTAGTGCCTATATTTTCCTTGACCTGTCAGCACACTGGAGGGTGATATGGTCAGTATCACGCCTGGCTGCCTTTCCTTCCCGAACTCCAGAAGAAGTCGGGTACCCATTTCTACAGCTGGGTGACTGGGTGCCTCCGGCCGGATTCAAACCCCCAACCTTTGCCATGAGAGACCAGTGCACTAGTAATAACCACTTCGCCACTCAGACACCCATTGAGATATATATATATACTGACAGATATATTGATACATATATTTATTTATTGACATTGATATATATATTTATATATTGACATATTGATATATATCTTTATATATTGATGTATATCTTTATGTATTGATGTACATCTTTATACATTGACATATTGATATATATCATTATATATTGACATATTGATGTATATCTTTATATTGACATATTGATGTATATCTTTATATATTGACAGAATTGTACTCGAGGGGCCTGGACTGTAGAGGCGGCCCAGTTTCCCCTTTTTTATGGGAGACAAAATTTAGGACAATGTGCTCCATATCAAGTGTATTTGACTGGTTATTCTCAGCTTACATTAGACTCTGATTATTCTCAGCTTACATTAGACTCTGATTATTCTCAGCTTACATTAGACTGATTATTCTCAGCTTAACTTAAGCTCTGATTAATCTCAACTTGCATTAAGCTCTAATTATTCTCAACATCCATTTGACTCTGATTATTCTCAACATACATTTGACTCTGATTATTCTGAACTTGCATTTGATTCTTTGTGTTCCCTTCAAAGGTTCAAAATTTCAGAATTCAGACTCCGGCGTCACTGCATTCAGGACAGCCCCATATAATCTCCGCCGCATGCCGCAGAGTCTATCCAAGAGTATGTTTGCTAATAGTTGCCGTCCAATGTTGCTTGTTTACGATTCGTTTTCTACCACAGTTTGGATTTCCAGCACCTTTAATTTATCCTAGCTCCAGGAATCGGTTCACGGCGATATTAGTCTTCCATTCCTGCTCTTCATTTCCCCCCCCCCCCCAGTCTTTCCAGTACTGCTTTAGCGATGTCACTTTTATCCATTCTCAACCTGCCATTAATTAACTTTAGTCTGTCCAACAACTCTGCCACTTCATTGGCGTGTACTCTCGCATGCCCTGGGCAGTAAGGCCAAGTTAGGCTCATTACAGTTAACTGTCTTCATAGATGAACCCACTGTTTTCGAAGCTATTTCTTCTCGATCTTACAATGCACATTCTGTGAATCCGTCACATTGGCGCCATGAACCACCCCCCAAGGGCAGCCAGCCATTGCCGCCGACACAGCTCAGTTCCCATTCGCATGCTTGATGCGACTTCAAAGGCTCCCGAAACCTGTGCCACTAGTCTTCCATTGCAGTAGACAACAAAACCCCAACCACTTCTGCTGTTCCGAGTCACTGAGTCACCTGAACCGTGTCGGAAGACCCACAGTGATGCTGGATGAGATCTTGAATCCAAAGTTCAATTGTTCCCTGTGCCCAGTCTCTACATTCGCAGCCTTTCTGTTAGCCGAGGTCGGTCCTGTACATGTAACCAATCATCGCTTTTAGGCACTTCATCTAGATCGCACGTTGACATTATTGTATCCTTAGTCTTAGCCATTCAAGATGTGCCTCGTTTGATGCGTCTGCCCTTTATCAACCCCAGCTTCTTATGGGGATTATGGTCTTTGATGCCAGCAACCCTGATGTATGTCTTTACCAGAGTGAGTACATTTGTGTTTAGACCTCACATTATGTCAAGCAGAAAGCGCATGGCCGCCACTGGAGTAGCCCAAGATCAGTCTCATTGCCTCGTTCTGTACACGTTATAGTTTGTTGAGCTATCTATTTGACAGGCTGAGCAGGCCAAGACCATACTTCAATGATGACATCACCAGTGCATTCATCAGCAAGAACAGAGTGCGCCGTGGAAAGTTTGCTGCAGCCGTTAACCTAACTGCTCACAACGCTTTCCTAGCTTTTCATGTAGCATTGCCCACATATGCAAAGGACAAGGATCAGTCAAATGCAATCTCTAGATATTTCATGAAATGTGTTCTCTTAATATCGTGGCACTGATACTTTACAATCGGAACTTCAGTTCTGTTATTTAATGAGCACCACAGGATGCAGGAGTTTCCTCGGCTTATCACCACACTGTTATCATCACCAATCAATCAATCAAGTGCCGTGCCGCGTGGCGTAAGCGATTATTTCTCTCCACAATTCCCTGTCTTTAGACTTGGTTATCATCACACCAACCTGTTATCTGATCTACCATGTTTTGTACCTTTTTGTCTAATCCTTCTCTATATCGCCCATGCTCATATGTTAATATATGATCAGTTTATGTCAGCTATGTTCTCTCTATGCTCATTTAGCTCTGGATGTTACCTACATATACTGTACATATAAACGGCTTCTTGCTTTCATCTACACTCATTACAGTGGACTGTTTCTAGACTTTTCTTAAAATATCACAAACTTCTTTTTATGTGTCGAATCACCCATGTCTTACCAGTGAAGATAAAAACCTGGATTCGGTTTTCTTCTCTCAGATGGTAAGAAAGCGTGGAGGGCTAAGTACTTTGCACTTGAAGTTCAACAGGACGCCATTTTAAGGATAATTCAAGCTCCGTGCAGAGAAGCACAATATACCGAACGCATCTTCACAGAAATGCTTACCTTTCTAAGGCCAGGCATGCAAAGTGAATAATAGATGCGATTCATGACAGAAGCTATAGGAGAAATAGGCATATATAACCATCCAACCGAAATCCTTCATTCAGAGTTTATAGAGATGAATTATATTATGTGAATGTTCATCGGGCATTTCTTCCACGCCCAGGAAATATCTAAAACATTACGTAACTGACACAGAAGATGATGTTCTTGGAGCTGTTTGTGTCTCTTTATAGCTGTGTATTTCTGTCATCGGCTCTGAGCATTTCGTCTGGATGGCAACCTTGTCTAGACGAATTATAAAATGTTATCTCCTCAGACTGGTTGCCACAACTTGCGGGAAGCTGGAGGGGAATGTGCTGAAGATTGAGTTGGTTGGTTGGTTGGTTGGTTGGTTGGTTGGTTGGTTGGTTGGTTGGTTGGTTGGTTGGTCGGTCCTTGTAACCCTTATATATGTCACTATCAGATGTTTCTTTGCGATTATTAAGTACAATCGTACATTGGATCCCAAACTGCACCCCTCCAAAATTACCAAAAACCAGTTTCTAGCCCTTTCATCTGTGCCCAGCTTGGTACCCTATGAAATTTTACCTAATGACAATTAGGCAGTTAGACACATTAACAAAGCACATTTTCACATACATAAGTAACAACTCATTAACCACATAATGATCAAAGCAAATAATAATCAGTTTAATCACAAACAAGAAAACATGTCACACGCTACACACGACAGACTGAGAACCACGATAACTCCATGCACCACGAACAAGAACACAATCAGAAAAGGTGAGACACTTCATGAAATCAAACCACATGATAAAACTAACTGACACTATAGGTCACTCTCATATTAATCATACATTTACCTCAAAACTGGCACTATATGTGACTCTCACATTAATCATACATCTGCTTCAAAACTCTGGCCCTTCTTCACACAGAAGGCCTCACAAGGCTGTCTTGTCAATCGCACTAATGTTCGGCAGTTCTATCTTCTTCTCAGCACAAAGCTACATCAATAACTCGTGAGTTAGCATCCATATTTTTAGCAACACATACTAAATTCGTGCTAACTCATGAAACATCACATTCAATTTGCGCAGTGCGAATGCTTGCACTTTATCATCATCAAATTATGATTCTCAAATGAAATATCACAATATATGAAATACGACATATGTGAATGAAAAATTGTGACATCATTTATGTATGGCAGATGAACACTAGCAAAAGTATAAGTGTACATAACTTCAGTGAACATTCACATGAATACTGTTGATTATATACAATGGTGTGCATGTAACACATAACACAACAAATGGCAATGCCAGTGCAGATGCAATCAATCAAATATATCAAGTACGTCAGTGAAACAAAAGTGATGGTGTTAATGATTTACCTATCTTAACTACTTCTATATAACACGGAACACAGTTAACATTTCACCACAAACAAAAACTTCGTTACATAAACAACGAGCAAAACTTCTTCTAACAAAACTTACATATAAATTCACATAAACCAACACTAGACATACGACAACTTACAAAACCCTGAGGATGGCATAGAAGACCATCATAGGAAACAATACAACGAAATATACACTGATCCATAAGACAATAACGATAACATGCTCCCTCACTATAATCCTGGCCGTACCTCCCTACAAACACTGGTCAACTACACATTCTAATTGAACAACACACAAGCCAATCACGTGCTCCAAAGATCATGAGGTGCTACTTTTGATCTTTCTGTTCGGCCGCCCCGAAAACGCCAAAGCCAGCAACCTTCACAATTGTTATTATAAGATGTAAAAGAAATGTTAGTTTTAAAATGTGACAACTAGCCTCAGACTACATGTCACAAATAAATAATACAATCATGGACACAGAGATCAATGTATGTTTACTGATAAAAGAAATAACGGAGCAAACATTTTAGAAATCACGACCAGTAGCTTTTTGATCACATGCGGGAAATTCTACACTAAATCATCTCTGCTTTCTTATACTTGAAATATAATTCTTCTTTTAGATGACTCTCAGTGAGTTTCTTAGGTGACCTTCTGTTAGCTGATTCTCAGTGAGTTTCTTAGGTGACCTGCTTGTGGTCCGAACAAAATAAAGAGAATCATAACTGTTGTTTCCGTTCTTCAATTGAAGATAAAATGAAACTGAGAAACGGAGAAAACAGGAGAAGAATTTGTGAATTAGGATTATCATTTTTTTTATGCGACCAGTGTAGCAGTAGGATAATGCGTCCATGATCACCGAACCTTGCTAAGTGTTTGGGTTTGAGAACAAACCAGGTTAAAGTTCACGTGGTCAGCTGATTACTTGGGAAGGCGGGCTGGACATAGATTTAGGAGGGGCGGGGGTGTGTTCTAGGGAGCTGAGTGAGATAGCTGTTGACTGTGGGCTTGTTTGTAACTGGAGAGAATGTGGTCATCAAACTGGACTGCGTATTATTTGTTTCTTGGGGTGTTCTGGGGAAAAGAATACAGTTATGTCACCGTCAAGTTCAATGACGTGGCCATGATGCCTTCGTTTACACCACACTTCCGTGTGTTTTAAGGTTGTGTCTGGTTGTCACTACATTACACACGTGAAATCACAATGCAATAGAATTGTCGGGTGTTAACAGACAGAACTACACAAATAAGATTTTTAAGGGCATGCATCTTTCCCATCGCAACATATGCCTGTGAGACCTGGACACTTAACAAAACAGCTGAGAAACACATAAATGCCTTTGAATGTAAATGCTACAGAAGAGTTCTTCAAATATCGTGGACACAAAAAAGAACAAATATATCTATACTACAAGACCTTAATACTGAAGAAGGCTGGCTAGTAAATAGAATTAAACAGAGAAAACTTCAATATTTTGGACATTAAGCTTCATTATAATCTAGAGAAGACCGTCTTGGAAGGGTACATACTGGGAAAAAGAAAAAGAGGAAGACCAAGTCGAAGATGGCTGCAAGACATCGTTGATGATCTGCAAATGGACGCATCAACAGCAGGCCACCTTGTTCACAACCGAGAGGCCTACAGGAGTGTTGTTAGGGAGGCAAAGTTCTGCAAGGGACATGCAAATGAATGAATGATCCTGAAAAATAGCAACCCGATATCATAGCCAACAGAACGTTCTCCACACGCGCACACCAGGAATCTTATTGTCAACTTCACCTATGTCCTCGCAGTTCTTCACTTATGTCCTCGCAGTTCTTCATCCATGCTCTCTTTCTCATAGAAAGTTTTTTTGTTGTTGATAAGTCTCTGGTGATGGTGCGGATTTACATAATGCCTCTTTCAGGCCTGTGTTGAGTGGGATTGGCACCTTTCAGTTTATGAAGATAGGCTTTATAGTCTGAAAAGTCCTAATCTAAGTCTCAAAATCGAGATCTGGTGCTTTCCAAAGACATAGTTAACGGTTAGATCGTCAAGAATGACTACCACGAAAAGAGACGGGCCTGAAGCCAATAGGACCATACACGCTGGCAGGTAGAACGCGAGGTCTGTGTGATGGAGTCTGTGTAGTGATGAATTCATTGCTGGTTACTATTTGTACGTTTTCTGCCCCCACGTCATTATACCTGGGACCATCCTGATTTGGTCTCGAAAACTGTTCTTTGTACATTGGGGAGTGTGCGGTAAGGATGTCTGTGTTGTGAGTGTCTTCAGTTGGTTTAGAGATGGTGAACGGTGCTGCAGTTGGGGGTGGTTCTGTTGTACCAGACAGGGGAGTGTTGGCGTCGGGGGTAATGTGAGGTAGTGACTGAGGCTGGTTGACAGTTTGTGAGTAAATGTCAGTCTGAGGATCCTCAAGCTTTGAGGGTACATAAATGACAGCGCCTTTATCGTCTTGCAGTGGAGAAGCGTCTGTTGGCACTGTGAGCTGTTGATTCGTAAAAACAGTATTTTCTTCTGTGTCTTTCTCCTGCATTGTTTTGCTATCAAATATTTGTGAAAGGTCAGGGCCGTAGCGGACACCAGAAACTGTTGCTTGACCGTGTGCTCTATCACTGCCTGGGATAGAAGGTGGAGTTACACTGCAGGAACTGAGCAGGACATTCCACTCCAGGCTGTTTGTGGGGGGAGACACCCCAGTCATTCTCATGTACTCGCTCAGGTAAGCGATGTCTATCGAAGATAAACAATGAGTTATGGGGGCTCCGTTCACCAGTGATGCAGAGCTGTGTATATTCATAATGTGCTGTCCTTGAATTACCGTGGGCAAGACAGGCATACTCTGATATGGTCCAAGCAAAACAGGTTGACCCATATAAACGGAATTGTTGAAGTAAAGACTGCTAGGCGGTGATGCCCCGATGTCATTTATACTTAGATTAGACCAAGGTCTATCTGTGTCATAACCAACAGAAGAAGTTTGTAGAGCAGGTGTTACTGAAACCAGATTAAGATGGTTCGTGCTGAGAGCTTTGCTGTTGAGTTCCCTGTGTTCCGGCCGAAGCTGCGACTGTTGCAGCAGACTGATCTGTTCTTGCTGAAGCTGTGACTGTTGCAGGAGATTGATCTGTTCCTGCATGTTACGTCTCTGCGTCCGGTTTCGCTGCTCGTCGGCTTCCGCTTCACGAAGGCGCTGGATTTCCATCTCCATTTCTCGCTGTCTTTGCCTCTCCGCGTCGATTTGTCTCTCTTTCTCAAAAATCTCCTTTGCCAGCAGCTCATTCATTCTGTGTTTCTCATTTTCTCTGACAGTAGATTCGTACGCGTATTTCTTGTTTTTCTGTCCGCGAATTTTTGGAGCGTGTCCATCGTTTTGTCCACCTTTTTTGCCCAAGCGAGCATGGCCATCTTGCTGGACAGTCTGGTATTCAGGAAGTATAACAATCTGTCCTTTCTGAGCAACATAAGCCACACCAGGAAGCTTAACATTTCTTTTATCTTGACTGTCTTGTATTGTGTGTCGAGATTCCCTGCGCACAACTGGGATTTCATCTATACCATAAGCAAAGTCAATATCTCCAATGTTATCATCGGAGGATGCAGACAGCCCGGGATCATATTCTCCATTCCGGAATGGATAGTCAGTGTAGTCATCACTTTCTGTGTGACCTATAGACCCATTGCAACTAGCAGAAAGTCCCCATCTTGAGTACTCGCTCACTTTAGGGCTGTCAGAGTCTGGAAAGGATGATTCTGTGGCGTCCAGAACACGCCCGTGTTGTTGTTTCTTCAACAGTTTGCCGGAAGCCTTACTGATAGACCCGATAGCGGTTCTCATGCTCTCGTGTACGCTGTTCTTGAATCGTCTGATACTTCCAAATTTTTTTTTCTCCTCTTCTTTACTCTCATGAGGTCTCTGACTTTTCTTCTTTTTCTTTTCTTTCTTCTTCTCTCCAAATCCTCGCAATTTACGAGGAATGGTTGATGATTTAAAACCCTGAGAAGAAAATCTTTCGGAATACTTTTCGTCCATGATGTCATCATCTGAATCTAGATCATGCTCTGGTGCCCAGTCAGGGGAGAAAACTCGCTGGCTTGTGTTGGAACTACTGATACTCATATCCTCGGACTGAATGGATGAACGTTTGGAAAAGTCTCTGCTGACTGTACTTGCTCTGTCTTCCATCTGGTGATCATTCTCCGGCGTTTGCGATTTGTCATCGGGTTTCCAGCTCCGCGCTGAAGATTCTGCAGCTTCGATGCTGGTATTCAATGGGTAAGCGGAGCTGGTATTCTCTGGGTAAATACTAGCTTCGGTATTGTTATTCTCTGGGTAAATACTAGCTTCGGTCTTGGTATTCTCTGGGTAAATGCTAGCTTCGATTTTGGTATTCTCTGGGTAAGTGCTAGCTTCGGTCTTGGTATTCTCTGGGTAAGTGCTAGCTTCGGTGTTGGTATTCTCTGGGTAAGCGCTAGCTTCGGTGTTGGTATTCTCTGGGTAAGTGCTAGCTTCGGTCTTGGTATTCTCTGGGTAAGCGCTAGCTTCGGTCTTGGTATTCTCTGGGTAAGTGCTAGCTTCGGAGTTGGTATTCTCTGGGTAAGTGCTAGCTTCGGTGTTGGTATTCTCTGGGTAAGTGCTAGCTTCGGTGCTGGTATTATCTGGGTAAGTGCTAGCTTCGGTGTTGGTATTCTCTGAGTAAGTGCTAAACAAGTGAACATCAACAGATTCTGTACCATGGGTCGTGATAACTTTGGCAAAATCACGCTCTCTTTCGTGTCCATCCTGAACAATGTCCAGATCTTTATTCGCTTTCCCTTTCTTCAAGCTCGCGACCGAAGTATCAACCTCAGGAAAAACTTGGAAGGAGCTTTTACATTCTTCCGATACTAGATTCCTCTGAGTCAGGTCAGTCTTGTCCATGTTTTCTAACGCAGCTGGTACATCCATCGCCGAGGAAGCCAGCCTTGCAGGAGGCTGTCTCTCGTCCATGCCTGAGAGAAAAGAAATATCTGCGGCGTTCGTAGAGAGGGAGTTTACAGTTGATTGAATCTGATCAGCTTCTTTCTTGATGGCCGTATCTGTAAGAGCATCTTTCTTTACTGTGCCTACAACATTATCTTTGTCTACAGACTTATCATTGTCTTTATGTCCAGATTCAGTATCAATTTTATCATCCTTAGCCACAGTGTCGGTAGTCAGGTCCTTGGTATCCTTTTCAGATGTGCTCTTTTCTGTGAATTTCTCAGATTTCAGCTTTTCCTGGAGTTTCTTCATTGCTTCCAGCTGCTTTTTTGCCTGGTCTATGCTCTCATTTAAGGATTCTTTGTTGTACAATGAAGAGAATAATTCTGCACTTGTAGCAACTGAAACCTTTTCTTGATCCCATCTTGGTAATATTGCAGATGTAGGTCTAGAAGACTTGCCCAAAGCCCTGGGATTTCTCACACCAGGGACTGACTTGTCCAGACTCATGAATGAGTAACTTGTGGGTAATGGCTGGGGTGCAGGCGGCTTAGAACTTCTGGAGACAGACGACACAGTTCGTTGAACAGACTTTCCTGTATTGTGAAGAAAGCCAAAAGAATGGCCACTCGTAACTGAATCACGTGACGGGTTCCCGGCGAATGACTGTGGCCGAGTGCTAGGTACTGGCGGGGCTGGCGCTCTTTTCTTCTTGGACCTGCTGACGCCAGTGTCCGAACTATTCGTGCTGACGCTGCTAGTGCCGCTCTTACCTCCGAGGTTTTGGAGCTCGAAAGGAGATTTGGGCAAAGTATTACTTGCACTAATTTCCGCTCCAAGCTCTTCCCATTTCTGCCCCTTTCTTGTCATGAGGTCATTAGTGCGTATGTTGCGGCGATATTCGGCTAACTGGGCATATGTCAGGTTTAGAGCGTAGTCGATATCAAAACTGCTTTTTAAGGGCAACGACGCAGATGTGGGCTGGTAGCTGGAAAATGGTTCGTCTCTTGCTGGATTATACAAATGCTCTCGAGAATCTTCTAGAATAACATTATTCTGGAGAGACATTCTGCTCACAGCTGATGTCTGACGTTTGTGTTTGGTGCTTTTCTTAGGCTGTGAGAAAGTTCTTTCCATGGATTGCGACCTAAAAAGATTAGATTCCCGCGCAGGATGATCTTCTGCCGTGGCCAAAAGAGAGTGCTCACTTACACTGCGACTGATGTGATCGGCTTTGATGGCGTTTTGAAAATATTCTTGTCTTTTGCCATCTTCTGACTTTCTGCCATTACTGAAGCTGGTATCTGCACTGGAAATCAGCGAGAAAGGGGTAGGGAGCAAGTTCTCTTTATTAGAACTGGCCTCTTTGACGCTAGCAGCAGTGAAGGCGACTTTCTCAGAAAGCAGCTCTGAAACTCGTCCACTCTGAGACCTGTTTGCATAATCTGAATGCGGCTCCTGTGAAATAGAATTTACCTGTTTCCTAGCATTGACAACTTCCTGAACTCCACGTGAGGGGTTCTCTTGTGCTGCATGAGAGAAACTTTTAGAACCCTCGTCTCCATTTGGCCGAAGATCAAGGGCACTCGATCTATGTCGCTGAAAGAAAGGTTGTGACGAATTTTGAAAAGCAGATGTTGATGAATTCTGGCCCATGATAAGAAATATTTATGCAGCTGTGAATTAGTTCTGAGAGAATCTGTACGTGGCACACGAAGAGGTCTGACACAAGACAATGGTTAGAAGATCTCTGTCCATGCGACATTCGAGGGCGATCATGTTAAACCTCCATTTTTAGGATCTGAAATAATTAAAAAGAAAAGGTTGAAAGGTTAATGTGAAATTACTGCCATCATGAAAACTAACACAGTATGAAATGTAGGGAAATGTAGAAGTAAAGGACCCCAGAAAAAAAGCAATGGTTTGGTTGTGTCTCAGACAGCATTCTTGAAGTAAAGCGATGGTTTGGTTGTGTCTCAGACAGCATTCTTGAAGTAAAGCGATGGTTTGGTTGTGTCTCAGATAGCATTCTTGAAGTAAAGCGATGGTTTAGCCTCTGCCGCCGCCATGAAGTGATGACTTGAAAGGTGATTGACGTGAAACACAAATGTCACACTCAGCATGGACAGCACGGCACTACTTTCCCTGACTGTTAAACACTCGAGGTCCGACATCACACATCACAACAGGGTTATAGTTCAACTACTAGCTGAAGAAGGCATCGTGCTGCAGTCATAATGATGATGAACTCCGTGAAGATGAATAAAGTATAAGGCCATACAACTCAAAATCCTGGCAGGCTGATGAAGAATTTTTTTTTAAGTCCAGCAGTACAAAATCCAGCCGTTCTTAAGACAACACAGAAACATTTGCAAGACATATCTAGACTCTTTTTGCATCCATCGTTGACACGAAGGCGGTCTCTAACAATGAGAGTCTGGACTGAGCGTGAGACACAAACTGACTTAACAATTCTCCAAAAATCTCTCAACCTTCCCAAAACTTTTCTCGTGTTTTGCCAACTCTGAGAAACTCGTTAACTTGAAGGTTGACTCAGGGGTGAGTCAAGTATATGAACAAACGCCTAGGGGCGTTAACTTGCAAACTACACTCTCAGGGGTTAACTTCTAAACTACACTCTCAGGGGTTAACTTCTAAACTACACTCTCATGCGTTAACCTATAAACTAAACTCTCTGTGGTTAACTTCTAAACTACACTCTCATGCGTTAACTTCTAAACTACACTCTCAGGGGTTAACTTCTAAACTACACTCTCAGGCGTTAACTTCTAAACTGCACTCTCAGTTGTTAACTTCTAAACTACACTCTCAGGTTTTAACTTCTAAACTACACTCTCAGTGGTTAACTTCTAAACTAAACTCTCATGCGTTAACTTCTAAACTGCACTCCCAGGCGTTAACTTCCAAACTACACTCTCTAGCGATCAAACTCTGGAAAATTCATGTTCTGTTACAAGATTGTGTCTGAGAAAATGTTCTTGAAGTGAAGCAATAACGCAGAAGACCACGCCCTATCACCACGAATTGATGTCCTTCAACAGACCCTTGTGCTGTCACAGACTGACCAACCAGGTGGGACTCAAAGTGTGCCTTGTAATGAACGACATAACTGAGATGCTTGAATCTGGTCTGAGAGGTCAAGAGAGGCACAGTAATATACCTCCAAATAATGTGATGGTTTTAGTTTCTTGTCATAGACTGTGATGCCAAGAAATTTTCATTTTCATATACAGAGATCTGGTTAAGCCAGGAGACATGGAGATAGAGACAGTCAAAGATGAAAGATTAGATATGTCAACAGCAAGAGATGGTGGAGATCAAAACCAGTCGAAGATGTCGAGACTAAAGATATGAAAACAATGAAACTAAACATATGATGGCTCTATTTTCCATCAGAGACAAGTATGAAGAAAGATTAAACAAACAGCGATGAGAATAAACATCCATGGGAGAGAACTAACACACTGCAACTAAAAGTTGCGATATCGTCTACAATATGGACACCAACAGTGAGGTGTGTCAGGTTGCCCTGCTGTATTTCTTTAAAAGAAGCTATTCACCTGACATACGATGTTATGTTATATTATCGAGTTTTTTTTCCCTCCCTCTCTCTTTTATTATTATAAAACAATTCAATGATTTAATGAAGTTTTTATTATGATATATTGAATTTATCTCTTTTTTTAAAGTCGTATTAAAGTGGTTGAGTGGGGTGGGGGTAGGTGAAGGGAGCAGGGGTGTTTGACAGGTACTTGACAATGCTGTCAAGATGACCTACTTTAAACGCAACAGGTGTTAGGACAGAAAAGCTAACAAGACCCAGCCAAGACCCAGCCAAGACCCAGCCACGTTTGTCACACACACACTAAAAAGCTGATCAGGGAACAACACACACACACACATACACATATAACATATCAAAGACCTAAAATATGCGGCTGCTCAACTGGTTTAGGAACTGGTTTTGATTGAGCCTCTTATCTGGTGTTATTTTCGGTCTGTCCTATGTATGGATGTTTGTTTACTTTATCTGTGTGGTAAATGTCCTGTATTCTTACGGGGGGATGGGGGGGATCGCTAGCAGAACAATGCAAAGATCACTAGATGCAAACAGAGGTTTGGTTTCTTAGAAGAATGTTAAGAGTACAATACGCAGCAAAGATGTCTAACAAACGGAAAGGGAACGTCTAACAAAAGCAAATCTAGAAAGGAACCTAACTGAATCCATAAGAAAACGACAGCCATCATTCACTGACCGTGAAAGGAAAAGGGGAGGGCTTGAAAACATAACAACAGGAAAGATAAATGAGAAGAGAGGCAGGGGAGGGAGAATAAAATCATGGGCAGTGTAGCACGATGGCACAATAAAAAGTCATCAAATGAACTCACTGAAAATATCAAGAATCGAGATCTGTACAGAAGCATGGCCGCCAGCACATGCCGGCGTGGCACCTAATGATGATGAACTAAAGCTGAAGCTAATGAGGGGGGGGAGGGGGAACTAGAAAGTCGTAGTTCAGTTCAGTTATTGTGACATAGAAAGGTAAACAGGTACTGGCACATAGAAAAGTTAACAGTTAATGGCACATAGAAAAGTTAACAGTTACTGACACATAGACAAGTTAACAATTACTGACACATAGACAAGTTAACAGTTACAGACGCATAGAAAAGTTAACAGTTACTGACACATAGACAAGTAAACAGTTACCTGCACATAGAAAAATTAACGTGTAAAAACAACACATGGCGAATGTTAACAGATTTGTCTACAGACAGGAGAGAGATTTACACTCTTTCTCTGCTCTCCCTGGTGAGGAAAATTTTTTTTTCCATCAACAGGCGATGCCGTGGTGATCTGGAAGCTCGTGAACAGCTTCTGATGAGGAATGACTGATCCAAAATCCAGGAGTGGACTAAAAAATGTAGACCTCTCGGCAGTCCATCATCACAAGAGCCATATCCAGCCTTACTATGCTGAGGAAATGCACCTGCCAGCCAGTAGGAACATGGTGGAGAGGCTGGACAGGGTCTTGGCCAGCCTGTGTTCGCAGACTGCTGGCGGCGCGGTCAATCTCGGACAGCCATTTGGCCACATCAAGAGGTCAGGAAGAACTAATACATTGTTGTGCTTCTTGATCAGTTTATAAGAAGTATAAAATGTAAAACTTACCGTTCTTTCTGATAGCGAAACAAAAAATTGTATCCCCATGTTCAGAAACTTTAAAAAAAACTGATAACTTTTGAAGCGACTGAGCATTTGGGAACGTGTACTTGCAGGCGCCTGTCTGAGTATGCCTGTACCAATGGTGGGTTAAGCATATAAGAAGTTCTGAATATCTTTTCACACGGCTTTTCAACTCCCGGTCAAGAGGAGCGATGTTCCGCATGGAAGAGTTCCTTCTCTTTTCCCTTGACACGTTTTTGAATGACAGATCGGCGATTCATTCTGCCTGTTCTGATATGTTATCATGAACGTCGATAACCATAGATCAGGAGAATAGAAAGGCTTACTCTCTTTTTTTTTTCTTTCTCCCCAGGTATAAGAGATGTTTCTGGACCATTACAAATGAATTCACGAGAGACATTGGCTTCATAAAATCTACGAATGACGTATGTGCTGGCATCTCTGTAGTCTCCTTCCTTCTTTAATTTGAAACTTGATGTTTCGCTTTTATCATAATGTTAAGATTGTCCTGGCGGATTGGCTGAACGAAGATTGGTTGCACGGTCTACTAATCTGGTAGTACTAGGTTCAACTCCCAGCAGTGGGAATATGTTGTTTTGTTGGAGGGTTTTTTTGTTTTGTTTTTGGTAGCACCACTCGAGCTCCACCCAACCTCTAAAAAATAAGTACCAGAAAAATCTGGGAAGGTAAACGCGGCCATGTGTGTTACTGACAACATGAAACTTCCATGTGCCGATGGTCTTGGAAATACGGGCCTAACACCGTATCTCAAGATGTCTTAATGGCACGGAAACGGGGGTTTTACCTTTTCTCTTTTAAGTTTGTCCATGGGCAGTGTAGCACGATGGCACAATAAAAAGTCGTCAAATGAACTCACTGAAAATATCAAGAATCGAGATCTGTACAGAAGCATGGCCGCCAGCACATGCCGGCGTGGCACCTAATGATGATGAACTAAAGCTGAAGCTAATGAGGGGGGGAGGGGGAACTAGAAAGTCGTAGTTCAGTTCAGTTATTGTGACATAGAAAGGTAAACAGGTACTGGCACATAGAAAAGTTAACAGTTAATGGCACATAGAAAAGTTAACAGTTACTGACACATAGACAAGTTAACAATTACTGACACATAGACAAGTTAACAGTTACAGACGCATAGAAAAGTTAACAGTTACTGACACATAGACAAGTAAACAGTTACCTGCACATAGAAAAATTAACGTGTAAAAACAACACATGGCGAATGTTAACAGATTTGTCTACAGACAGGAGAGAGATTTACACTCTTTCTCTGCTCTCCCTGGTGAGGAAAATTTTTTTTTCCATCAACAGGCGATGCCGTGGTGATCTGGAAGCTCGTGAACAGCTTCTGATGAGGAATGACTGATCCAAAATCCAGGAGTGGACTAAAAAATGTAGACCTCTCGGCAGTCCATCATCACAAGAGCCATATCCAGCCTTACTATGCTGAGGAAATGCACCTGCCAGCCAGTAGGAACATGGTGGAGAGGCTGGACAGGGTCTTGGCCAGCCTGTGTTCGCAGACTGCTGGCGGCGCGGTCAATCTCGGACAGCCATTTGGCCACATCAAGAGGTCAGGAAGAACTAATACATTGTTGTGCTTCTTGATCAGTTTATAAGAAGTATAAAATGTAAAACTTACCGTTCTTTCTGATAGCGAAACAAAAAATTGTATCCCCATGTTCAGAAACTTTAAAAAAAACTGATAACTTTTGAAGCGACTGAGCATTTGGGAACGTGTACTTGCAGGCGCCTGTCTGAGTATGCCTGTACCAATGGTGGGTTAAGCATATAAGAAGTTCTGAATATCTTTTCACACGGCTTTTCAACTCCCGGTCAAGAGGAGCGATGTTCCGCATGGAAGAGTTCCTTCTCTTTTCCCTTGACACGTTTTTGAATGACAGATCGGCGATTCATTCTGCATGTTCTGATATGTTATCATGAACGTCGATAACCATAGATCAGGAGAATAGAAAGGCTTACTCTCTTTTTTTTTCTTTCTCCCCAGGTATAAGAGATGTTTCTGGACCATTACAAATGAATTCACGAGAGACATTGGCTTCATAAAATCTACGAATGACGTATGTGCTGGCATCTCTGTAGTCTCCTTCCTTCTTTAATTTGAAACTTGATGTTTCGCTTTTATCATAATGTTAAGATTGTCCTGGCGGATTGGCTGAACGAAGATTGGTTGCACGGTCTACTAATCTGGTAGTACTAGGTTCAACTCCCAGCAGTGGGAATATGTTGTTTTGTTGGAGGGTTTTTTTGTTTTGTTTTTGGTAGCACCACTCGAGCTCCACCCAACCTCTAAAAAATAAGTACCAGAAAAATCTGGGAAGGTAAACGCGGCCATGTGTGTTACTGACAACATGAAACTTCCATGTGCCGATGGTCTTGGAAATACGGGCCTAACACCGTATCTCAAGATGTCTTAATGGCACGGAAACGGGGGTTTTACCTTTTCTCTTTTAAGTTTGTCCTGATTTTTCTCCTTTAGTCCACCACTATCTCTTTATTTATTTATGTGTATTCATTGGGGAATCATTCATTAGGCTGATCAATCTCTAAAGTCTAGGGGCCCGGAAGGGTAAGGGACCCAGAAGGATAAGGGGCCCGGCATCGATGATTTTTTTAAATTCTGAAAAGACACGTTTTATGTGGTAGTTATGTATAAGTGTTATTGCTATACCAGCACGATATATTAGGGTAGTCAGTTATAACTGTTATTGCGATCTTATATCTTATATCCTTCCAGTGTCCTTAAACGTCACATAGGACTCGTAAGGTAGTTCGCCAATTTTTCATGTCTTCGGCGAGTTTTCAACCTCATCAAGGGATTTTATGCCTATTAATTTGGCCTCTCTTAACAATGTCCTCTTTAGAGTTTCACGTGGTCTGCCTCTTTTTCTTTGGCCTGTTGTGTTCCACTTGATAGCTTGTTTTGGGATTCTCTGATCATTTCTTCTCATCAGGCAGAGGATCCCAAAACAAACTATTGTTTATTGCTATACTAGCACGATATATTAGGGTAGTCATTTATAACTGTTATTGCTACACTAGCACGATATGTTAGTGTAGTTATTTATAACTATTATTGTTATGGTAGCACTATATGTTATCAGGATACAGAGACGTATCAGTTTATGTTTGGTCTGTGTAATATAGTCATAATAAAGTAACAGTTCTGTGTAATATAGCCATAATAAAGTAACAGTTCTGTGTAATATAGTCATAATAAAGTAACAGTTCTGTGTAATATAGCCATAATAAAGTAACAGTTCTGTGTAATATAGTCATAATAAAGTAACAGTTCTGTGTAATATAGTCATAATAAAGTAACAGTTCTGTGTAATATAGTCATAATAACGTAAATGTTCTGTGTAATATAGTCATAATAGAGTAAGATGTCTGTGTAATATAGTCATAATATAGTCATAATAGAGTAAGATGTCTGTGTAATATAGTCATAATAGAGTAACAGTTCTGTGTAATATAGTCATAATAAAGTAACAGTTCTGTGTAATATAGTCATAATAAAGTAACAGTTCTGTGTAATATAGTCATAATAAAGTAACAGTTCTGTGTAATATAGTCATAATAAAGTAACAGTTCTGTGTAATATAGTCATAATAAAGTAACAGTTGCCTGGGTACTGGATCGCTGTGTGTATTCAGTAATAATGTTCAGTTCTTTCTTGTTAGCACTACCCATGTTAAACTGGTCTGTATTATTATTGTTGCTATTATTGTTGTTATTATTTCATAAACACTAAGAGAGGATAGGGTTGAGTTGCTCTTCACTGTGAAACATGAATAACAACAACAACAACAAAACTGTCACAAGAAAAAAATGAGAACAAAGAACAATATGGCGCCGGAGATGCAAGCAATGTATGTTCTGGATAGTCATAAAAACAGAAGAAATTCCCATACAAATAGCAACACAACTATGACGGCTACATAAATGCAACCAGTGAATAACTACAAGGTCCATTACATTCCGCATCTACACCACGTGACTGTATATCCCAAGTGAATGTGGAGCCCTGCCCGGTGGGTGGAGAGGCTGTGCTGTACTAGATGGAGCGTGTCGTAAACAGCAGATATCGGTAAGTCGCCCAGTTCATCACTGCGTTCAGGAGACCGCCTGTGTTCTAAAACCTACAGCTGAAGTTTAAAGTTTTAAAAGGGCAGAATCAAATAGCATGACAAAGGATACGAAAATATTGCCAAAATTAAATGAGAGCTACTGATAAGTGTGCTGGAAAATAACAATGTGTCTAATATAAGGATGATAAGTAAACGTAAATTCGTCTCTGTAGGACAAGCGACGGAGACATAGCGTCTTCACTTTACCGTAACAATAGACACCCGACTGAGCGTGTAATGAACCACGACAAAGAAAAGGCTTACTTAGCTACGCTCGGCTGAAACGCTTCAACCCGAAGAGGGGAAGCATGGAATACATTGAGATCACTGGCCCAGGACCAGTGTGACTGAAAGAAGATGTACCTCTTGCTTCACAAGAAGCTGATAAAGAAGAGAAAATGTGCCGCAAGCCGTGAGGGCATTTCCCACAATCCTCTTACCATCACAGCAGGAACGTAATGGCATATACAGGTCCACAGCTATAAATAGTAACAAGAAGAGCTCTTCAGTTCTGAAAACAAACGATCACCTCGAAAGTTGGCAGAGCACCAGACCACATGGAACTTCAGCAACCCCGGAAGTGATTTATTATAGCCTTCACGCGAGGTTAGGAGTTGTAACAGTGAAGAAGATAGAGTAAAATAAATAGAAGAAACAAGCGCGTATTTCACTGACTACTTCATCAAGTCTATTAGAAGTCGTCTACTCATCTCTGTATTCATTCGGGGTTGACTGGATTCAATTTTAGTTTCTGCGTTTCTTGTTTCAACACTTTCTAGTATCTGCAAGGCTCGATATTTCATGATTGTTGCTATCTGTATAGATCTTACAAAGAAAAAAAGAGATTACTATTTTATAAAATTTTTCAGTCGTATGTTCTATGCGTCATGGCTTTATTATTTCAAATGCACAAATCGACCCCCCCCCCCCACCCCGCTCTCTTTCTTCCTCTGTCTCTCTTTCTTTTCCTCTCTCTTTCTCCCTCTCTCTCTCTCTCTCTCTCTTACACACGCAACACACTACAAACACAAGATATCGTGATTTGTTAGGGGGAAAGTCCTTCAGTTCAACATTATTTCAAAGAATTCCAGTCAGAATGAGCATATTATGTAATTGTTTTGTTAAATATTACTTCTTCATATGGTCAAACAAAAATGTTTCCATTCTCTCGTGTTACCTCTCTTCTTTTCATGACGTACTTGAAATCCATTGGCAGAGCTGAATACGCTAATGTGCCTCCTTCTGCAGCCAGACAGCCAGTTCTATTATAAATGCTTACGGTGAAATAGCTCCCTTTTCAAAAGCTTTTGGTTGGTGCTGAAGGCCACGAACAAATTAGTGGAGCCATTGCCTGCCGCTCTCAGTAGCAGAACGTGCAGTCAATATCACGTCACAACTTCTGACACTGACACCCACGTGTAAAATCAGGGAAAATAAAATTATAGTTTAAAGAAATGCATACGTCATACTTACAGTTACCCACCCTAATGTTCAAATAGCTTATAAGTTATCTGGTCGCTGGTGTGTCTCAATACTTATCTTATATCTATATCTATATCTGCCACTACACTTACATACGCAGTTATTTTATAAATCGTTTTCCGGCGCTTGATAGCAGTCTTTTGATCAAATCTTTACATGCTCCAGTTGAAACTTTTAGTGCAGTTAGTAAATTTTTTTTTAAGCGTCGTAATTCCTAAGTTCTCTCAATTAACGTTTGAAACTACAATACTTTCTTGTGTAATGGCTGTCTAGGAAGTACACATGTTCCTTCTTACAATCCTGATCCAGGCATAATACAACACTTACCTTTACAACCACAGCGCTGAAGACAATATGCAAACCAAGAGTTGAAAACCCATTTTAAAACACAGGGCGTTGGCATAACCAGCCCTCGCTATGACGTCACTGAGAGAATAATTCTTTCCTGCTCGTAAAACCGAAGTTCACGCGAGGTTCAGGCAGTGGACCAGTTTCTAGCGACTTTTTATAAGATTAACAGAGCGTCACGGACATGCCGGTAATAGTTAATATATGCATATGTTAGGATAAAACTACAGGAAGGATTTGTCTCATGTTCGTTAACCTTAATGGGATAATTAACTTGGGTTAAATATTGCATAGGCCTATTAGTTTATGCAGCGTAAATTATTCTCTACGTACAAGTTTAGCAAACTAAACAGCGTGGCTCGAGTACAATAAAGGCTCGCATTTCTTGGTTGTCGAACGCATTGTGCTATTGAGATTAGGCGTTTGCTCGTCCTTCTGGGGTCTGTGGTTCGAGTTAAGGTCATTCTTTCTTATTTTTCTTTCTCTGATGTCGAAAGTAATTTGTCTACTAGTTTTCTTTCTGGCATGTCTAAAGTACCTTGTCTACTATTTTTCTTTCTCTCGTGTCTAAAGTACCTTGTCTACTGTTTTTCTTTCTCTGATGTCTAAAGTACCTTGTCTACTGTTTTTCTTTCTCTCGTGTCTAAAGTACCTTGTCTACTGTTTTTCTTTCTTTCATGTCTAAAGTACCTTGTCTACTGTTTTTCTTTCATGTCTAAAGTACTTTGCCTGATGTTTTTCTTTCTCTCGTGTCTAAATTAATAAATACAATTAACATCACTGCTGTATCTAGACCAACAACCAGCAGTAAGAATAAATGGTGAAACAACAACTTAGTTTGACATAAAACAAGGGGTCCGTCAGGGGTACATATTGTCGCCTTACTTGTTTAACTTGTGTACTGAAAATATAATGAGGAATGTTAAAGAAGATGTAGACAAAGAATATTATGATGCCATAACAATTGGAGGTTATAAAATGCCAGAGATTAGATAATGCTAATGACACAGTATTACTGTCCACAACACAAAAAGGAATGGAAAAATTAATTATGTCAGTCCGTAAGAATAGTGAAGAGCAAAACTTATATCTTAATGCAAAGAAAACTAAATTGACGACAACTGACAAAACAAACAAGGCAGATGATATATATGTATCAGCGGGGAAAAATTCTAAGAGGTGGAGAGTTTTGAATATCTTGGATCATTACTAACTAATAATGGAGACACAATGAAGGAAATTAAAAGGAGGATATCTATCGCTCTTCAAAAAATAAAACAACTAAAGAAGCTGTGGAGAGGTACAGATAAAACTACAAAAATAATATTTTTAAGGGCATGCATCTTTCCCATATGCATGTGAGACCTGGACACTTAACAAAACAGCTGAGAAACACATAAATGGCTTTGAATATAAATGCTACAGAAGAGTTCTTCAAATATCATGGACACAAAAAAGAACAAATATATCCATACTACAAGAACTTAATATTGAAGAAGGCTGGCTAGTAAAGAGGATTAAACAGAGAAATCTTAAATATTTTGGACACATTAAACGTCATGAAAACTTAGAGAAGACCATCTTGAAAGGGTACATAATGGGAAAAAGAAAGAGAGGAAGACCAAAGCAAAGATGGCTGCAAGACATAGTTGATAATCTGCAAATGAACATCTTGCTTACAACCGAGAACCCTACAGGAGAGCTGTTTGGGAGGCAAAGTTCCGCAAGGGACATGCAAATAACTGACATGTCTAATGTACTTTGCCTACTATTTTTATTTCTCTCATGTATAAAGTATTTTGCCTATTTTTATTTCTCTCATGTCTAAATTACTTTGCCTACTGTCTTTATTTCTCTCATGTCTAAAGTACTTTGCCTACTGTTTTTATTTCTCTCATGTCTAAAGTACTTTGCCTACTGTTTTTATTTCTCTCATGTCTAAATTACTTTGCCTACTGTCTTTATTTCTCTCATGTCTAAAGTACTTTGCCTACAATTTTTATTTCTCTCATATATAAAGTAGTTTGCCTACTGTCATTATTTCTCTCATGTCTAAAGTACTTTGCCTACTATTTTTCTTTCTCTCATGTATAAAGTACTTTGCCTACTGTTTTTATTTCTCTCATGTATAAAGTTCTTTGCCTATTGTTTTATTTCTCTCATGTCTAAAGTACTTTGCCTACTGTTTTTATTTCTCTCATGTATAAAGTACTTTGCCTACTGTCTTTATTTCTCTCGTGTCTTAAGTACTTTGCCTACTATCTTTATTTCTCTCATGTCTAAAGTACTTTGCCTACTGTTTTTATTTCTCTCATGCCTAAAGTACTTTGCCTAATGTTTTTATTTCTCTCATGTCTAAAGTACTTTGCCTACTGTTTTTTGCAGCCTCTCGTAAACATTGTGTTCGATCACTTTCAAATGTTGACTAGATTTTACTTGGAATGCTGGGTTTGGGTTCCTTGCTGTTCTAAAGCTGAAGATTAGTTGACTGCCTCTAACATCGCTGCTACTTCTGAACTTAAACAATAAATTTACTCTGTCTTATCCAGTCCATGATTTTGCCGGTGACTTATGGTCTGTCTCTTTCCTTCTGGAACGTTTTCGCTTTTTTTTTTTTTTTTGCATTCAGATTAATAATTACTTTTTCATGCGATCAATTTTCATATTCAAAACGACATCTACTACCCATGAAAAATATATTTCTGGTAAATTCACAAAGACTGCACATGAAAATATGGGCTACATGTTAACAATGTCTCAGTCCTCATGAAAATATATTCGATATCTTATGAAAGTGTAAACTGCTATACAAAATATCAGGGCTGTGCAGTCAGAGTCGAAAGCTTGGTGTATCGGTTCCACAGTCCCGCGTGAAACACTTTATCAAAACAGATAAATCTTATAATCGATTGCTAATGGAAGAATCCTGGGTTTTTGTTTTTCATTTCCTGCCGCGGGAATAGACACGGACGCTTCATTGTGTGTGCCAGAAAAAGCGCGGGTCTTGATATGAATAGGGGTATATTAGTAAAAGGGAATGAAATAAAGTATTTCCATATTAAAAGTGTACTTATTATATTCCAAAATAACTAAATGTATAAAGATTTCATAAACGCAGAGATTTTTTTAGGAAAAAGAAGTAATTTGATGTTTTTAGACAATAATTGTGTCCTACTTACCATGGGCTAGGTCTAGATGTACACTACTTACCATCTGAGATGCCTAGATCTACTTGTCGATCTCGTCTTATGATGGCATGTAGCATTCTCGATAAAATAATGTATGAAATATCCTTCTAACTACTTCTCCAGTCGTCTAATATGTCTAGATCTACTTGGGATACGTTCAAGAACATGGTCCATATCCCTATCTACATGACCAAAAATTGAAAATTCTCCATGAAAACTTCGATTTTCTCCCTCGTTACTAAGCACTCTTCGGCCATGATGAACAGGGTCACGGGGCATGCGCATTAAATGTTTACAGTCTAAACGTTACACTGGTTTTTTTTAATGAAACGAAACATGTATCACTGTAGCGACCCAAGGCACTCCAGGCAGAAACCGGAAGGGTCGCTACAGAGACTCGAAGCACGGGAAGAATGTGGAATTGGGGATTTCTGCATTCACATGACTGATTTTTACGTGACATTATGTTTCCCTTCATACACTGACAGCCGTTTGTGTAGTGCAGGCAAAGCGTGCCTCCACCATCAGGCAGAAAGTCTCTAGTTTCAGAGCCAGTTTTCCAGAAAGCAAGATTTGTAACATTGTCCCAGTTCCTGAGCTGGGACAGGCAAGGCGGAGTGTTATGGTGGAACCTGGAAGTTAGAGTTTCTTTCCCTCATATTAAACCTTGACACATTTGGCACAGCCAGGGGAGTTTCGTCTTTTCTATCTCCCTGGAGCTACGAGCTGGTGTTTTTCGCAGCTGATGCTCTGAGGCTGTTGAGCTACAGCAAGTTATCGGATCTAAAGCGAGTTATGGCGGCTATTTTTTTTAGTCCTGATTGCAGCTTTTTTCAGCAGAGGGTGTGCAATGCTTCTTTACCAGACTCCACCACCATGAGGACCCCGTTAGCTAGACTTGGCCTGTTACTTGGGGTATCAACATAGAGATGGAACAGCGCCTTGGTCAATTATGGTTCCGCAGCATATCAACTATGGTTCCCCAGCTCTGACTCCAGCATATCAGCCATGGTTCCCCAACCCTGACCCCAGCATGTCAGCTATGGTTCACCAGCTCTGACTCCAACATATCAGCTATAGTTCACCAGCTCTGACCCCAGCATGTCAGCTATGGTTCACCAGCTCTGACTCCAACATATCAGCTATGGTTCCCCAACCCTGACCCCAGCATGTCAACTATGGTTCCCCAGCTCTGACCCCAACATATCAGCTAAGGTTCCCCAGCCCTGACCCCCAGAATATCAACTAAGGTTCCCCAGCATATCAGCTATGGTTCCCAAGCCCTGACCCCCAGAATATCAGCTACGGCTCGCTTATTGTCAAAACGGTAAGGGAGTTTAAAATAACCTAACATCTATTGCCTACATGAGGGGCCGGGAATCTAAACAAGCCATTTGACTGGGCAGTCTCTGACCAGACACGCTAGAACCAACGTAGGGAAAGATGACCAGTCAGAAGCAGCGTGGGTGGGTTTCAAACCATAAGCCAAATAGTAAACATTGTACACTTGTCTTGTCTCCTTCCTCGCATACCTTTCTGTGCCGGGGTGACATAGGTCTTGATATGGCTCGACGATTTGCTTCGTATAATGAGATATTTAATGCTGCTGTTATTTCCTGCCTGTTTCCTGCAAAGACGTCCTCTTCCTCTGTTACCTACAGATCTTAGTGTAAACGTTGTCTGTGATATACTGTCAGGTGGTAACTGTGTAACATGACCAACTATTTGACTTGCTGTTTCTGGATTTAATGTAATACTGGTGTTACTCCAACCTTTGCCCTGATTGTTATACTTGATCTCCACCTTCTTTGCACTAAAATGTAATCTATTCGATTCTTGGTTTTCACATCAGGTGATGTCCATGTGTAAAGTCTTCTTGGGTGTTGTATAAAAAGTGTGTTAGCAATTACTAGCTCATTATCCATGCAAAACGCCATTAGATTGTCACCTGGCTTATTTTATGTCCTATACTAAATTTTCCCAAAACATATTCTTCGTCTTCTATTCTTTCTGTAGCAATCTTTGCATTAAAATCGCTCATTATTAATACAATATCATTTTTTTCGTACCTGGTCTATCGTCGTTTGCAGTGTGTTATAAAAGTCTTCTACTTCCTCGTCTTCTGCTGCTGATGTAGGTGCATATATCTAGATAATTGTTGCATTTCTAGGAGTGCCCTTAAGTCTGATAGTGAGGATTCTATTAAAGTGAAGATTGTAACCTAGTAATGCTTTTGATGTTGATTTGTCCAAGTAAAAAGCCACCCCATTTTTTTCCTCCTAATTCTTCACCAGAATATATAAAGATACCATAATTTTCGCTCTTGAACTGTCCTGATCCTTTCCATCGATGTTCGCAGATTCCCAAAATGTATATCCTCGTTCTTTTCATCTCGTCATTTATTATTTGATACTTTCCCTCATACATACTACTCACATTCCATAGTCCTACTCTTATTTTTCTTTTGAGTTTGATGCAGGGATTTTCCTTAGTAACACTGTCAGGATTTTGTCCGTCATCACAATTACTAGCACTGACCTCTACCTCACACTCTTCCTTAGTGTTAAAATTAGATCTATCTGGCCTGGGGGACTCACCACCAGATCTTTTTCCTGTCTGGCCTTCCATGTTGCTGTTTGGGTTTCTTGGTATATTTCCAGAAGATAGTTTGCCATTGCTTTTTTTCCGAGCAGTGACTGTACTAGTCAGTGATCGTAGCCATTGTCCCTACATTGAGATCATATGCCTACCATCATAGAATGGTGACCATAACCAACATTATCTGTCGGCTGCTTCCCCATTCCATCCACCATCAATATTAACAAATACTTATGACAGTAATTCCACAACGAACAATAATTCTACAAGGATATCATTACAGAGTTGGCTACACATTTTTTTTTTTTTTTGGTATTTTCATCGATTGGATGTGTCAGTAGGGGCTTCCACTGAACAACTTTCACTTGACAAGATAGTCTATTCACTATCCACTGCATTATTCCTTCACGGCCCAAACCCAAATATATTTCTAGTAAATACATTTAAAAACGTTATCCCCTGTGAAGTATGGAGATAATTACACGAAACAAAACAATATAGTCAGTTAGCCCTTGCGGAACTTCGCCTCTCTAAAAACTCTCCTGTAGGCCTGACATAATTAGTGTTTCCATTCCTTTTTGTGTTGTGGACAGTAATACTGTGATATTTCATAACCTCGAATTTTTATGGCGTCGTAACATTCTTTTGTCTACATCTTCTCTGACATTCCTCATTATATTTTCAGTATACAAGTTAAATAAGTAAGCCGACAATGTGCACCCCTGACGAACCCCTTGTTTTATGTCAGACCAAGCTGTTGTTTCACCATGTATTCTTGCAGCTGCCTGTTAGTCTAGATAGAACTGTGATATTAATTGTATCACAAGTGTTGGAAATCCCATTATTTCCCAAAGTTTCTAATACGGTACACAATCAAATGCCTTTGAGTAGTCTATAAAAGATAAATATAGATTCACATTAATCTCTCTGCATTTCTCTATTATTAATCTTATATTGAATATATGATCTCTTATTCTTCCTCCTTGCCTGAAACCAGGTTGGACCATTTTGATTTCTCCAATTTTCTAAGGAAGACTACCCATTTTGATTTTAATATAATTTTACTTGCATGACTAATCATATAATGTCGTTAATAATATAGTGTATTTTTTTTTAAAACTTGTTCTTGTTCATTACTTGTAATTTGATCATTTCTGCTGGATAATTCGATAATGACGTAAACGTGTGAAATGTTGCGTAAATAAGCACAATATTTTAAACAAAAATACACCTGCAACATCATTACCTGAACCCCTGTTTCAGTATACACGCCAGATCGGCCGGGATCTTTAAATATGCAAAGTATCAGGTCTCCTAAAGTTGTCCTTGCACGCGGAGATATGACTTATTAATCCTAGATAAATACTTTATAAGAAACTGGTAGACAGCGACACGGTAACTAGCGCCGACTTATCGGAACCGTTTTCCTTATCACAAGTCACAGCATTCCTCCATGAACACTTCATGACTCTGTGGTACAGGCCCAGGGTACTTGGTATCGCTTTTTAAGAAAATGTAGATCTCAAAGATTGCGTTTTGACCTGAAGGTCGCGGTATAATATCATATTATACGGTGGTATGATTTCATGCCTTGCTGATATAGACACTGCAGATCACAAATCCCCATTCTGTGCTACCTTTGGTTCCTCTTATCAGACTGGTTGCTTCTCTTTTCTTGTGGCACGTGGTCAGCCCGTTTAGATTCTTATCAATCTTTTCCTCTTTTGTCTTCTTTTTTCTTTATAGCTTTATGTTCTGCAACTTATCTTAAAACTTCCATCATTTTTTTTTGGGGGGGGGGGCATTCAGGGTTTATGCTACATCTTTCTTCAAATATCAGTCCCTGTCGCTTTTAGTATCAGTCCCTGTCGCTTTTAGTATCAGTCCCTGTCGCTTTTAGTATCAGTCCCTGTAGCTTTTAGTATCAGTCCCTGTAGCTTTTAGTATCAGTCCCTGTCGCTTTCAATATCAGTCCCTGTTGCTTTCAATATCAGTCCCTGTGGCTTTCGATATCAGTCCCTGTTGCTTTCGATATCAGTCCATGTTGCTTTCAATATCAGTCCATGTTGCTTTCGATATCAGTCCATGTTGCTTTCAATATCAGTCCCTGTTGCTTTCGATATCAGTCCATGTTGCTTTCAATATCAGTCCATGTTGCTTTCAATATCAGTCCATGTCGCTTTCGATATCAGTCCATGTCGCTTTTGATATCAGTCCATGTCGCTTTTGATATCAGTCCATGTCGCTTTTGATATCAGTCCATGTCGCTTGATATCAGTCCATGTCGCTTTCGATATCAGTCCATGTCGCTTTCAATATCAGTCCCTGTCGCTTTCGATATCAGTCCCTGTCGCTTTCAATATCAGTCCATGTCGCTTTCGATATCAGTCCCTGTCGCTTTCAATATCAGTCCATGTCGCTTTCGATATCAGTCCATGTCGCTTTCAATATCAGTCCATGCTGCTTTGAATATCAGTCCATGTTGCTTTCAATATCACCATGTTGCTTTCAATATCAGTCCATGTTGCTTTCAATATCAGTCCATGTTGCTGTCAATATCAGTTTCATCTGTTTATTATCCAAATCTCAAAAGCGTTAAGGAATAAAGAATCTGTGTAGCATCTTAATATTCTCTTCCCTCTCTCCCTCCCCCCCCCCTCTCTCTCTCTCTCTCTCTCTCTCTCTCAGTAAATGGTCAAATTTCCGTTTCCATGGCATTAAGACTTATTTGAGATACTGTGTCATGGCCGTACTTCCACGACCTTGGGCACATGAAAGAATAATGTGGTCAATATCAGGCCTGATCCCTCCCTGTCAAAGACGTTCTCTTATTTGTAAATATCCTCTTCGTGTTATAACATAAGATTAATAAGAGAGAAATGCAGAGAATTCAATGTGAATCTATATTTATCTTTCATAGACTATTCAAAGGGACTTGACTGTGTACAACACCAGAAGCTTTGGGAAATAATGGAAAAAATGGTAATTCCAACACATGTGATACAATTAATATCACAGCTCTATCTAGACCAACAAGCAGAAGTAAGAATAAATGGTGAAACAACCTGGTTTGACATAAAGCAAGGGGTCCGTCAGGGGTGCATATTGTAGCCTTACTTATTTAACCTGTATACTGAAAATATAATGAGGAATGTTAGAGAAGATGTAGACAAAGAATATTACGATGCCATAACAATTGGAGCTTTGAAATACCAGAAATAAGATATGCTAATGACACAGTATTCCTGTCCACAACACAAAAAGCAATAGAAAACTAATTATGTCAGTTCGTTAGAACAGTGAGGAGCAAAATGTTTATCTTAAAGCAAAGAGAACTAAATTGATGACAAGTGACAAAACAAATTAGGCAAATTAAATGAGGAAAAAGTGATAGAAGTGGATAAGCTTGAATATCTTAGATCATTACTAACTAATTAATGGACATACAATGAGGGATATTAAAAAGAGGACATCTATCGCTCTTCAAAAAGTAAAACACCTAGAGAAGCTGTGGAGAGGAACAGGCAGAACTACAAAAATAAGATTTTTAAGGACATGCATCTTTCCTATCGCAACATATGCCTGTGTCTTAACAAAACAGCCGAGAAACACTTAAATGCCTTTGAATGTAAATGCTACAGAAGAGTCTTTTAGATATCACGGACTTCTTCTTCTTCGTTTGTTCGTTTCTACCACCAAGATCGTCCCGTGATCCTACTGAATTTACTCCTGTGGTCCTCGATGTGTCCCTTGGTCCCCATGTGGTCCCCGAGAGGCCCACAAGAGATCCCCGAGAGGATCACAAAAGGTTCAGAGTATCGCGGGTCTTGAGCCTGTATTCTTGGTGGGTCTCAGAAGCGGGATTTGGTGACACTGTGGTTTTCATTGCACCAGTTTAATCTAGAGCTGGGCTTTCTCACCAGAAGACCTCGGCGTGTTTTGGATATCCGTATATCCCCGCCGAGTGAGAGGTGGTTGCCCATCTAGACTGCACTGGTCCAATATCTCCGACTTCAGCATTTTGTGGTCGTGGCCGCTACCCTTCCTAGTTGTGACCGGGATGGAGCTTTTGTCTAGGAGGACGAATCTTCGCCACTATTAAGTTTCACCCCTGGGTTGAGCCGGTTTAGGCGTATTATCTCATTTTGGGCGTGTTTAGGACGTGACCGACCTCTAGAACAGAGGTGCCGTGACATGAGTAGCCATTAACTTTCACCCCTGGTTTAAGCCGGTTTAGGTATATTTCACCAGTACTGATGTAAATCGGACGTGGCCGGCCTCTAGAGCAGAGGTGCCGTGGTATAAGTAGCTCTCGCCAGGAGACCACTGGACATACCGATTAAGATTCACTTGATCCTTTCCATCACCTTTTCACATCGGCGCCGCACGGCAACCCTAATTTCTTTTCCGCATTTTCTTCATTGGCCGGGAGGAGTTTCACTCTACGCGCAGCATCCGAAGAATATCGTCAGCAGTGTCTTAGTTTAACCCCTGAGTTAAGCTGGTTCAGGCCCGGTATGAGTGCACATAGGACGTGGCCGATCTTCAGATCAGAGGTGCCGTGATTTGAGCAGTCCTGACCTCGAGACTACTGATTACTTCACTTAATCCTTTCTTTCACCTTTTCCACAGTAGCGCCGAGCGGCAACCCCATTTGCACCTTTCTTCACTGGCCGGGAGGAGCCCCACTCCACGCACGGCAGCTGAAGAATCTCACCAGCAGAGGGTTTTAAATCAGAGCTTTCCTTCTCTCAGATGAGCTACCAAAAAGACTCTCATCTACCCGAAACGTCTAGCTTTCAGGCGCCAGATATTCGCCTTCGCCCCTTCTCCTATCAATTTGAACAGTTCCGCCATGAGAAGGCCAAGAGCTAGACTTGACTGTCAAAGGCTATTTGAGATGCACGCTTTGGAGACATTTAACTGAAGTGGAGAGCTTATCCTACACCCCACCTCCGGCTATGACAGTCCTTAGAACCATATCATGGACACAAAAAAAAAAAGAACAAATATATCCATACTACAAGAACTTAATATCGAATAAGGCTGGCTAGTAAGGAAGATTAAACAGAGAAAACTTAAATATTTTGGACATGTTAAACGGCATGATAATCTAGAGAAGACCAAATTGGAAGGATACATAATTAGAGAAAGAAAGAGGCGAAGGCGAAGATAGCTGTAAGACATCGTTGATTCTGCAAAATGGATGCATCAGCAGCAAGGCATCTTGCTTACAACCGAGAGGCCTACAGGAGAGCTGTTAGGGAGGCAAAGTTCTGCAACGGACATGCAAATTACTGACTGTTATAAAAGCTCTTTTTCTTTTATTACCGTTTATTTGTTTTTATATGTACTATTATCATCTGCTTCTGCTGTTGCTCCGAGGTAACTTTGTGTCAGTGATTTTCTTCAATGTAGGATTATCTGCCGGACTGAACTTGCCCAAGTCTAGAAACCTGGCAGCAAGAAGAAGAAGAAGAACTACAACTACAGATTATTGTTTTATGAAACTTAAATCAGGAAATCAACAGTAAAAGTTTTAAGAGGGAAGGAGCCCTAGGTAAGTTTAGCAAAACGTTTAGGTGCTGATTAATCCACCATTGCTTTCCATGTGGATTTGGGTATCGTAGTTTGTTGTTTTTGCTTTGTTTGATATTACTGTTCATTTCTTTCTAGTCGCTAACTGGCCTTAATCCTCTTGTATTGCTTTGTTTGATACTTCCAATCATTTTTTCTGCTTGTTATTGGCCTTAATCCTCTTGTTTTGCTTTGTTTGATACTTCCAATCATTTTTTCTGCTTGTTATTGGCCTTGCTCCTCTTATATTGCATTGTTTGATAAGCAAGTTCACCAGTTTTGTAAACTGCTCTAACTTGTTTGTTGTTTGCCTTCACAGACATGTACAAGGTTTTAGACGCCCAGGACTAGCTAGGCAAAACTACCCGCCCGCTTCCAGCAAACAAAAACATAAAACACATTCATTTATCCGACAAGTCAAAGAAGAGATTAGCGGACAGAAAGCGCTATGCCCTGTCCGTTGGGTGGGACATCCAGTGCTGTTTGAAAAGTCCCCATCTTTTCCACGGCCGCCAGCCATATCTCTTCTATATGCTTCCTATGAAGTATACGCGGCAGACTGGACTGAACATAATCGGGTACACTGTGAAAACGAAGGATACGACAAGTTGGAGGACCATTGCCTTCAACCTTCCGTGAGTAAAAGTTATCAACGTTCCTGCTACGGGGGGGTCGTACCCGAATTCCGACAAAATGACCTCCTACTTGAAAAGAAAATCGCTGGTTAAGCACGAGGTCTGTAGCGCGGAGTAGAAGCAGCGGGAGCAAAACCCACCACTTTCATATTTGAGAAGCCACGTCGATAGCTATTCAGCCATTCCCATTACTGGTGATGCTAACATGTAAACATCTGTTTAAAAACTCTCCATCAACTGTATGCTGTGTTTGTAGCATCTGTATCAGGAATTCGTGCCTCGCTCACTCGACCTGAAATAGATGTGATGCATTATCAGATTACTAGAGGAGACAGGAATAAAAATAATAACCAAGTTACTGAGTGACATTTACAACAGTGGTTATATTCCCAGTAACCTGATTAAATCCACGTTTATAGCATTACCAAAGAAACCAGATGCAAAGGAATGTGATGACCATCGGACTATCAGCCTCTCATGTCACATAACGAAGCTACTTCTGAGAATCATTATGAGAAGAACAAGGAAAAAGATAAAAATGGAAATAGCAGATGAACAGTTTGGATTTGTTGAAGGAAAGGGAACACATAATGCCATTTATGCTTTACGAACACTAACAGAAAGAGCTTTAGAAGTACAGAAAGATCTCTACTTATGCTCCATTGATTACACCAAGGCATTCGACAAGGTGAAACATAATGAAATTATTAAAATGCTTGAAGACATCAATATAGACAGCAAAGACCTGAGGATTGTAAAACATCTACACTGGCAGCAAGAAGCAGCAGTTCGAGTTGAAAATAGAACTGGAAAATATCAACCTATAAAACAAGGGATGCGACAAGGATGTGTACTATCTCCAGACCTTTTTTCTCTGTACAGCGAGAATATTCTAAGAACGATCATCATAGAAACAGGCATACAAATTGGAGGATACAATATTAACAACCTTCGGTATGCTGACGACACAGTAATGATAGCTGAGAACCAACAAGACCTGCAAAATCTCTTGGATAAAGTGTCCAAAGAAAGTGAACAGAAAGGCCTTACTTTGAACATCAAAAAAGACAGAGACTATGGTTATATCTAAGAAACAGAATCCACCAGCATGCAGTATAAAATTAAACGGAACTATTCTAAAGCAGGTACAGAAATTCAAATAGCTTGGAGCAGTAATAACTTCAGATGGGAAATGCAGAACAGAAATTAGGAACAGAATAGGCCAAGCAAAGACTGCATTTCAGAGAATGAGAAACATATTAACTAACACATCCTTATCAATGAGTGTTAGAAAACGAGTCCTAAAATGCTATATTAAACCTATCTTGTTATATGGAAGTGAATCATGGACAATAGGCAAGTCTGCACAAAAATCATTGGAATCAGCAGAAATGTGGTTTATTAGAAGAATGTTGCGAATCCCCTGGACAGCAAAAATAACTAATGAAGAATGTATGAGAAGAGCTGGAGAAACAAAAAACCTTGTCAAAAAGATAAGAAAGAGACAATGTACTTTCATAGGACATGCAATGAGAAGAGGGGGCATTGAAAATATTATAACAACAGGAAAAATAGAAGGAAGAAGATCAAGAGGAAGACCAAGAGATACTGGACAGTCTGACGGGATGGTGTGAGAGGAGATCACCAACTGAACTGATGGCCTGCAATGAAGGATCGGGTACTCTGGAGAAGTATAATAGCTAACGCCAGTCGGCATGGCACCTGATGATGATGATTACCAGATTACCAAGTATTATTCTAAGTGTAATGGGAAACCTTAAAAGAATCATTCCATCAAACATTAGAACCATCAGTACCAGAGACACAGAGACAAGCCAAGAAAAGAAGTGAATGACAGGTGACATTCTAGAATCAGTTGAGAAGAGAAAGAAGAATAAAAGTTACCAAACAATGCATGAGGAGATTAAGAAGACAGTGCAAGGAAGAGAAAGAGAGACGGCAAGTGCACAAATGAAATAAAATCAGGAATATATAAGGCAAAGACAGCTTTATATGACGTGAAGACGATACTAAGAAATAAGAAAATGTCCCTAAAAGTCAGGAAAAGAGTCTTACAGTGCTGTATAGAGCCACTATTGCTACATGGTTGTGAAACTCTGACAGTCTCACAGTGCTGTATAGAGCCACTATTTCTACACGGTTGTGAAACTTTGACAGTCTTACAGTGCTGTATAGAGCCACTATTTCTACACGGTTGTGAAACTTTGACAGTCTTACAGTGCTGTATAGAGCCACTATTGCTACATGGTTGTGAAACTCTGACAGTCTCACAGTGCTGTATAGAGCCACTATTTCTACACGGTTGTGAAACTTTGACAGTCTTACAGTGCTGTATAGAGCCACTATTGCTACATGACTGTGAAACTCTGACAGTCTTACAGTGCTGTATAGAGCCACTATTGCTACACGGTTGTGAAACTTTGACAGTCTTACAGTGCTGTATAGAGCCACTATTGCTACATGACTGTGAAACTCTGACAGTCTTACAGTGCTGTATAGAGCCACTATTGCTACACGGTTGTGAAACTTTGACAGTCTTACAGTGCTGTATAGAGCCACTATTGCTACATGGTTGTGAAACTCTGACAGTCTTACAGTGCTGTATAGAGCCACTATTGCTACACGGTTGTGAAACTTTGACAGTCTTACAGTGCTGTATAGAGCCACTATTGCTACATGACTGTGAAACTCTGACAGTCTCACAGTGCTGTATAGAGCCACTATTGCTACACGGTTGTGAAACTTTGACAGTCTTACAGTGCTGTATAGAGCCACTATTGCTACATGGTTGTGAAACTTTGACAGTCTCACAGTGCTGTATACAGCCACTATTGCTACATGGTTGTGAAACTTTGACAGTCTTACAGTGCTGTATAGAGCCACTATTGCTATATGACTGTGAAACTTTGACAGTCTCACAGTGCTGTATAGAGCCACTATTGCTACACGGTTGTGAAACTTTGACAGTCTTACAGTGCTGTATAGAGCCACTATTGCTATATGGTTGTGAAACTTTGACAGTCTTACAGTGCTGTATAGAGCCACTATTGCTACATGACTGTGAAACTTTGACAGTCTTACAGTGCTGTATAGAGCCACTATTGCTACATGACTGTGAAACTTTGACAGTCTTACAGTGCTGTATAGAGCCACTATTGCTACATGACTGTGAAACTTTGACAGTCTTACAGTGCTGTATAGAGCCACTATTGCTATATGACTGTGAAACTTTGACAGTCAACAGAAAGGTAACAAAGAAACTGGACGCAACAGAGATGTGGTTTTGGAGAAAGATGCAACAAATATCCAGGACAGAGAGAAAAAAAAACAAAAGAAGAGGTCATTAGAGAACTTGCAGAACAACGAAAACTAGTTAAAATAATAAGAACAAAGACAATCAAAATTTCTTGGACGTGTCATGAGAAGACATGACTGGAGAATGACTGGAGAATGACTGGAAAATTCAAGGGAAAAAAATAAGAGAGGAAAGCCAAGAGAAAAATGTCTCAGTGGACTGACCAAGAAGCACGGAAGAAGATAAGCTTCAGAATTAACTGGAAACACCAAGGACCGCACAAGAATGGGAAGTATGATCACCAACGCTGCCCGGCACAGCACGTACCAACTTAATCCTGAAGGTACAAGACAAGCACTGGTTTATATGAGGGGTATAAATGTTTCATTCCTAGATATTTTTTTAAAACGGGATTACATACAAGGAAGTGCAATTACAACATAGATAAAACTACACATTCTGACACATACATTTCTTTAACAAAGAAGTGGTTCATTGTTTACCAGCTTTCATACACAAGAGGTGTACCAGGAAGTCTACGTGGGTGAATAAAAGTAGATAAACGTGGGTGAATAGAAGTAGATAAACGTGGGTGAATAAAAGTAGATAAACGCTGGTCAGGTAGATGCGATGTTCTATCAAATTCTGGTCAGGAAAATAAAATCAGTCTTCATAATAAAAGAGATAAGAGAGATGGGGAGGGGGGGAGAGAGAGAGAGAGAGAGAGAGAGAGAGAGGGAACGAACAAACATATTTTATTTTCAAAGAGTTACGAATTGGGCACGCAGGCCCGTCTAACATTCTGCCCTTCATCATACAGCTTTCACTCAGTCACAGTCATTCAGCATTTGCTAATGAGCATAATAAATCATGAAGACACAATTAAATGATTACATAAAAAAATAATAAACTTATCTCATGTCCATACACTCTACACTCTGATTTATGTAACAACGTGAAATAAACTTGCATTATTACATTCATTCAAAACTAATAACTTTATAGAAAAGCAATATAAAAAGATTAAACAATCAAGCCATACTTAACTACATTTAACTATGCTTAGGGAGGCAACATATGCCTGTGAGACCTGGACATTTAACAAAACAGCTGAGAAACACATAAATGTCTTTGAATGTAAATGCTACAGAAGAGTTCTTCAAATATCATGCACACAAAAAAGAACATATATATATATATATATATATACTACAGGAGCTTAATATTGAAGAAGGCTGGCTAGTAAAGAGGATTAAAGAGTCTTACAGTGCTGTATAGAGCCACTATTGCTACATGGTTGTGAAACTCTGACAGTCTCACAGTGCTGTATAGAGCCACTATTTCTACACGGTTGTGAAACTTTGACAGTCTTACAGTGCTGTATAGAGCCACTATTTCTACACGGTTGTGAAACTTTGACAGTCTTACAGTGCTGTATAGAGCCACTATTGCTACATGGTTGTGAAACTCTGACAGTCTCACAGTGCTGTATAGAGCCACTATTTCTACACGGTTGTGAAACTTTGACAGTCTTACAGTGCTGTATAGAGCCACTATTGCTACATGACTGTGAAACTCTGACAGTCTTACAGTGCTGTATAGAGCCACTATTGCTACACGGTTGTGAAACTTTGACAGTCTTACAGTGCTGTATAGAGCCACTATTGCTACATGACTGTGAAACTCTGACAGTCTCACAGTGCTGTATAGAGCCACTATTGCTACACGGTTGTGAAACTTTGACAGTCTTACAGTGCTGTATAGAGCCACTATTGCTACATGGTTGTGAAACTCTGACAGTCTTACAGTGCTGTATAGAGCCACTATTGCTACACGGTTGTGAAACTTTGACAGTCTTACAGTGCTGTATAGAGCCACTATTGCTACATGACTGTGAAACTCTGACAGTCTCACAGTGCTGTATAGAGCCACTATTGCTACACGGTTGTGAAACTTTGACAGTCTTACAGTGCTGTATAGAGCCACTATTGCTACATGGTTGTGAAACTTTGACAGTCTTACAGTGCTGTATACAGCCACTATTGCTACATGGTTGTGAAACTTTGACAGTCTTACAGTGCTGTATAGAGCCACTATTGCTATATGACTGTGAAACTTTGACAGTCTCACAGTGCTGTATAGAGCCACTATTGCTACACGGTTGTGAAACTTTGACAGTCTTACAGTGCTGTATAGAGCCACTATTGCTATATGGTTGTGAAACTTTGACAGTCTTACAGTGCTGTATAGAGCCACTATTGCTACATGACTGTGAAACTTTGACAGTCTTACAGTGCTGTATAGAGCCACTATTGCTACATGACTGTGAAACTTTGACAGTCTTACAGTGCTGTATAGAGCCACTATTGCTACATGACTGTGAAACTTTGACAGTCTTACAGTGCTGTATAGAGCCACTATTGCTACATGACTGTGAAACTTTGACAGTCAACAAAAAGGTAACAAAGAAACTGGACGAAACAGAGATGTGGTTTTGGAGAAAGATGCAACAAATATCCAGGACAGAGAGAAAAAAAACAAAAGAAGAGGTCATTAGAGAAGTTGCAGAACAACGAAAACTAGTTAAAATAATAAGAACACATACAATCAAAATTTCTTGGACGTGTCATGAGAAGACATGACTGGAGAATGACTGGAGAATGACTGGAAAATTCAAGGGAAAAAAATAAGAGAGGAAAGCCAAGAGAAAAATGTCTCAGTGGACTGACCAAGAAGCATGGAAGAAGACAAGCTTCAGAATTAACCGGAAACACCAAGGACCGCCCAAGAATGGGAAGTATGATCACCAATGCTGCCAGGCACGGCACGTACCAACTTAATCCTGAAGGTACAAGACAAGCACTGGTTTATATGAGGGGTATAAATGTTTCATTCCTAGATATTTTTTTAAACGGGATTAAATGGTGACATACAAGGAAGTACAATTACAACATAGATAAAACTAAACATTCTGACACATACATTTCTTTAACAAAGAAGTGGTTCACTGTTTACCAGCTTTCATACACAAGAGGTGTACCAGGAAGTCTACGTGGGTGAATAAAAGTAGATAAACGTGGGTGAATAAAAGTAGATAAACAGTGGACAGGGAGAAGCGATGTTCTATCAAATTCTGGTCAGGAAAATAAAATCAGTCTTCATAATAAAAGAGATAAGAGAGATGGGGAGGGGGGGAGAGAGAGAGAGGAGAGAGAGAGGGAACGAACAAACATATTTTATTTTCAAAGAGTTACGAATTGGGCACGCAGGCCCGTCTAACATTCTGCCCTTCATCATACAGCTTTCACTCAGTCACAGTCATTCAGCATTTGCTAATGAGCATAATAATCATGAAGACACATTAAATGATTACATAAAAAAATAATAAACTTATCTCATGTCCATACACTCTACACTCTGATTTATGTAACAACGTGAAATAAACTTGCATTATTACATTCATTCAAAACTAATAACTTTATAGAAAAGCAATATAAAAAGATTAAACAATCAAGCCATACTTAACTACATTTAACTATGCTTAGGGAGGCAACATATGCCTGTGAGACCTGGACATTTAACAAAACAGCTGAGAAACACATAAATGTCTTTGAATGTAAATGCTACAGAAGAGTTCTTCAAATATCATGCACACAAAAAAGAACATATATATATATATATATATATACTACAGGAGCTTAATATTGAAGAAGGCTGGCTAGTAAAGAGGATTAAAGAGAGAAAATTTAAATATTTTGGACACATTAAACGTCATGATAATTTAGAGAAGACCGTCTTGGAAGGATACATAATGGGAAAAAGAAAGAGAGGAAGACCAAAACGAAGATGGCTGCAAGACATCATTGATGATCTGCAAATGGATGCATCAGCCACAGGCCATCTTGGTCACAACCGAGAGGCCTACAGGAGAGCTGTTTGGGAGGCAAAGTTCCGCAAGGGACATGCAAATGAATTAATGAAAGTGAGGCATACAGTCCATATCAAACAAATGTTGACAAAGTCTGAAGTTATAAGAACGAATGTTACTTATGTTATAAGTTTTGCACAGAGAGAGGGGGGAGAGAAAGGAAGAGAGGGAGAGAGAAGAGAAAGAGGGTGAGAGAGGGAGGAGAGAGATAGAGGAAGGAGAAAGAAAGGGAGAGAGAAAGAGAGAGGTGTTTATGTGAGAGAGAGAGTGCGTATAAGAGTGTGTGTGTGCGTGTGTGTGTGAGAGTATGTGAGTGTGTGTGAGAGAGAGAGCATGTGAGTGTGTGTCTGAGAAAGTGAGAGTGTGTGTGTGTGCGCGCGAGAGAATGTATGTATGTATGAGAGAGTTACGAATTGGACACGCAGGCCCGTCTAACATTCTGCCCTTCATCATACAGCTTTCACTCAGTCACAGTCATTCAGCATTTGTTGATGAGCATAATAATCATGAAGACACAATTAAATGAGTACATAAATAAATAGTAAACTTATCTCATTTTCATACACTCTACATTCTGATTTATGCAATAACGTGAAATAAATTTGCATTATTACATTCATTCAAAACTAACAAATTTATGGAAAAGCAATATAAAAAATTAAACAATCAAGCCATACTTTAAACTACTTTTAACTATGCTTAGGGAGGCAATATATGCATGTGTGACCTGGACACTTAACAAAACAGCTGAGAAACACATAAATGCCTTTGAATGTAAATGCTACAGAAGAGTTCTTCAAATATCATGGACACAAAAAAGAACAAATATATCTATACTACAAGAGCTTAATATTGAAGAAGGCTGGCTAGTAAAGAGGATTAAAGAGAGAAAACTTAAACATTTTGGACACATTAAACGTCATGATAATTTAGAGAAATTCTTCTTCTTGGAAGGATACATAATAGGAAAAAGAAAGAGAGTAAGACCAAAACGAAGATGGCTGCAAGACATCGTTGATGATCTGCAAATGGATGCACCAGCCGCAGGCCATCTTGCTCACAACCGAGAGGCCTACAGGAGAGCTGTTTGGGAGGCAAAGTTCCGCAAGGGACATGCAAATGAATGAATGAAAGTGAGGCATACAGTCCATATCAAACAAATGTTGACAAAGTCTGAAGTTATAAGAACGAATGTTACTTTTATAAGTTTTGCACAGAGAGAGGGGGAGAGAAAGGAAGAGAGGGAGGGAGGGAGAGAGAAGAGAAAGAGGGAGGAGAGAGATAGAGGAAGGAGAAAGAGAGAGGTGTTTATGTGTGAGAGAGAGTGCGTGTAAGAGAGTGTGTGTGTGTGCGTGTGGGAGTATGTGAGTGTGAGAGAGAGAATGTGAGTGTGTGTGTGAGAGAGAGTATGTGAGTGTGTGTCTGAGAAAGTGAGAGTGTGTGAGCGAGAGAATGTATGTATGTATGAGAGAGTGTGTGAGAGAGAAAGAGAGAGAGAGAGAGAGATCAAGAGTGGCCCAAAAATCTCTTTTAATAAATTCCTGACTCTCTCTTCACAAGGTTTATGAAAGCTTAATCTACCTGAAGCGAGAGTGCAAGTAGGGCGATGGATCAGGGGTTGATCAGGCTGTCAGGGTCAAGCTCAAGTGGGCGTGGCTATGAGAAACTCACCGAGCTGGTTTCCTGAACCGCCCTGGTTATGTGTTCTGTCACCACTTGCTCTTGTAATCATGACCTTGTGTACAGTTAATGTACATGTTCAGTACAATTATGTACACATATGATCAGCCATGTACACACGTCTAAATTCATTTACCTGTATATCCACACACTTATGTACAATTTATATATGCATACACAATGTGTGAACACTTATTCATGTACACATAGGGGGCACTGTTGTGTGTGTGTGTGTATATATATATACTTGTTTGTACGAACTCCCTGTCACTGCGAGCTGTTGTTCTTTGCAGCCGATGTTGTAGAGATGTTGAGGCGCAGCATCGTATCGGCGTGAGAGGGTGTTATGGCAGCTACTTTTTCAGTCCCTGAGTACACGTAAAATGCAGGGGGTGTGCAATGCTTCTTTAGCAGACTCCACCACCCTGGGGATTATGGCTATCCCTGCCCCGTTAGCCAGACTAGGCCTGTTACTGGGGGTACCACGGAGAGGTGGGACAGGGTCTTGGTCAGCTGTGGTTCGCTAACCCTGACCCTGATATATCAGCTAATAAAACATGATTGCCTCACCGGGAAGCGTCTTCACTCCATAAAACTTGATCTTAAAACAGCATCATCGCAGTCAGGACACCCCCCTAAAACTTGATCTTAAAACAGCATCATCGTAGTCAGGACACTCCACTAAAACTTGATCTTAAAACAGCATCATCGCAGTCAGGACACTCCCCTAAAACTTGATCTTAAAATAGCATCATCGCAGTCAGGACACCCCCCTAAAACTTGATCTTAAAACAGCATCATCGCAGTCAGGACACTCCCCTAAAACTTGTTCTTAAAACAGCATCATCGCAGTCAGGACACTCCACTAAAACTTGTTCTTAAAACAGCATCATCGCAGTCAGGACACCCCCCTAAAACTTGATCTTAAAACAGCATCATCGCAGTCAGGACATCCCTCTAAAACTTGATCTTAAAAAGAATCATCGCAGTCAGGACACTCCACTAAAACTTGATCTTAAAACAGCATCATCGCAGTCAGGACACTCCCCTAAAACTTGTTCTTAAAACAGCATCATCGCAGTCAAGACACCCCCCAAAACTTGATCTTAAAACAGCATCATCGTAGTCAGGACACCCCCCAAAACTTGATCTTAAAACAGCATAATCGCAGTCAGGACACCCCCCTATCTGTTCCCCCCCCCCCCCAACCCGCGTTGCATTTATTGTGATAAATGAGAACTGGTGTTGCGGGCAGCACAAACATCTGCACCAATTTCCCTGGTAGATTTCCTAGAATTATGCTCGGGGAGCTTGGAGATCAGAAGAATTTTACTGCTGGAGAAATGACCATAAAAAATAATAATAATAATAGTAATAATCACTTTTCACGGGATTCGAACCCAAAACATTCAACACTCAAGCCCAGCGCCTAACCCTGAGACACACACCACCACCCCTCCCCACACATAACAGAAATTTTATTGGGGGAGAGGGGAGAAATTATGCACCTTGTTCAGCATTAGCTATTTCTGACGCGATGAATTTCCTCTCCGAAAAAATTGCGAAGAATGTCTATCTTGCCAGTTGTGCTTTCTGTATCGTTTCAGACCCGACACTTAAAACATGCAGCGGCCAGCAACACCCAGCGCTTGTAGACCTCACACTTAAAATATGCACTGGCAAGCAACATCCAGTGCTTGTAGACCTCACACTTAAAATATGCACTGGCAAGCAACATCCAGCGCTTGTAGACCTCACACTTAAAACATGCACTGGCAAGCAACATCCAGTGCTTGTAGACCTCACACTTAAAACATGCACTGGCAAGCAACATCCAGTGCTTGTAGACCTCACACTTAAAACATGCAGCGGCCAACAACATCCAGTGCTTGTAGACCTCACACTTAAAACATGCAGCGGCCAACAACATCCAGTGCTTGTAGACCTCACACTTGCAGCGGCCAACAACATCCAGTGCTTGTAGACCTCACACTTAAAACATGCAGCGGCCAACAACATCCAGTGCTTGTAGACCTCACACTTAAAACATGCACTGGCAAGCAACATCCAGTGCTTGTAGACCTCACACTTAAAACATGCACTGGCAAGCAACATCCAGCGCTTGTAGACCTCACACTTAAAACATGCACTGGCCAGCAACATCCAGCGCTTGTAGACCTCACACTTAAAACATGCACTGGCAAGCAACATCCAGTGCTTGTAGACCTCACACTTAAAACATGCACTGGCAAGCAACATCCAGCGCTTGTAGACCTCACACTTAAAACATGCAGCGGCCAACAACATCCAGCGCTTGTAGACCTCACACTTAAAACATGCAGCGGCCAACAACATCCAGTGCTTGTAGACCTCACACTTAAAACATGCAGCGGCCAACAACATCCAGTGCTTGTAGAACTCACACTTAAAACATGCAGCGGCCAACAACATCCAGTGCTTGTAGACTTCACACTTAAAACATGCAGCGGCCAACAACATACAGCGCCTGTAGCCCTCACACTTAAAATATGCACTGACCAGCAACATCCAGTGCTTGTAGACCTCACACTTACAGCGGCCAACGACATACAGTGTTTTCTAGCACCCGAAAAGACTACATAAATCCCTATTTTAAAGAACCAGGTCACGCAAATGTTCCCCTGAGACCAGGAGAGGTTAACTCTTTATTTTTATAACAGGAACGAGTATTATCTCCCCACTCAAAGACGAACCCATGTTTGTCATTTTAGTTCTGACCTCCAAGACAGAAGAAGGGATGACTGAATGGTTCCAAATTGAAACAAGTGTGAAACAAGGATGTATACTGTCTCCTTCACTTTTTGGAATTAAAATAGACTTCATAATGAAAAGATTTTGCTGATGACATAACTCTAATCAGTAACAATGTGAATTCCATGCCTGACTTCACTGGCTAGCAAAATAGGACTTGAAATTAACAAAGACAAAACAAAAATAATGAAACCTCCCTTTAATCAAAATGGAAAAATACATGTAGATGGGACAGATATTGAAGAAGTCAATCAATTTGCATACCTTGGCAGCTACACAGACCAGGACGGTCACACCAGAAAGGAAGTTAGGATCAGAATTGCAAAAGCAGCATTGATCTTCAAGAATCTTGAGAACATATGGCATTCAAAAGTTATAAGCACAAAAACCAAGTTAAAACTACTCAATTCAAATGTAATATCCACCCTCATTTATGCCTGCAAAAGCTGGAAAACAACTAAAGAAATAGACAAGAAATTAGACTCTTTTGAAAACAAATGCCTAAGGAAAATACTCAGCATCAAGTGGAACGAATTCAAGAACAATGCAGAGATAAGACAGAACAACAACCAGTCTCATGGGTGATCAGGAAAAGGAGATGGACATATGTTGGTCACTTGATGAGAAGAAATGATCAGAGAATCCCAAAACAAGCTATCAAGTGGAACACAACAGGCCAAAGAAAAAGAGGCAGACCGCATGAAACTCTGAAGAGGACATTGTTAAGAGAGGCCAAATTAACAGGAATAAAATCCCTTGATGAGGTTTAAAAACTCACCGAAGACAGAAGAAATTGGCGAACTACTTTGCGAGTCTTATGCGACGTTTAACGGCACGGGAAGGATATAAGATATAAGAAGATAAGCTCTGAAATCCAAACAATGTGTGTGTGTGTAATATCATTTTTAAAGACCTAATAGATTTCATGGAGACTGAATATGAGTGTAGGGTTAGTAAATAGCTGTCATGAAGCTAAACCTTCAAACTGTAAACAAATCATTTCAAATGTATGAAAGATTACTGCTAGCTTGATATTTCAGCTATTGCTATCAGAGCCAGTGGACTAGAACTGGACAAGATCTTATCTCTCTGTTGGTGCTCCCATTAACAAGCTCAGTGTGGCTAACAAGACAATGCTTGATTGGTGAGCTCCACATGGTAGTGGAGTCTGTTGAGAAACTTTCTTTTAGGGTCCACTCCAAGTCCTCAAGCCAAGAACCATAACTCACTCAGTGTGGCATAACACCTGTTTCAACATCTCCGCATGTCAGCTGCTACAAACATCTTGCTCGGAGTTCCAGGGACGCAGAACATTATCTTACACAATTGGGAACAAGTGAAATCAGGGGACATGACCACTGAAAAATATACGAAAAGACTTTCTGACTCGACCTCTAGTCTTTCCATAATTTTTTTCTGTGGTTACATCCCTTGATATGCAGTTCCTTTCCGACTGTTGCCTACAACTTAAAACTTTGGCCATGTAGTTTTGGTCATCTGTGGTCTGGTCAGCCATTGCCTACCTTCAAGAAAAAAAGGGTTCATTTGGATTTATTGGGTACATCAGTTTTCGCTCTTCACTGATCTATGTTTGATTTTTCTTTTCGCTCTTCACTGATCTATGTTTGATTTTTCTGTTTTAGACAAGTCAAATGTTTAAGATTTCTTTTCTTCCTTAAGTTTCTTTTTCTGTATGCATTCTTTTCTCTATCATATTGTTGTTCATTGAATGTCCATGGGTCAAACTATAGTTTAAACCTCTGCTATTTGTAGAAAAGTCTGTGTGTATCCTGCATAGATATAACATGTGAGGGGGATCAGTGGTTTGTAAAAACAGTGTATAATGATTGTGTTATACGTGCATAAATACAGTAAATGGTTAGTTATAAAATTACAGATGTGACATTCCAATCTTATTTCATGATTATGTTCAAATGACACAATAACAATGATACAAAATACACAAAAACAGTAATGCTAATAATACTAGAACACAACAAAATAACTTTTTTTCTCAGAATCATTTATTTATTTTTTTTTTTTTTACATACAGTAATCTGCATCAAATCTTTCTAACTATTCCTCCTCTCTACATAATGTACTGTCATCACACCCTCAATTCTTCATATAAAACAAGTGTATTTACAAACGTATTTACAAAAATCTGGCCAGTTTTGTTCAACCTCTTCCAGCATAAGTATCTCCTGACGTGTCTCCAGATTCAGCAGCCTGAAACAACAACAATAAGAAAACTTGTTTTCTTAAAAAAAAAAAAAAAGCCAATTTTAATTATAAAATACTCTGCTCGCAAATCAAACTGCTCATGGCCAACGGTTTGGTTCTACTCTCTCAAAGGCAACATTTCCCAAACTGGTACATCTAAAATCACTAAAATGTAAAAATAATGAAGTTTAAACTGCCCAACATTTCTGTATATTTTACCTTCTGAACACATGCTACAGTTTGTTAAATATATACATGTAGTAAACAAGTGAATGTGTTCATAGCCTCATCTTATATAAGTAATGACACAAACTACAAGAGGTATGCAGTTTAGTGGAGCTTCTTCTTCTTCTTCTTCGTTCACACTGTCTGTCTATATCTGCAGTCCTGTCTCTTGGATAAATTTCACTGTTTTTTGTAATTCATGTATGGAACCGTATAGCTTATCTTCTTTAGTGGTTTCACTGGGCCAGTAATTATTTCTCAGTGTCTCGTAGTTGATGCAGTTCTGGAGGATATGTTCCACAGTTTGGGGCACCTGGGCACATGTACATAGATTAGTAGTGCCAACCTTAAACTTTGTATACATATGACTTCAGAGTCGGCTGTGTCCTGTTCGGAGACGGAAGATGGTGACTTGTTCCTTTCTGTTTAGCATGTGATAGTCATCATGTGGTGGTGTTTGTGGCTTCCTGTAGGTTTTTATCATGCTTTTCTTCTGATTATAAGTGATTGGTATGTCTGGTTGCTCCATTTCAGTGCCCTCTTTGGCCAGATGGTCAGCTTTCTCATTGCCTGGTATCCCACAGTGGGAGGGAATCCATTGCAAAGTGACTCCATGTTGTAAGCCAATTTTTGACAAGGCATCCTTAAGGTTTGGTAGTTTGTTTTAGTGGAGCTAAATATGCACTGGTCAGCAACATCCAGTGCTTGTAGACCTCACACTTGCAGCGGCCAACGACATACTGCGTTTTCTAGCAGCCGAAATGACTACATAAATCCTTATTTTAAAGAACCAGGTCACGCAAATGTTCCCCTGAGATCAGGAGAGGTAACTTTTTATTTTTATAACAGGAACGAGCATTATCTCCCCACTCAAAGACGAACCCATGTTTGTCATTTAGTAGTTCTGACCTCCAAGACAGAAGAAAGGATGACTGAATGGTTCCAGATTGAAACAAGTGGTGTGAAACAAGGATGTATACTGTCTCCTTTGCTTTTTGGAATTACAATAGACTTCATAATGAAAAAATGCAACACAGGTATTGACTGGGTACATGGGACCCAGCTAGAAGATCTTGATTTTGCTGATGACATAACTCTAATCAGTAACAATGTGAATTCCATGCAAGAAAAAACAGATAGCCTGTCTTCACTGGCTAGTAAAATAGGACTTGAAATTAACAAAGACAAAACAAAAATAATGAAACTTCCCTTTAATCAAAATGGAAAAATACATGTAGAAGGGACAGATATTGAAGAAGTCAATCAATCTGCATACCTTGGCAGCTATATAGACCAGGATGGTGACACCAGAAAGGAAGTTAGAATTAGAATTGCAAAAGCAGCATTGGTCTTCAAGAATCTTGAGAACATATGGCATTCAAAAGTTATAAGCACAAAAACCAAGTTAAAACTATTCAATTGAAATGTAATATCCACCCTCATTTATGCATGCGAAAGCTTGAAAACAACTAAAGAAACAGACAAGAAATTAGACTTTTGAAAACAAATGCCTAAGGAAAATACTCGGCATCAAGTGGAACAAATTCAAGAACAATGCAGAGATAAGACAGATGACTGAACAACAACCAGTCTCATGGGTGATCAGGAAAAGGAGATAGACATATATTGGTCACTTGATGAGAAGAAATGATCAGAGAATCCCAAAACAAGCTATCAAATGGAACACAACAGGCCAAAGAAAAAGAGGCAGACCGCGTGAAACTCTGAAGAGGACATTGTTAAGAGAGGCCACATTAACAGGCATAAAATCCCTTGATGAGGTTGAAAAACTCGTCGAAGACAGGAAAAATTGGCAAACTGCTTTGCGAGTCCTATGTGACATTTAACGGCACGGGAAGGATATAAGAAGATAAGTTCTGAACTCCAAACAATGTGTGTAATATAATTTTTAAAGACCTAATAGATTTCAGTATGACTGAATATGAGTGTAGGGTTAGTAAATAGCTGTTACATTTAAGGATTCCAGTAATTCTGTCATGAAGCTAAACCTTCAAACTGTAAACAAATCATTTCAAATGTATGAAAGATTACTGCTAGCTTGATATTTCAGCTATTGTTATCACAGCCAGTGGACTAGAACTGGACAAGATCTTATCTCACTTCTCTGTTGGTGCTCCCGTTAACAAGCTCAGTGTGGCTAACAAGACAAGGCTTGGTGAGCTCCACATGGTAGAGGAGTCTGTTGAGAAACTTTCTTTTAGGGTCCACTCCAAGTCCTCAAGCCAAGAACCATAACTCACTCAATGTGGTATAACAGTTCTGTTTCAACATCTCCGCATGTCAGCTGCTACAAACATCTTGCTCGGAGTTCCAGGGACGCAGAACATTATCTTACACAATTGAGAACAAGTGAAATCAGGGGACATGACCACTGAAAAATATACGAAAAGACTTTCTGACTCGACCTCCAGTCTTTCCATAATTTTTTTCTGTGGTTACATCCCTTGATATGCAGTTCCTTTCCAACTGTTACCTACAACTTAAAACTTTGGCCATGTAGTTTTGTCATCTGTGGTCTGGTCAACCATTGCCTACATTCACGAAAAACAAAAAGGTTCATTTGGATTTATTGGGTACATCAGTTTTCGCTCTTCACTGATCTATGTTTGATTTTTCTGTTTTAGACAAGTCAAATGTTTAAGACTTCTTTTCCTACTTTAGTTTCTTTTTCTGTATGCATTCTTTTCTCTATCATATTGTTGTTCATTGAACATCCATGGGTCAAACTATAGTTTAAACCTCTGCTATTTGTAGAAAAGTCTGTGTGTATCCTGCATAGATATAACATATGAGGGGGATCTGTGGTTTGCAAAAACAGTGTATAATGATTGTGTTATATGTGCATAAATACAGTAAATGGTTAGTTATAAAATTACAGATGTGACATTCCAATCTTATTTCATGATTATGTTCAAATTACACAATAACAATGATACAAAATACACAAAAACAATAATACTAATAATACTAGAACACAACAAAATAACTTTTTTTTCTCAGAATCATTTAATTATTTTTTTTTTTTTTACATACAGTAATCTGCATCAAATCTTTCTATCGATTCCTCCTCTCTATGTAATGCACTGTCATCACACTCTCAATTCTTCATACAAAACAAGTGTATTTACAAAAGTATTTACAAAAATCTGGCCAGTTTTGTTCAACCTCTTCCAGCATAAGTATCTCCTGACGTGTCTCCAGATTCAGCAGCCTGAAACAATAACAATAAGAAAACTTGTTTTCTTACAACAAAAAAAAAGCCAGTTTTAATTATAAAATATTCTGCTCGCAAATCAAACTGCTCATGGCCAACGGTTTGGTTCTACTCTCTCAAAGGCAAAAGTATTTACTTAAGTATTTACCAAACTGGTACATCTAAAAGCATTAAAATGTAAAAATAATGAAGTTTAAACTGCCCAACATTTCTGTATATTTTACCTTCTGAACACATGCTACAGTTTGTTAAATTTGTTAAATACATGTAGTAAACAAGTGAATGTGTTCATAGCCTCATGACACAAACTACAAGAGGTATGCAGTTCAGTGGAACTAAATATGGGTACAAGTTTGTATGTTGGTATTTACTATTAAAAAAAAAAAAACCTGAAGCAATTCTCATATTACTATGCGTCATATATGACAGATTAAACAACCGTCATCAAAAGAACAAAATATCTTTTTTTTTTTATTGACCAATATTACAATCAGTCATTTGTTAAACAGAGGATAAGTGAAAGCTGAGCAGAATGTGGTGAAGACAACACGCTAGCAACCATGCATTATAACTGCTTCTCAACCTTTTTTTTACACAGAAGGATCACTCTTTCACCTACTAATAAGTTGAAGACCATTAGCTTTTATGCAATATCACAATGCCATAAACATTTAACTGTTTTTATTTGCTAGATAGCAATTAATACCAAACAGATAATACAGCCATGGACCAGTAGATAATGCATCACAGACCAGTGGACCACAACTCCACTATTTTAGAATTACACTGATACTATCTCTGGATCAACAAACTGTATGGATCTTAACCATCCAAAAAGTTGTTTTTTAAATAAATAATCATGATTTCCTTTGGAGGGACAATTTTCCAACACAAAAACATCCATAAGGTGACTTGGAGGTCACCAGATAAAACCACAGAAAACCAAATCGATCACATACTAATAAACAACAAGTGGAAACGGTCACTACAAGATGTGCGAGCAAGGAAAGGAGCAGATATAGGAAGTGATCACAACCTTCTGGTAGCAAAAATAAAACTAAAATTAAGGAAAGCCAGAATCGGAGAACACAGAAAGATACATTTTGATACAAGAAAACTGATAGACCAGCAAACAAGAAATGAATTCTCAATAATACTTAAGAACCGCTTCAGTGTCCTACAAGATGAAGCAGAAATGTCCATATTAGAGTTCAATAAAACACTACAGGAAACAGCAAAAGAGGTGCTGGGATATCGGAAAAGGAGAAAAGAGGAATGGATAAGTGAGACCACATGGGAAAAGATAGAGCAAAGAAAAGAAATCAAGAAAAAATTACTGAACACCAAATCACAACGGCTTAAAGAACGAGTTTTAAGTAATTATGCACAAAAAGACAAAGAAGTGAAGGAATCATGCCGTCAAGATAAACGTCAATATTATGACAACTTAGCAGAAACAGCAGAGAAAGCAGCATATACAAATGACATGAAAACCATATATAAAATCACAAAGCAGATGACAGGTAACTTCAATACAAGATGTGAAAGTGCAGTAAGAACACAAAATGGACAACTGGTCAGTGGAGAAAGAGAAAAAATTGAAAGATGGAGGGAACACTTTAACACCCTACTAAACAGAACACAAGCAGCACAAGCAATAGATATACCTGAAGCAAAAGCGGAACTAAACATCAATACAGGACCAATAACAATAAATGAAGTAAAAGAGGCGATAAAGATGCTAAAATCAGACAGGGCACCAGGTGAAGATGAAGTGACTGCTGAGATGTTGAAAGCAGAAGAAACAAAACACCAAAACAACTTTGCCGGATATTACAACAAATTTGGGATTTAGAAAAAGCCCCAGAGGAGTGGAAAACTGGTCTTATAGTAAAACTACCAAAGAAGGGTGACCTCAGAGATTGCGGGAACTGGAGAGGCATTACCCTACTGCCACTCACTAGTAAAGTATTTTGCAGAATAATCATCAACAGAATTGTACCAACACTTGAGGAAAAACTTCGGAAAGAGCAGGCAGGATTTAGGAAAGGAAGATCATGCATAGACCATATATTTGTACTTAGACAAATATTAGAACAGGCAAATGAGTGGCATAGCACAACATATGCATTATTCATAGATTTTGAGAAAGCCTTTGACAGTGTCAACAGAGATGCACTGTGGAAAATCCTAAGATGGCATGGCCTCCCCCATAAAATAGTTAATGTAATCAAAGCCCTATACGAGGGTTTTCAGTGCAAAGTTATCTGTGGAGAACATACCTCCAGCAGCTTTAGGGTACAAACAGGAGTGAAACAGGGATGTGTACTATCACCAACATTATTTATCTTGGCAGTAGACTGGTTAATGAAGGAGGCAACATCAGACAAACGCAGAGGATTACAATGGACCCTTGACACAGTGCTGGAGGACCTTGACTTTGCGGACGACATTTGTCTATTATCAAGCAGTCACAAAGATATGCAAGATAAAATAAACAAGTTAACCCAGAATGCAAACAACATAGGACTAAAGATCAATGTAGGAAAGACAAAGTTAATGAAGCAAAATGTGAACAACAGAAATGTACTCAGAGTAGATAACAAGTTAGTGGAGGAGGTCAACGAATTTGTATACCTTGGCAGCAGAGTAGTAGAAAATGGAGACAGCACAGAGGACATCAACAGCAGACTTACTAGAGCAAACCAGGCTTTTGCAATGCTACAGAATATATGGAAATCAAATAAACTAAGCATAAATATGAAAATCAGGATATTTAAGAGTAATGTTCTAAGTGTACTACTCTATGGAAGTGATGCTGGAAAATCACCAAAACCATAGAAAACAAGTTGAATTCTTTCCAGACTAAATGTTTACGTAGAATTAAAAAATATTTTGGCCAAACACCATAAGAAATAACATTTTATTGGCAGAAATGCAGATGAAACCACTGACAACAATTATTGAAGAAAGACGCTGGCGATGGTTGGGACATGTGCTCCGAATGACAGACAACTCACTACCAAAAATAGCACTAAGATGGACACCACAGGGGAGCAGAAGTAAGGGTAGACCAAAAGAGACATGGAGAAGAACAACAGAAAGGATGTTGAGCAATAGAGGGCTCACCTGGGCAAGAGCAGAAAAAAAGGCGAAAGACAGGCATTTGTGGAAAACCCTTGCGGAAGCCCCATGTGCCCTGGGCACTTAAGGTTCAGAGAGAGAGAGAGAGACAAGAGCTTAATATTGAAGAAGGCTGGCTAGCGAAGAGGATTAAAGAGAGAAAACTGAAATATTTTGGACACATTAAACGTCATGAGAATTTAGAGAAGACCGTATTGGAAGGATACATAATGGGAAAAAGAAAAAGAGGAAGACCAAGACGAAGATGGCTGCACGACATCGTTGACGATCTGGAAATGGATGCAACAGCAGCAGGCCATCTTGCTCACAACCGAGAGGCCTACAGGAGTGGTGTTTGGGAGGCAAAGTTCCGCAAGGGACATGCAAATGAATGAAATGAATGAATGTGTGTTTTTGTATGATTAAGGCTCACATTGAAATGTCACAACTGTGTGCTGTTAATTAATTAAGCTGTTCCTATTTTTTTCCTAGTTTATACATCTTCCCTAATACTATCTATCAACGTGTAGTAAGAAACTTAACTGTAAACCACCCTAATGCTAAGAATCTTAACTGTAAACCACCCTAATGCTAAGAATCTTAACTGTAAACCACCCTAATGCTATCTATCAGTGTGTAGTAAGAATCTTAACTATAAACCACCCTAATGCTACCTATCAATGTGTAGTAAGAATCTTAACTATAAACCACCCTAATGCTATCTACGAATCTGCAGAAAGAAATGTAGTTATAAACTACTCTACTGTTTTCTACTAATGTGTAGGAAAAAAAATGTAACTATAAATGACCCTAAAGTTATCTACCTACAGGTATGAACAAGAAAAGAAAAATGTAAGTATAAATGACCCTAATGTTATCTACCTACAGGTATTAACAAGAAAAGAAAAATGTAAGTATAAATGACCCTAATGTTATCTACCTACAGGTATGAACAAGAAAAGAAAAATGTAAGTATAAATGACCCTAATGTTATCTACCTACAAGTATGAACAAGAAAAGAAAAATATAAGTATAGATTACTCTAAAGTTATGTACCTCCAAGTATGAACAAGAAAAGAAAAATGTTAAGTATAGATTACTCTAAAGTTATGTACCTCCAAGTATGAACAAGAAAATAAAAATGTAAGTATAGATTACTCTAAAGTTATGTACCTCCAAGTATGAAGAAGAAAAGAAAAATGTAAGTATAGATTACTCTAAAGTTATGTACCTCCAAGTATGAAGAAGAAAAGAAAAATGTAAGTATAGATTACCCTAAAGTTATCTACCTACAGGTATGAAGAAGAAAAGAAAAATGTAAGTACAGATTACCCTAACACTGGCTGATTCTCTTCTAAGTTCTTTGATGACCTCTGCCAAAGCTTCAGGATTAACCCCATTCTCACACAGTCTCAGACACACTGCCATAGTTTCCTCATCAAGGCCTGTGTTTAGTAGCCTGGATATTTCCATTAGTACTAGAAAAGAAGAAAAAAAAAATGTTCACAACAATGTTCTTCCCTTCTTTAAAAAAAAAACAAAACAAAACAAAAAACCCAACTTTTCCACTACTAAAATTACCTCTCAAAACCTTGGTAGTTTTCTTTTTGCCCATTCACTTTGTGTTGAATCAGTCAAACTCCCATATTTGTGGAACCAAGCTTCACATGACACTTCTCTGTTGCTCACTCTGACATCGAAATCTATCTCTTTCACAAATGTGACTTTCCATATAGAGAGGTTCCCCTGTAGGGAGCAGGAGGTCTGGTCAGGTCCTCTGCCCGAGCAGGTTGTGTAGCTGGCAACTCTGAAGGATGTGATGTGGTGTCTGCTGTTCTATGCCGCAGACGCACGGGTCTGTTGGGCCAATTTTCAGCTTCTGGTGTCTCAGCCTGCAGTATCTTGTTCTCAGTCAGAAGACTGTCACTTGGTCATTTCTTGACAGTTTCCAGTATTTACCATCTGTTTTTGTCGTGTGGTGTCGCTTTATCTATTTTCTTTATATATGGTTCAGTCTGTTTCTTCACATGCTTCTGTCGATCTGTTCCATTCTTAATCTCTTTTGTCATTTTCCCTGGATGTTACTACAGGCATGACAATATTTTTCTTTTTCCATTTATTGACTGAAAATGTGAACACTGTTACTATTTGGTGTGATCCACCTTACTGATGAACACTTTCCAGTTAACTGTCCATCTCTTGTTGATGGACACTTTCCAGTTAACTGTCCATCTCTTGTTGATGGACACTTTCCAGTTAACTGTCCATCTCTTGTTGATGGACACTTTCCAGTTAACTGTCCATCTCTTTCTCAAAAGCCTATAGTACTTCTGCAAAAGTTTTTCACAAAAGCCTGTCATTCACCCTTTTTTCTGCTCTTGTCCAGATGAGCTATCTATTACTGTTGTTCTTCTCATTGTCTCCTTTTGTCCACCCTTATTACTGTACCCATGAACTGTTCGTCTCAGTGCTATTTTTGGTAATGAACCACCAGTCACCCCGAGCATGTGTCCCAAGCCTGAGCCTTCCCTCAATGACTAAAGTCAATGGCTTCATCTGTACCTCTGCCAGCAATCTGTTACTTCTTATAGTGACTGACTAAAATATTCATTTAATCCTGCATAAACATTTAGTCTGGAAGGAATTTAATTTGTTTTCTATAGCTCTGGTAGTTTTCCAGCATTCACCTCCACAGAGTAACACACTTTGGATTACATCCATAAGACAACAATTTTTTTTTTCTCTTTTAAGTAGGTCAACTGGAGGACGTCAATAGCAAGTTTCAAACCCACAACCTTCGGGTATGAATCTAGTCATTATCTTCTGCACTATGCTGTACTTGGTTCTGTTTTCATAAAGTACTCTGTGTGCTCTCGAAAATTCCATGTCTGACCGTATTTCGGAGTGACATCTATAAACTTAACATAAATGTTGCTTTCTGTTTATTATTATCTGCCAGAAACTGCGAGTTGGACTGGAGGACGGGTTATGGTGGATATTTTCTCAGAACTGAACTGAGCTAAAAAGCAGGCGTGCAAAGCTTTTTTTTTTTTTTTAGCAGACAACGCCGTGGTGGAGGCTATGACGATCATTCATTCATTCCTTTGCATGTCCCTTGCGGAACTTTGCCTCCCAAACAGCACTCCTGTAGGCCTCTCGGTTGTGAGCAAGATGGCCTGCTGCTGCTGCATCCATTTCCAGATCGTCAAAGATGTCTTGCAGCCATCTTCGTTTCGGTCTTCCTCTTTTTCTTTTTCTCATTATGTATCCTTCAGTCTGTTTGTTTCTTCACATGCTTCTGTCGATCTGTTCCATTCTTAATCTCTTTTGTCATTTTCCCTGGATGTTACTACAGGCATGACAATATTTTTCTTTTTCCTTTTATTGACTGAAAGATGTGAACATTGTTACTATTTGGTGTGATCCACCTTACTGATGAACACTTTCCAGTTAACCATCCATCTCTTGTTGATGGACACTTTCCAGTTAACCATCCATCTCTTGTTGAAGTTAACCATCCATCTCTTGTTGATGGACACTTTCCAGTTAACCGTCCATCTCTTGTTGATGGACACTTTCCAGTTAACTGTCCATCTCTTTCTCAAAAGCCTATAGTACTTCTGCAAAAGTTTTTCACAAAAGCCTGTCATTCACCCTTTTTTCTGCTCTTGTCCAGATGAGCTATCTATTACTGTTGTTCTTCTCATTGTCTCCTTTTGTCCACCCTCATTACTGTACCCATGAACTGTTCGTCTCAGTGCTATTTTTGGTAATGAACCACCAGTCACCCAGAGCATGTGTCCCAAGCCTGAGCCTTTCCTCAATGACTAAAGTCAATGGCTTCATCTGTACCTCTGCCAGCAATCTGTTATTTCTTATAGTGATTGACTAAAATATTCATTTAATCCTGCATAAACATTTAGTCTGGAAGGAATTTAATTTGTTTTCTATAGCTCTGGCAGTTTTTCAGCATTCACCTCCACAGAGTAACACACTTTGGATTACATCCATAAGACAACAATTTTTTTTCTCTTTTAAGTATCTCAACTGGAGGATGTCAATAGCAAGTTTCAAACCCACAACCTTCGGATATGAATCTAGTCATTACCTTCTGCACTATGCTGTACTTGGTTTTCTTTCCATAAAGTACTCTGTGTGCTCCAGAAAATTCACAGATTTAAGGCTAATATTCAGCTTCCATGTCTGACTGTATTTTGGAGAGGCATCTATAAACTTAACATAAATGTTGCTTTCTGTTTATTATTATCTCCCATAAACTGCGAGTTGGTAACTTTGCAGTGTGGGATTGAGAGGACCGGGAGGGGGGGGGGGGCGCGGGTTATGGTGGATATTTTCTCAGACCTGAATTGAGCTAAAAAGCAGGGGGTGCAAAGCTTTTTTTAAGCAGACAACGCCGTGGTGGTGACTATGGCGACCGCATCCCCGTAATCCAGATTAGAGCTGTTACTGGAAGTACTACAGAACGGTGAGACAGGGTCTTTATCGCCTTTGGTATGCCAACCCTGACACCATTCTCTCTCTCTCTCTCTCTGAACCTTAAGTGCCCAGGGCACATGGGGCTTCCGCAAGGGTTTTCCACAAATGCCTATCCTTCGCCTTTTTTTCTGCTCTTGCCCAGGTGAGCCCTCTATTGCTGACACCATTAGGTCAGCTTATATGTCGCTGACTACCAAATCGGGCAGCGTCTTAGAACTTCCCATCGAACTGTCGTTTTATCCAAATTCAAAGTATTGACATCATCCTGATCGCTTACTTTGAGATTGAGCAATACTTCTGTCAAATGAATCATTGTTTCTGCCATATACTAACCTTTGGTTTGACTGTATATAATAACAAACAAACAAAAATGAACAGAGCCTCTACTTACTGTCCAACGTTTCCGACGCTGCCACTGATTTCTGCCTGGAACTCATTTTTTTTAAACAACTTTGGCCAGGTGTTTTCTCCGAATCGCTTGGAAACTTTGTTGTGAATTTAAATGTAAGATTACAAGCCAAAGGGAATTAAGACTGACTCACTTACATCCTTCCCGTGCCGCTAAACGTCACACAGGGCTCGCATGGTAGTTCGCCAAGTTTTCCTATCTTCGACGAGTTTTTCAACCTCATCAAGGGATGGTATGCCTACTAAACTGGCCTCTCTTAGCAATGTCCTCTTCAGAGTTTCACGTGGTCAGCCTCTTTTTCTTCGTCCTGTTGTGTTCCACTTGATAGCTTGTTTTGGGATTATCTGAATGTTTCTTCAAATTATTTCTAACATCATAAAATTCATTTTAAATATTTCATTTGCAAAAAGTATGCACATTTAATTCCGGGAATCGCTTCTGACCACCGACCACACTGAAGGGTTGCCAATCTTCCACGTTTGCTCTGACGGGATTTTGAAGGGTTGCCAATCTTCCATGTTTGTTCTGACAGAGTTTTGAAGGGTTGCCAATCTTCCACGTTTGCTCTGACGGGGTTTTGAAGGGTTGCCAATCTTCCACGTTTGCTCTGACGGGGTTTTGAAGGGTTGCCAATCTTCCACGTTTGTTTTGAAGGGTTCCCAATCTTCCACGTTTGCTCTGAAGGGGTTTGAAGGGTTGCCAATCTTCCACGTTTGTTCTGACGGGGTTTCCATCTTTTCGTCTCCTTTCCTCCAATCTGATGCAAGTTTTCCAGTTCTCCATTTTACTAAGATTCAAATTGCTGTTCATCGTAGATTATTGGCAGTTCTTTGTATCAATTTCCTCTCAGAGTATCTTATTCTTATAAGACAATTATCTTAATTATATTTATTTATAACGATGCTTTATGCAGTGAAATTTAACGTTTATTTTGCGGCTAAACGCACAAAATGAAAGAACATTCATACACTTAATCATTCAATTCCAGCCAGGCATACACACAAAACAATGCCGGAAGTGAATCGTAAAAATGTCAAAATTTGAAACGGGATCAATATAACGGATCTGGCTCAGTGCAAGTTCAAACACATCAGCAGAGTACAGGGTGTGAGAGAACGTATAATCCTGCTACGTATTTTAAAGCATGTTAGATTTAAGAGATGTTAAATTAAGATACTGGATTTATAAATATGTATTACAGTTTAGAATTAATAATTAACATGTTGATTAATTTATGAGTTGCCCTTGGCTTTCACCTCATTGGTAATACAAGTATGTGTCTTGGTTGTCTCAGTCCGTCTCGAGTGTTCACCACTTTAAATTAATCCCAAAATTCTTTACACCGAACACAATCCTTGTCGGTTCATACACTACAGCTTACTGCCGATCCCGCTAACTTTCTTGACAAGGTAACAGGGCATTAGAAGTAGAAATTGAATGAGAAAGAACAAGGAATGAGACTCAATACTTGAACTGAATGAAGTAGAGGTCAGCGAAAAGTTTTTTTTTTTTGCTATCCTTTTATGTTAGGGTTTGCCAGCTAAAGCCGACCAAGACCATATTCCTCTTCCACATAGTATCACAGGTCCTGCCAAGTGAACGAGGATCAAAATGAAAAGCCAAACCCAGTCCTAAAATAAAGCCAGGTTGAAGTCAGATGTGTTGGATTGAAAGGAATAAATATAACAGCCTGTGACACAGTACAGCCAATGCAGAAGAAAGGGATGACAGTGATATAGGAAAGTGGATTACTTCAAGTGACTGACAAACATCAGATTGGCTAGGTGCACCAGAAGAGCAAGGTGAAGATTCACCATAGCCACCCTTCTCTATGGAGATGACAAAAAATGATGGCCAATTATTAGTACATTAGATACCTCATCAGACTTTCAAATTTGTACTTATTAATAGATGTACATTATGCATACATTAAATACAAAGAAGACTGAGAATTTGTAAACAAAAAAAATAATAAATAAATTAACTAACTTTATGATGAGTTGTGTTGTTGTTCCACTTTCTACAGTAGAGTTTCTTGCACATACATCCAGTTTTATTTACAATGCCCACTCTCTGTTGTTTGTTTCAAATTCTCAAAGATTAATGGTACTAAATCCTTAGTCCCTAGATTTTTGTAATTGCAGCTTACTTTCTGTTTGTTTCTGTAATACAGCATACTAAGTCACACATAACAGTGTCATGGCATTGTCAAGGACTGAGCTTGAAATAGATGCACCTTCATTACCTGTGCTACCTGCAAGTGAGTCAGGGAACACAAATACCTCAGACATTGCTAGCACTCACAGAGACATGGATACTGATAGTGCTGCTGGAACAGTTAAAACAGACTCTTCTTGTGCAGCTCATAGAACCATTGAAGACACTAATCAAGCAACAGAGCTGCCTCTTATATTCAAGTCACCCATTTCTGGTATTTCAAGATTACCCAGAGTCCCTGAAAGATATGAAGGGTCAGACAATCTAGAGACATCCAAGAAGAAGTCACAGTTAAATTCTGACAGTTATGGGCATATGAGATACCAGCAATGGCAGCAATTAGATACTGGAGACATCAGACATCAGTTATTGGTACAGAGGACTTTCAGTAACCAGGATGGTAAGTTACATGTCATTATCTCCTTACATGTCTCATAATAAAAAGAACAAATATATCCATACTACAAGAACTTAATATTGAAGAAGGCTGGCTAGTAAAGAGGATTAAAATGAAAAGCC